>JARQOC010000010.1:27126012-27283132 GCA_033576535.1 Allobates femoralis | reverse complement strand
GTTACCTGTAGGATAGGGAATAGGATTTGTAGGTCAGATGCCTTCTGCAGCTCAGCTCATGTAGGGCTTAATGAGGAGCTAGGCAACAAGATTTTGCAAACAGTAATATTCTGTAAGTGATTGGGTCATGGCACTGGACTCTTGGCAGGGAAATACCCTTTCCCCAGAGGCTGGTGCCATTTTCTGATTGCCGTACAATGCAGTAACACTGTGCTACTGTGTGCCTGCAGTCTGCAGTGTGGAAACGTGATGGATCCACCCACAGAGATGCCTGCTCTGGAGGATGTGATCCTCCTCACCACCCTAGGGGTCGAGGGTGCTTCACTAGAACACCCTGCAAAGTAGAGATCTACATATGTGAGCTGGAGTACAACCGCACTCACCTCATTTGGCCTTGTATGCAGTGAGGTCAGAATCCAGTGCTATTTCCGCATGCCAATTCCACTGAGACTCAGCTCAGAATAAGGAGGTCAGCTGTTACGTATGTCAGCCAGAACCACCTCAGGTCAGAGTCAGGATCCTGTGGCATGCCTGGCCTTATTACACCTGCTGCCGATGCTGCAGTAGGTGGATTGGCAAACACAGGAGGAGGATAAGGAGGATGAGGAGGAGGTAGTAGTGGCAGAAGCCCTTGTTTACCAGCCTTGTGAAGCAATCCTGCCAGAGGCCTTTGATTGGGAGAATGCCATATGGGGACTCATATTCAGTCCCAGCAAGTATCCTTATAAGCATGATCCACCGTCTCATTGGTGGAAGAAATTAGGCTGCCATTGTCTGAGAATGGTTGCAGGGCCTAAGTCTAACGTCTTTGAGGAGCAATGCACCCAGGGCCAGGTGGCGACATTCTTTCAGAAGAGAGGGATTGGGTTCCTAGCCGAAGACAGGACTGTTGACAGGTGCTACTTAACTGATCTATCCTGTTCCATGAACATCTGCCTTCACGAGGTGGTCACCTTTATGAAAGCTAAGAGCAGCAAGGGGTAGTATGTGTTATTCAAAGACTGGCAGCAAGATGCTGACATCAAGAGGATGGAGCAGATCGGCACGGTAGGCATAAGTTGGCTCGCCAAGGCAGAGGAAATTGAAGACTGGCAGTAGGAGGCCAACAATGAGAGGATGGAGCAGGTGGGCGCGGTAGTTCGTAAGTCGAGTCGCCAAGGCAAAGGAATTCGAAGACTGGTAGCAGGATTACCCTGAGGAAGGTACATGGAACTGCACCGACATGCGTAGGAAATAAAGAAGAACACTGCTACAAGATATATCTTGCATTCCTTGTGTTTCCTGTGGACTCAGCAACGCGGACTGTTACACACCTTGCTTCCCAAAATTTTGTGACGGTTTTTCCACGTGCGAGTGGTTGGTGGAGGTCCTGCAGCAGCTGACATAACTTTCATGCCTTCAAACCAGTTGTGGGTCACACAACTGGTATAGGTGAGTGGAATCTATATACACTACCCATACTGTCAGTGTCACTTTTGATAGGGCACTATTGCGTCTCTTGTTCCCCCATTTTTATTGATCCAGGAGGAGGACGACACAGGAGGAGAGAGGGCAGAATGCATTGGACCATGAGCAGGGTGAGTTCCCTGAGAAGGGAAAGAGGAGCAGGCTGACCACGGAGAGCTGTGGAATTGGCACCAGTCCCCCTATCCCTAGAGATGGGTTAGTTTAAGCAGCTGCCTAGCACTCTGCAAATGAAAATGGTGGAGGCCCACAAAGAAGAAGGAGGCTATAGAAAGATAGCAAAGGGTTTTCAAGTTGTCCTTTCTTCAGATAAAAATCTAATTAAGAAATAGCAGTCAACAGAAGCAGTGGAGGTCATGATAAGGTCTGGAAGACCAAGATACATTTCTGTAAAACCTGTTCATATTATTGCTAGAGAGGCAAATCAAAACCCCTTCTTGACTGCAAAAGACCTTCAGGAAGATTTAGCAGACTCTGGAGTTGTGATATATTGTTCTACTGTTTAGAGACACCTGCACAAATAAGGCCTTCATGGCAGGAAGAAAACCTCTCCTACATCCTCACCATAAAATTCAGTGTTAGACTTATGCAAAGAACATCTAAACAAGCGTGATGCATTTTGGAAACGAATCCTGTGGCCCGATGAGGTTAAAATACAACTTTTTGGCCACAATGACCCAGGGTATCCGTGGAGAAAAAAAGAGTACAAAAATTCATATAAAGAACCTTTTGACGACCATTAAGCATGGGGGTAATAATCGTGCTGTGGAGTAGTGTTGCAGCCAATGCTACAGACAATATTTCACAGGTAGAGGGAAGGATGGATTCAATACAATTTCAATAAATCCTTGGTTCAAACTATAAAACCATCTGTAACAATGCTGACGTTTTAAAAAAAGAATGGTTTCTACAATTGGATAATTATCCTAATACATGTCAAAATCCACTGTAGATGACCTACAAAGGTGCAAGATTTTACAATGATTCTCACAGTCCTTTGATCTGAACATTATTGAAAATCAGTGGCTAGACCTCAAAAGAGCAGAGCATGCAGGATAAGGCTGGAATCTAACAACTGGAAGACTTTTCCAAGGAAAAATGGATAAAAGTCCCTCAAACAAGATTTGATAGACTCTTGGGTGCTATAGAAAGTGTTTACAAGCTGTGACACTTGACAAAGGAGGAGCTATTAAGTACTAATTATCAGGGGGGGGGCAAACTTTTGCATGAGCCCATTCTCCTTTTGTAATTTATCAAAATATTAATGATTTAATTGTTTTTCTTTTTGCCTTAAATACAAAGGAAATAGGTCTTCTTTCAACTTAGAGGTGATTTAATCTCTAGCTTGATTAACTGTTAATGATAATAGGAATTCTGAACAGTGGTGCCTAAACTTTTGCATTCCACTTTATTTAAGAATTCAGTTTTGTTTAATGATAAAATATGTCCACCAAAGCTAATAACCGGTCAATGTTGAGGGTGCCAGATCCTTGGTGGTTTTTGCCCATTCCTCTAATAATGGCAGACAAGTCTCGCCCTACATTCATACACAGCTCCCATATTCCCTTTCAAGCATAGTCATAATCTAATATATAAAGCTAAGTGATTATATGTGTATGTGACATTAGCCCTGCCCACTCCACATAGCCACACCCACTCCGCTAAGACAAGTCCATTTCACAGCCTTCATCTCCACATATCCTGCCTCCTCCACATAGCCCCACCCCTGGGACTATGTGGAGAGTTGGACCTATGAAGGGATGGGACTATATGTTGGCGGTGCTATGAAAAGGGTGGGGCTACTGGGAGGGGTGTGCCTATAAGTAGGGGCAGAGTTATGTAGAGGCAGAGCTACTGCGAGTGGGTAGGGCTATGATACACACACATACACACATCAATACATTACCATACATGGGTCATATTGCCATACATGGGTCATATTACCATATATGAGCATTACAACCATGTATGGGCATTATCATACATGGGCATTATGCCCGGGCAATGCCAGGCTATACAGCTAGTGTATAATATAGATACAAATGGTTTAATTGCAAATATAGGACAGATTATTTGGCTCATTTCTGTGCTTTAAATCTTTATATATACAGAACGATGGAGCTAACAATACTACAAAGGGGAACTCAAGAAAATACATAGATTTAGAAATTGTAATAATTTATATTATAAGGCTTTTAATTTCTGGACATATCCTGCTATGGAATTATTTAATGACTTATTTATTTATTGTGAGGTATAACAGTTTGTAACACTAAAGCTTTACTTATCTTTTAATTTTGCTACCACCTACATTGTATCCTCCATTTTTTATTATTGCCAATAATTTCACAGGCTGTCTGGCACCAGGAGGGTTAATCATTAGGAAATCAATTACCCGTGCACAGCCCCTTATGAGGGAGCTTAATTTAATTCACATTACATGTCCTTGTCATATTTCAATTAAACACGTTATCAGATTCTTAACGGCTTCTGATCTTGTTACGCCATTCTTTAGTTTTTCCCTAATGGGCTATTTAACACCAACATGTCATAATTATACAAATTATTGATTGCGTTGTGCTTGTTAATTTAGGTATTTTCGGATGACTTGTTGTAGAAGATTAATTTAATTGAAATAGGGTTCAGTGGTGATACAGGGCTCGAATTCGTCTCGGCATTAATCAGTTTTGTGCATGAAAAGGTATAGAAATAGGATGGCCAGGCAGAAATGAAAGGTCTAATTGCTCTAATTTGACATAATATGCACCAAATTAGCCATAACATTGAAATCACTAAAGAGGAGCAGATCTGACGAGATTCGAATTTGCCAAATCTTGTGGAATTTACCGGGAAATTCAATTCATAGTGATTTGTTCTATCTCACTGAGTGTCCCTAATTATGCCCATAGACCTGGAGAGACGTGACGGCATAATAAATGCAAGATGGCAACATGTAGCAAAAAAAAATAATACTCACCCACACCGCTGCTACTCACTGTTTCCCATACGGTCCCATACGGTCCCATACGGTCTACTTACCGCCGCTGTATGCTGCATATTCATGCTAGATCAAGACTTTCATCAGTGACTAGGACAGAGACGATGCCGAGCATGCACATTGTAAGGTTGTGGCAACATTATGTGACGTGGCGTACTTCAACTTTACGATGTGCATGTTAGGTCGAGAACATGAGCAGTGTAGTCATGGATGTAAAGAAGAAAAGACTAGGACACTCATCCTATGTGTCAAACAACTATACAATGTAACAAAAAGTCAGCGCCACTCAACACTAAGTCATGTTATTCATAAATCATGACTCAGCATTGAGTGCAGTTGATTTTTGTCCATGGATGTAAAGCCCCCGTCCCACCTGGTGATGGGGCTGGAGATGTCGGCGGCGAATGGCGGGTGCGCGCCAGCTGTCAGGCGGCATCACTACCGGGGTGTCTGGAAACCCCAGCAGTGATACAGGACAATGGGATCCTATGGCTCCCATCGCCTGACAGGTCACTGACACCAGGCTACATGGGGTGATGTGTGCACATCGCCCCATGATGGTCGCCTGGTTTCAGAGTACTGCTCTGAAGCCAGGCGACCGCCCGGCACCGCCGACATCGCCGCTTTACATGGGGCGACATAGGGGTCGCCGATAGCCACGCCCCCAAGCGCCTCTGTAATGGGCGGCGATGTCGCCCCGTGTGACGGGGGCTTTAGTCATGGCCTAGCGTGAAGATGCAGAATGATGGTGCCACCCATTGTCAGGGAAGTGCCGAGGGGAGAAAGCAGCTAGAAAAAGCAAAAAGTGATGGTAGATGGAGGAATAAGGAGTCCAGTGAATATTGGAGGTTGTTTTTTGTTATAACCTTTTCCCAGTCCTTCAAGGTTCAGCATAATAAGTCAATTACACAAATAATAGAAAATAAGCTTTCTTGTAAATCTTGGGTTGAATTCTATTCCACTCGAATACATTTGCCTGTCTCTATTGATCACCAATGAATATCAAAATAACTGTGCCCCCATAAGCTCTAAAAGACCTGGGAAGGTGTGCTGTGATATCTGGCAGCTGACCATTTACAGAGGACCAATTAGCAGGATTTAGGGGGGCTATAAAGTAAAGCTGGTATCTTACAGGCTCTGGCACACTGAGTGCAATCATACCTTTACTTCACTGATTACATGTATGATTGCTGAGATAACTGTTATAGAAGTCCTTAGAATGTGTGCAGCAGGGGGACGGAGTGTGCAGCATATTGGCATAAGAGGGGCTGGGTTACTTTAAATTACTCCCCTGTTTTCTCTAAGTCAAACCCTCCCCCTTTCCTCTCTCCCTCCCTCCCTTCCTCCACCTACCTGTGATCCTAACAAGCAGGAGAAGCCCCCCCCCCCCCCCTCCAGTCTCTACAAGTCCTGATTTGTCTCCGCTCACAGATCTGGACAGAACCCTGCTATCGTCTGCTCAGATCACAGATGGAGATTTGTCTATGGAGCATGCTGGGAGTTGTAGTGTCTCCGGATCTGCAGACTGTGCGATGAAGCATGCTGGGAGTTGTAGTGTCTCTGGATCTGCAGACTGTGTGATGAAGCATGCTGAGGGTTGTAGTGTCTCTGGATCTGCAGACTGAGTGATGAAGCATGCTGAGGGTTGTAGTGTCTCTGGATCTGCAGACTGTGTGATGAAGCATGCTGAGGGTTGTAGTGTCTCTGGATCTGCAGACTGTGCGATGAAGCATGCTGGGAGTTGTAGTGTCTCTGGATCTGCAGACTGTGTGATGAAGCATGCTGAGGGTTGTAGTGTCTCTGGATCTGCAGACTGTGTGATGGAGCCTGCTGGAAGTTATAGTGTCTCTGGATTTGCAGACTGTGTGATCGAGCATGCTGGGAGTTGTAGTGTCTCTGGATCTGCAGACTGTGTGATGCTAGGAGTTGTAGTGTCTCTGGATGTGCAGACTGTGTGATGAAGCATGCTGGGGGTTGTAGTGTCTCTGGATCTGCAGACTGAGTGATGAAGCATGCTGAGGGTTGTAGTGTCTCTGGATCTGCAGACTATGCGATGAAGCATGCTGGGAGTTGTAGTGTCTCTGGATCTGCAGACTGTGTGATGAAGCATGCTGAGGGTTGTAGTGTCTCTGGATCTGCAGACTGTGTGATGGAGCCTGCTGGGAGTTATAGTGTCTCTGGATTTGCAGACTGTGTGATCGAGCATGCTGGGAGTTGTAGTGTCTCTGGATCTGCAGACTGTGTGATGCTAGGAGTTGTAGTGTCTCTGGATGTGCAGACTGTGTGATGAAGCATGCTGAGGGTTGTAGTGTCTCTGGATCTGCAGACTGAGTGATGAAGCATGCTGAGGGTTGTAGTGTCTCTGGATCTGCAGACTGTGCGATGAAGCATGCTGGGAGTTGTAGTGTCTCTGGATCTGCAGACTGTGTGATGAAGCATGCTGAGGGCTGTAGTGTCTCTGGATCTGCAGACTGTGTGATGGAGCCTGCTGGGAGTTATAGTGTCTCTGGATTTGCAGACTGTGTGATCGAGCATGCTGGGAGTTGTAGTGTCTCTGGATCTGCAGACTGTGTGATGCTAGGAGTTGTAGTGTCTCTGGATCTGCAGACTGTGTGATGAAGCATGCTGAGGGTTGTAGTGTCTCTGGATCTGCAGACTGAGTGATGAAGCATGCTGAGGGTTGTAGTGTCTCTGGATCTGTAGACTGTGTGATGAAGCATGCTGAGGCTTGTAGTGACTCTGGATCTGCAGACTGTGTGATGAAGCATGCTGAGGGTTGTAGTGTCTCTGGATGTGCAGACTGTGTGATGGAGCATGCTGAGGGTTGTAGTGTCTCTGGATCTGCAGACTGTGTGATGAAGCATGCTGAGGCTTGTAGTGACTCTGGATCTGCAGACTGTGTGATGAAGCATGCTGAGGGTTGTAGTGTCTCTGGATCTGCAGACTGAGTGATGAAGCATGCTGAGGGTTGTAGTGTCTCTGGATCTGTAGACTGTGTGATGAAGCATGCTGAGGCTTGTAGTGACTCTGGATCTGCAGACTGTGTGATGAAGCATGCTGAGGGTTGTAGTGTCTCTGGATGTGCAGACTGTGTGATGGAGCATGCTGAGGGTTGTAGTGTCTCTGGATCTGCAGACTGTGTGATGAAGCATGCTGAGGCTTGTAGTGACTCTGGATCTGCAGACTGTGTGATGAAGCATGCTGAGGGTTGTAGTGTCTCTGGATCTGCAGACTGTGTGATGGAGCATGCTGAGGGTTGTAGTGTCTCTGGATGTGCAGACTGTGTGATGGAGCATGCTGGGAGTTGTAGTGTCTCTGGATCTGCAGACTGTGTGATGGAGCATGCTGAGGGTTGTAGTGTCTCTGGATCTGCAGACTGTGTGATGAAGCATGCTGAGGGTTGTAGTGTCTCTGGATCTGCAGACTGTGTGATGAAGCATGCTGAGGGTTGTAGTGTCTCTGGATCTGCAGACTGTGTGATGAAGCATGCTGAGGGTTGTAGTGTCTCTGGACCACTTGAAAAAAGTTGTTCAAATTGAAATGTTGTGGCAACATTAGGCCAATAAAAGGTTGGTGAAAAACGTATATTCCTGGAGTGCTGCCTTCATTATCTTTTGACATATGGACTTGCTGCAACTTTAAGATTGCAGGGAGGATGCATGCAAACAATGATGTTTCTATAAGGGGGCAGGCATGTATTGGCCAATGCTTGCGCTAAGAACCATAAAAAACATAAAAAAAATGTTATCTGAGTTTTTTTGAAAAAACTTTTTAGTTTTTAGTTTTTCTCAAAGTAACACCTAGAAACATCATTGTTTGCATGTATTGGCTTAACCAGTGTGCTGCTATCATTTTGATACACAAGTAATTCATCTATATAGATTTGCACCTGGGCTGAAGAGCTTAAGGAAGTGCTGTCTAGTTTTTTTATTCATTTATTATGTGTGGAACAAGCTGGTTCTACTGCTGAACTTCTACTCCTGCCTCCCTACCATAGGGTCCATCTGAAGTGGCTACTGCCCATTGCAACAAAGACCCCTAGGGTGCGAGAGAGGCTTTTAGTGTAGACAGGGACCTTTCAGAATTATGGTCACCGTGAAGTGGTTGAAGGGCTGACATATATTGGCCAATGCATGCGCTAAGAACCATAAAAAAAAAACAAAAAAAAAAATCTTTATCTGAGTTCTTTTGAAAAACTTTTAAGGCTGCCTTCGCACTGCGGTCAGGTCTGATCCAGGGCTGTCAGGGGTGAACCTGACAGCCCCGGACCTGATCAGCACACAGAACCGGAAGGCTATTATGCCCTCAGGTCCAGTGTGCAGCCTGACGCAGCTGCCGCTGATGATGATTCAGGACTACGGCTCGCACGGAGCGAGCCGCGGTCCTGAAATAACAGCGGAGTGCAGCCACAGGTGTCCGGTTCCAGGATCCTCCCGGATCGGGGCAATCCAGCCCCATAGGCTCCCATGTTAAGGGAGCACCAGATTGCCTCGGGAGGATCCAGGGGAATCCGTGGAAATCCGGGAAGATCCGGGGGAATCCGGTGGAACCCGGGAGGATTCGGGGGAATCTGGGAGACGCCAATTTTGGGGAGATTGTTTTCGCCCGGACAGAAAAAACCTTGCAGGCAGCGTTTTTGTATACCGGAGAAAAATACGACTTCTCACGGATTCTTCCAGAGAGATGGAAGCCAGGTGGCAGATAGTGTCCTATGGGGCCAGATGGCAGCTATGGAGCCAAAATCCGGTCTGGGCTATCAGCCTTGATTGGACCTGACCGCAGTGTGAAGGCACCCTTAGTTTTTATTTCTTCTCAAAATAACACCTAGAAACATTATTGTTTGCATATATTGGCTTTTGTGCTGCTATTATTTTTATATCTATTTATCTATCTATCTATCTATCTATCTATCTATCTCTGTCTTTACATCTATCTACCTACTTTATATTTATTTTTATCTATCTATCGTTTATTAAATGTATAGTATTATGCAAGCAAGGATCATCAATAACAGACACAAAAGACAGAGAGGAAGACAAATTGTTCTCTGGTATCAAACACTGTCTAACATGATGCCGTATCTCAAAAGTGTCTGTCTTTCTCTTCAATTCCGGAACCGAATCTGAAGCCTGTTTTGTGGTATATTCTTCCTAACTCACAACATATGTCCCCTGTAGGCAAAGATTCACACACGTCTGTGGAATTCTGAGCAAATGACGATCAGTCACGGAAATGTGTAAAAAGAATGCTGGTAATTGTCACTTCAAAAGTTGTCAGCGAGTTCCTATTATAACAATACTTTTCTCACCACCTCTCCCTAATATCGAAGACATTCAGCACAGTTACACATTTAATGAAGCTCACCACCCGCAGGAAATTTCCTTGATATCAAAATAAGTGCGTATTAAAGGTGCAAACTCTGGTAAACATATATTAGCGGGTGGAGGGGGTGTTGAGGTAAGTCTGTGATGATGCACAGTTGTATACATTTACTGTTGATTTTTACTTTATAGAAAAATATGTGTTATTATGAACGGTGAACTAAAAGCCAAATCCAAGATGATGCAGGTATTCATTCCTTTTTCTCACTTTCCCGGTAGGACAATGTGACATGGAGCAATGTTTATTAGCGATGTTGGCTTGTAATTAGAGAAAAGTGATTGTTTTAGTGGAACTAATAACATTTTGTATTCCGTAGAAAACGTTGTTAATCCGATTCCGCTCAATGTGAATTCAAGAAAATGTTTTTCAGTTGTGGCCATTGAACATAGAAAGCTAGGTATAGAGTTAATAAAATAATAATACTTCTTATGTGACCTACCAGCCCGTATCTGCCCATCCGTGCATCTCCTGCTCACTTTGCCCAATTATGCAAATTATACTTTCCTTTTTCACTACAGCCAGTAGTTCTAGCACGGCCAAGCATCAAACCTCCTTGTGTCTTGAGCAATGGTGATGTCTAGACTTGTCAGGCTGGAAGTCCTGGCTTCAAAGGAAGAGGCCAAAGAGAATTTGCACAATGGCAGAAGGGGAAAATAAGGCTAGGGTCATATTTGGGAGGGTGCATCCTTTGCAAGGATGCGTTATGCAGGGTCTCAAACTCCAGGTCTCGAGGGCCGCACACAGTCCAGGTTTTCAGGATTTCCTTAGAATTTGACAGTTGGTCATTTGATTACCAACTGTCAATCCTATGGAAATCCTGAAAACCTGGACTGTGTGCGGCCCTCGAGGCCTGGAGTTTGAGACCCCTGCGTTATAGGAAGCAGTTTTTCCTTTTTAGCACTAGTGTTAATACATGCTTTTCCCATTGACTCCCATGTTAAAAAAACGCATGCATTTTTGCAAATGCCCTCAAGAACGCTGCTTACCGTGTCAAAAGTGTTGCACTTTGCACTTTTACCATGGGTTTTTTGCATGGGAGCCTATGGAGGCGTTAATACTAGCGGTTTCCACAATTTGGAATTGGGAAAAACGCTAGCCTTTAGCGCTTCCATGGCGCAATTGTGGCCCTAGCCTAAGAGGCACCCAGGACTAGACATCGGGCTGTGAGGATGTGAGATAGGTGATTGGTGAGGGACTTATTAGTTTTTGTTTTTTGTTTTTTACCATCCTATGTTTATTGTGCTCTTTGGTCCTGAGAGAGCCCTCTGGATAAGGTTAAATTTCAAGCCTAGTGTTTGTCGACCATTTCAAGCAAAGTACATGACAAGTTGCTTCAACAGACTACCCAAAAGTAAAGGAAATAGTATGAATGCTGGAAAGCGGCGTTCAGCTGTCCGCTGAAAATAGTGTGAGATTTCAAACAAAGGCACTTTTGTTTCCATGTTTGAATGCACTTGGGATCCCGTCACCCATATAACTCAATGGCAGCGTTAAGACAGCATTACACTACAGTAACCCTGCGTTATTGCAGCCGATCAGTGCACCCTCAAGACAGATGCCACAACGCTAACGTGGATCTAGCCTAAAATGTAAAGAAAACAAAAATGCCCTACACAGTATGATAACCTCCTATCTCCATTAAGTATTATGGCCCCAACATAGAAATCCACAAAGCATAATGGCCCCAACATAGGTCTCCAAATAGTGTAATGACCCAACATAGCCCTTAAAATGGCCTAATGGCACAATATAGCCCTCCAAATAGTTTAATCTCCTTCACATAACCCTACAAATAGTATATTGATATTGCACCCGTATGCCCTCCAAACAGCATTACGAAGTCTACCTAACCCTCCAAATAATATTGGACCCACATAGTCCTCTAAACAACATTATGGACCCTACCTAGCCCTACAAATAGCATAATTTCCCTCACACTTTATTTATTGATTAACAAATACTAAATTCTTCTCATTTCCCCACTGCTCCGGTCTCTCTAGCCTGTGGTCTAAAGTTATGCACAGCAGATGCAATGGAGCGACATCATTGCATCTTCTGCGCTGAGACATCAGAGTTCAAATGTGCAGAGAGAAGCTAGAGGATGGAGCTAAGGGCTCCTTGTTCCATCTTGACTTTCAACTGTATTTGCATTCAGGATTCAGATACAGTTAAAAGTGTGATGCGGGTTGGGTAGAGCCGGGTACTGGAGCTAAAACCAGGCTCTATCGTGGCCATGGGACATGTCTCTACTAGCGGTACGCCACTGGAGAATGTACAGAGAAACCATTCTTACCAAATTGTAAAGACCGGGCACTATTGGGATTTTGTGTTGGGAGTTTCCCCGTGTATCAGTCGTCTTAAATGAGACCGCTATGCACCTGGGTGTGCTCACTCAAGTGTATGTTAAATAAAACCGTCCAGAAAGAAGAGGGCACTCACCCATTTGGTGCTTATTAGGAATTTATTCCCTTTTCAGGGTTCCGTTCAGGATTCCAAACAGTACAAAGGAGGGAGGGGGGGACGTGGATGGATGTCGGACCAGCAGAAGTGCCATTTAGGGCACGAAGCGGGCCGTTGTCCGGCATCCCTGCATGTCTCCCCCCTCCCTCCATTGTACTGTATGGAATCTTGGACTGTTTTAGAAAACATTCTTACTATGTAATAATAATATTAATAATAATAATAACCTAATGTAACATTCTTACTGCAGTTTGTGTTACACTGGCTCAACATATAGGTCACCGGATGCCAACTTTGAGCTCTACAAGTGCAAACGTTACCTTCTAGATCGGCACTCAATTACTGCGGGGATAAATCCAACCATGACTTGACGTCTCCCTTTTGGGTCCCATCATACATGTATGGTCCAGTACAGTATAATTCCCTATTGAGGATTGTCAGTAATTCGACATGTGTGCCCGACATCATCTTATGTTGATTCTCCGAACAACAGCTTCTGCAAATCTGTGTTATTCGGCGTAGAATAGAAAAAGCACTTCTTTTTATTTTTAGACAATTAAATGATGTACTTTTCAATTTAGCATACATTTCTAATGGCCTTTAATAACCACATTCTTCATGATAGGTGAACATTTATTAAAAAAAAAGAAAAAAAACATAATTGTCGTGAACAACACAGGCCAAAGAATAGATTTTGGAAATCTTCAATAATAACATTGCGTTAATAGCTTACTCGATTAGATATGATTGATAGCAAAATTGGGCCCCCATGGCTTTTTCCTACATTGAAATATGTGTCTCTCTTCCATTTGATGCCCTCGTTGCAAACAAAAAGGAACAGATTGATATCAGCAGGTGTTCTATTAATAAAAAAAAAAAAAAGACATGACCTCTCCTTTATGGAAGTCTCTCACTGAACGTTATTAAAATATTAAGTTATGTGCATAAAAAAAGTTTCTTACTGACTTTGTAACTTTAGTGATGACAAGTGTCTGAGAGTCTTTGTGTCCACAATGGAAATAGAAAAAAAAAGCGACTAAAGATCAGTTTGCCAGTGTATGTTCCTGCGCAGAAAGCTTTTAAATCACTTTGTTGGATTTTCGTTTTAAAAATATGCAATGAATACAACGTACTCGCTGCGGCGTAAAAATGCCATTTTGTTCTATAAAGCTCTATGCACACGGGGAGGAAAGGTTCACACAATATCTTTGGTGGATGAGCTGTGAAATCTGCATGTACAATATGTAGATTTTGCTACGGATGCACCAGAAATACCACACCACACTTCAAATCCTGATAAAATACAATGTTACTCCATCCACAAACTTCAGAACAGAATCAACATCATCCAAAATCATCCCGATCCATCACATCTCCAGTATTGGTATATTTCATTCAATGATGATGTTATTATTCCTGCTAAGATCAAAGAATCCAGAAGGTGCAACCACCAGTTTCTCTAAAACAATAACTGGATATACAGCAGCAGTGCTGAACAATTTGCTTCCAATTTGCCCTATGAAGAAGCTAACCAGCGAAACCCAGGGTCAAGTAAAAGCAGTATATCAAATTCAAAGACCAAAAGAGAGGGTTTTTGCCCCAAAAATTGGACAAATCAATCATGATGCATTTAAGAAAGAGTTTAATGTTTCCTTTAAAAAACATACAACCCAAAATATTACATGATTTATACAGTACCAATGATAATATACAAGAACTCATAAAGTGACCAGTGCAGCGATTGAGACAGAACCAAGATCCCAATTAGAGGTATAATCCCTTACAAATTCCTATGTAAAGAAAAAACAACAACAGCTTGTAGTGCGCCTGTACACATGGGGCTGTTAACGGGCGGTTCTTTTGCGTTTAAACTCACCTGGTCTGGTTGTAAACCACAGCCCGTAGATAAGCTTATTAATATGAAGCAGCGGAATCCTCCGGTTCCGTCCTCGTGCTTCCTACGAGGTCTTCTCCGGGGAAACACTAGTGCCGGGCGGCGTCACGTGTCTAGTAAAGGGGCCAATCCAGCTGACGTCTTCTCAGGTCCTCTCCCTCCTCTGCAGCTCACTCCACCACTCTCCCCATAGGGAGTCAGAATGATACAAAAAGATGGAAGCGTGATGTATGTTTGGGCGCTGAGGTAAGGAAGATCTCTGATGCTGGCTTCTTTTCCGGACTTTATTAAAATAATTGCAGTTATAATTATTCAAGCTTAAGGCTCTCAAAACCCACGATGCAACATAACCTCCCTGTGACTACCATGGGTAAGAACAAATTGGAGACTCTAACTAGGGGGCAATAAGAAATTTTTGGGGGTGAAAGGAACCTATTGTGTGAAAGTTTTCCTTAAAAACCCTCAGTTATAAAAAGTAGCCCAATTTTTGAGTTTATAAATCTCTGCCTATAGGAATTTGTAAGGGATTACACCTCTAATTGGGATCTTGGTTCTGTCTCAATCTCTGCACTGGTCACTTTATGAGTTCATGTATATTATCATTGGTGCTGTATAAATCATGTAATGTCTTGGGTTGTATGTTTTTTATAGGAAACCTTAAAATCTTTCTTAACTGCATCATGATTGATTGGTCCAATTTTTGGGGCAAAAACCCTCTGTTTTGGTCTTCTAATTTGATATACAGTTTTTGAGGGTTCCCATTACATGGCTATATACTAGGTCACTCATTGATTGGGTAATTTTAAATCTAAAATTAATCAAGTAAAAGCAGGTGTGCCATATATTTGATATATTTATCTGTTTTTAATCTATTCTACTTGTTTTTATAATAATTTGCATCCAACTGGAGTTTTATTTGGTAATTTATATTGGAAACTTGTGACAATATTGCTGGCGGTGATCTCTTCTCAAACTACTGTCTCAGCCTGATAGCAACATCATTGGATGAAGTCCATCAAAAGTGGACGTATGATGGAGAGAGGATGCCACCCTGTCTTAGGGTCCTTTCACATCAGCGTTTTTCGCTGATCGCGGCAGTTGCGGTGAAAATACCGCAACTGCCGCGATTACCGCATAACGGCCGCACTTGCGGTTCTCTTGCGGCAAGCCCCATACAATGTCTGTGGGGCTTGCGGTAAGTGTGCGGCAGGTGCGGCAAGTGCGGTGCCGGTACTTGCGGCAGGTGCGACCGCGAAAAAAACGCGGTATACAGCGTTTTTTCCCGGCCGCACCTGCCGCAAGTGCCAACACCGCACTTTACTGCACCTGCCGCAAGCTCCATAGACATTGTATGGGGCTTGCCGCAAGTGAACCGCAAGTGCGGCCGTTATGTGGTAATCGCGGCAGTTGCGTTTTTTTAACCGCAACTCCCGTGATCAGCGTAAAACGCTGATGTGAAAGGGGCCTTAGCTGTGCCTTCTGCTCTTTGGCTTCCTCTTGGGTGGGACTGTTTTATATTTCCTCTCAATTCTGGAACATTCTGCCTCAACTGGAAATTGCACATTGTGAACTCCAGACCACATACCAGTTTACAGTTTATGTACTGCGTAAACTTTTTTCAACACTTTTATTTTCATGGTTTCCCAAATGGTGCTAACTAAATGAAAATTGTAAATATGTAGCAACATTTATGTAATGAAATAAACATACTTATTAATGATAATCTAACGTTTTTAAAATTGATATTTGCAAAGTGTGCAAACCCTATGCTGTGGTGTTCCTCCTCCTTTATAATGGACTGACACCTGGACACGTTTTGGTTACATCCACTCTGACACTTCAATGGTTTAAGTTTGGCATTGATTTTACTGGTTGTATTTATACATCTTTGCATGTATTACTTAAAGTACATGGTCTCTATTGTTTTCTCTATTCTCCTTTTCATGTAAATTTTAAGTCTGTGAGCAAGTTCCTCACTCCTCTTGTTTGAATAGTTGAATTATGCGCTACTCTGTAATGTTCAATATTGTTTGTACAAGTACCCTCCAAATTAAGAAATATGTTGGTGATATTAAAATCTCGTGTTCTGAAGGGACACTGCTTTGTGCACATTTGGCAAATACAAATGGAGGGTAAACTATCTCATTGCATTATGAAGATTCTGGTGTAATCACCACTCAGCATGGGACATACCAGATTTTGTTTGCGTGTTCCTAAATAAATTATTGAGACCAGTATGTACAGATAAGGCTGGTTTCACACTGGCGTTTGCAAGCGCTGCGGAAGATGCGCATGCGCAAACGCATGTAAAAATGCATGCATATGCATGCAAATGCAGCGTTTTTCTTATGCATAGTCATCCGCAAACATTCCAAAAAATGCTGCACATGCATGTGTTTGTTTGCGATAAATTCTTCTGTGGCATTCGCACTGTTCTGGTAGATTTTTTGACAGTTCCTTCCCATAGGGAGTGGCATCCATCAGTTTACCATGAGAAGGCCAGAAACCTTCTTTATACAGATTTCTTGGTGGGCTGGGATATGGGCGGGCGATGGGAGGTACTGCTAATCCCTTTCTAGGCATGCGCATTGTCATATACGCATGCGTACCAAATGCAGGCGTCCGAAAATCCTTGCGTTCAATTGCGTACGCATAGAGAATAATGCGTAGTTTATGCGCATTCGTACGCATGCGGCCACTTGCGCTTTTTTGAGCCCCCAAAAAATGCAACATGTTGCGTCTCCCGACCGCGGAATTTCGACGGGCCTGTACGCATACGCAGCCATACGCTTGCCAAAAAAATGTCTCTGCGCATGAATGCGCACTCCATGTTAAAGATATGTGCACATTACGCTTGCGTTTGAGAAATTTTATCCACAGCATCCGCAGCGCTTGCAAACGCCAGTGTGAAACCACCCTAAGAGCCACTCTGAGACAAGCAAGTATCAGAAACAGCTCTCTTTGTCTCAATGTCCAGTGTTTGACATAATCATCTCAAACTTATATAGGCATTACTTTGACATACATTGTCATTGGCTCATCTTATCTCCTGGCATTAACATATATGCATCCTATTTGCGGAATGTCAGCAACTTTTGCACACTGCTCAAAGTCTGTATACCTCTCAGGTTCCACATTCTAATTTTATCTTTGGTTTCATTTCCAACAAAGAACATAATAGTCTCTTCTATCCTAAGATGCACACTGTTTCTCCATTTCATAAAATATAGATACTTTGAGACAGGAATACAGACATTCACAAAATGGGAGTCTAGATATAATAAAATGGATCCTGTTATCACACCTGCATGAATAGGACAACACTCTGAAATGTGGATACATTGAAGAGAAAACTGAAGTTCCGTCTTCTGGTAAGAAGAATTAAAATAATGTTCTTTGTCTCATCCCTTTAAAAAAGGATTGTATATATATATATACTGTATATATATATATAACATGATATGGATAGGGTGAGGGTGCAGGAAGCACAAGGCAATGCTTTTCAAGCACAATCCCAATTTTTTTGTCAAGACAAGCCATGTTTACATATTGCCTGGATATGAGTGTGATGAAGTAGGGGTTTACAGTCCCATCTGCTAGAGAATAACCCATATACAGTAGTATATTTACTACATCTCTGTTTGAGCTGGTATTAAAATGGTGGTTTCTGGTTTATTTACCGTTTATTGGACATGTCATCTCAACCTTAGTATTGGGCAAATTTGTTTAAGTCACATTTAATTCTACTGGAATTCTACAAAAATCGCTATTCTCAAGAGTCACTTTGATGACTGGCCATTGTTTTTGCTGAGTTATAGAGGACTTGCAAAATTTAAAAACAGATACCCCTCTCCTCCTATTTTTAGGCTGGAATTTCCCACTTTGACCAGGCCCGGGTGATGTCATGATGTCAGGAAGTACTCTAGCATGGGACTTCTAGCCAAAGAAAAGTGCAACTTGTTCCTGTGCATGAACAGGAACGTCCAAGGCTTGGTCGCTGTTCGAAGTCCCAACCGATTGTAAGGCCCATGGTTTTCGTTTGGAGCAGCAATAAGAAGAGATGCCGAAACCGTTATGGGAAAAGTGAGCAGCGGAGGTGAATGGTGAAGTGAGTAATTTTAACTTTTTTTGTTCAGCTTACAATTATTGTGCTCTGTGATATCTTCGCATCCTAGAGGTCAATCTGCCGAGAGTAAATTCCCTAAAAATCTAACTTCCTTGTGTAATCTGGTGGATTTTTTTTATTTTAAACTCGTCACATTCCTTCATCTCTACTAAGAAATAATATTTTCCCCTTTAAAACTGCATTTATAAAACTATTTGGAAAGTTTATAGGTTTTTGTGTAAGCCACTAGCCAAGTGTAAGGCCTGATGTTAAAAACCTCTGGAAGGCTGGGGTCAGACTTGGTTTTGGACCCACGTTTCCGGGCAGCGCTAATACCGGACAGCATTAAAAGGCAAGCGCTGCCTGGAAACGGGGCCCCATAGAAACCCATTGTGTACCTTAGACCATAGCGGACACACTGCCTTAGGATGCTTCTTGTTGTGAACTTGCTGAAATAAAGTCTGAAGAATACTGGTTCCAGGTGCCGGCATCTTTCTCTGCTATGGTCTTGGACTTGGGCGGTGGCCGGCCGCCGCTGTGCACCTGACCCGGATCAACACAGGAGGAGGGGTGAGCTTTCCACTTCTCATTCCCTATCAGTTTCATTGTGTACCTTAGTAGCAGCCGCACACAGAGCTGCAGGAGGTGCGCTTTAGCTGAGCGCACAGGAAACGCTGCCTGCACTGTTTTCCTGTGCGCTGGGGAAAAGCAGCCGTCCTGCCGCTCTGTGTGCGACTGCTACTAAGGTACACAATTAAACTGATAGGGAATGGGAAGTGGAAAGCTCACCCCTCCTCCTGTGTTGATCCGGGTCAGGTGCACAGCGGCGGCCGGCCACCGCTCAAGTCCAAGACCATAGCAAAGAAAGATGCCGGCACCTGGAACCAGTATTCTTCAGACTTTATTTTAGCAAGTTCACAACAAGTATATTAAAAGCATCCTAAGGCAGTGTGCCCGCTATGGTCTAAGGTACACAATGGGTTTCTATAGGGCCCCATTTCCAGGCAGCGCTTGCCGTTAACGCTGTCCGGTATTAGCGCTGCCTGGATACGTGGGTCCAAAACCAAGTCTGACCCCAGCCAAAAGGTCTTTTCTTTATTGTCTCAAATAAGTCGTCACAAACATCAAAGTTCTAAAGCATTAATACTTTGGATTCTTTCTTTTCTGCAAGCTTTCTCATTCATGCAAGAGTTTTCACCATTGAACCAATTTATTAGACTATTTATAATGGAGAAAGCAAATGTCCATCCCCAGCCTATCGGCTTATTTGATTTACCATTGTTAATATTGTTTAATACACAAAGCATCAAATTATCTCCAAGTGGAAAGAAAAATATGCAAGAGGGTTATAAATGCAAATTTCCCCTCTTTGAAACAATTCAGCATTAAATATATTGTCACAACGGTGACTCCTTTATTTATGAAAGTGCTGAATCGGCAAATAAATTTAAATTGTGAAGCAATAAAAGGAAAATTGTCTTGACATTGACAATTTTAATGTGGTAAAGAAACCCTTTTATGTTATGTAATTTAGAGGTGGAAAGCTTTTTGATTCAGATAAAGCTGTGTAAATTAAGAACTATATATGTGCCCGGCAGAGCTATGAGCCTCTAAATATGGTTTGCTATGAGTATGACATTTTGTCTTAATTTTATCAAGTCAATTAGGTCGATTACACATGGAGAAAGAAGTAATAATAAATCTAGAGATGCGAGTCTTAATGATAACTTACGCCGTGACAAATAACCTTGTTAGGAACATAAATTAACTCAAATTGCTAAATATTCCGAAAGAAGATAAAAAATGTAGCCTGGTTATATTTAGTTTTGCAGTGTAAAAAATATATAACATAAATTGATTACTGGCCAAAAGTTTGGACACCCCTGTTTAGGTAATAATTTTTCTTGTACTTGTTAAAATGTTCACATTATAGATTCAGAGTGAAGACTGAGATAAAGGGGAACGCTTTAAGGGATATAGGGATGAAATCATTGTGATTTGCTTCATGTGTTCACTACTCCTTGTTTCCAGATGTTCCTTTGTAGTTTTGTTACTTTTAGTCTAATGGCCACTTTACACGTCCCAACATCGTTTCGATATTAGATACAACGGCACAGGAGCGCGCACTTTTTTGGCTGAAATCCAAGATCGCATAGGAGATGTTACACAGGGCGATATCGGCAGGCAACACAACTGCGATGTGTACACCCCTGTTGTACAAGTGACCCAAGAACGACCATTTAACATGGGAGTGAATAGGGGAAGTTGCTCTCCAAGTCGGTGTTGGGCTGTCACGATCCTGCCATATCGGGCAGTTGGAGAGCCTGCACATTTCTTCCCCGATATCGTTTTGGCATCGTTCTTGCGTCGCATTGCACATTTACACCATACAACGCACGGACGTGACTTTTTGTCGAAGTTGGACGACGATATAGCGACGTGTAAAGTGGCCATAAGGACTCGGACACACTGGAGTGAGACTCGGACGACTGCAATGCGAACAAAAATCACATTGCAGTCGGACCAATGTGATTCAATGTCCGAGAACATATTTCCGAGTGTTGGATGTTTTTCTCGTCCGATTTGTAAATGACAAGTCAGTCGCAACATGCTGCGACAGTATGCGAGTATCGGACGAGAGTCACCAATGCAAGTCTATGGGTCCGACAAAAATCACAGACCACACTCGGACCACACACAGACCATCCAAGTCGGATGCGATTTTTAATTGAGACATTATCATTCTGTAGCTTAGACAACTGTAAAAAATGCTCCTGTAAATGCTAATACAGTAAATAGCTACTGAGAGAAATAGCGGATTGCACTCGGACAACACACGGAAGCCAGACTGACCAAAAGTCAGATGACACTAGTCCGACTCTTGGATATGTCAATCAGACCGTTTGTGCACTCATCAGTGTGTTTCCAGCTTAAATTAACAAACTGCACATTATAAAAGGTCAAGAATTTTTTGTCTATCTATCGTCTGTCTTCTCATCTGTCTGTGTATCTATCATCTATCTATTTATCTATCTATCTACTATCTATTGCTAAGGTTAAATTTCAGTTTCACCCTCATGTTGACCTTTCGCAAATACAAAAAAAATGTAAACTCTTATTTTTTTCTGTGTTAACAGTGGATCATTTCTACTAAATCATTGTAATACTGAAGCGAACAACAACTACTTTTTGAACAAATTTTTATAAGTTTTAAAATTTACTCTACTTTTACAAAGTATAAAAAAATTAAGATAACAGCATAGTGAAGCCCATCAACACCTCCCCCAATATAACTTATGAGTGATTAACAGTAAAGGAATTAGATTGATTTACACATACCATAGTGTCTATTGTAATGCTTTTTTGCAAACAACGTTTTTCCTTTTACCTTCAGGTCCATATATAAACAGATTTTTTGGGTTACCCATCTTAGAGCAAGCAACATCTGAGCAGCAGATACCAGACAATACCAATTTAAACATTTCTGCTTGACAATATTTTTGCATATTATGTCCATTTTTCAAATATAACTTTCAGATGTGGCCTATTGGACTGCTTTGGGTCATAGTGAAATGCTTCTAAATTCAACTCAGTCTGCCTACATCTTTGCATAAGTTGCATATGTTATATGCGGTAAGGACGATATTCATCCTTTTGTTCAGATGTTTTTGCATCTCTTGATTCAGCTCCTCTCCTCTGAAGACAACAATTCTGGTGTTCAGATGCTTCAGCTACTCTCATCAGTTACTCCTGAAGATGACATTCCCATTGTTCTGATGTTTCATCTACCTTTGATTCAGCCTGTACCATCCACTTCTCCTGAAAATGACGTTCTCATTGTTCTGATATTTCATCTGCCTTTGATTCAGCCTTTGATACATTAGGCGACGCAGGGGCGATGTCGCCGCCGATAGGTCACGCCCCTACGTTGCCTATGTAATCGGCGGCAATGTCGCCACGTGTGACGTGGCCTTTAGAGTAACACTGGTGGAAAAAATAAAAAATTTGCCTAGCAATATTAACAAAAATGAATTAAAAAATGAGATGTGACAAAAATAAAGCATATATAACAGTATACAGATTATATAACAGTCATTTTGAGTATGTCTCTACACATTGTTTTTTGCAGCACATTCCTGATTTTAGTGGACCCAGTCAAACCTTCGCCTCCCACTTCCCACACTCACAGTCTATACATATGAAAGCCTTTTGCTTTTAGTTAATATGTTTTATGATTCTGCCCCTGACCACCAATTATTCTTAATTTCCTCTCTTTACCAGTATCATCAAAGCACAATCACTTCCTTATCCATGTGAATATTGGAGCTAGATTATTATCTCCAGCTATAACATCTATCCAGAACAGTAGAACGACATAATAATAAAGGAGAAAGCTAGCATTTGTATGGAAGATATTATGTAATTATATATGTGTAATGAGTAAATATTATCTCATCAAACTTGTCCGAATGTCCTACAGACTTTCCTGCAGAACACGCAGTAAATCTGGTATAAGCTGCTCCACTGGTTGAGTTATTTGAGGTATTCTCATTTTGGAAAGTTATCTTCTGTCTAACTGCTTCGACTCCCACTGATCCCAAGAAACAGGGCACTGAGGAGCCCCATGTGAATGGAGCACTGTTGTTTCTTTCATTTGGGAGTGCGGAAGATCATCCTCACGACACTCTTAACCCCTTCACAACCAATGGAGTACATATAGTACCTTGGCCATGTCCCTCCCCTTAATAAAAGCTCATGCACTCAGATTGCATTTTCTCCTACACATCTCAGCTGATCTGATCAGTTGACATGTGTAGCTAACAACAATGATCCATTGAGTGATTGGATTGGTGCTGTTAATCCTTTGGATCTCACTCAATCACTGACAGCGCGATCCAAAGCACCCCAGCGGGGATCGCGCTGTTCCCCACCAGTATCAGAGGTCCTGCGATGTAATGACAGGACCTCCACTGTTAACTTGACAGCCTGGCGTCCTATGATCACCCTGGAAGCTGTATGCAATCACTTCCTGCCGGCAATACCTGAGCTCCGTCGCTGGCAGAAACTTATGATTTCTACTGTGTTCAGATGTGCAGCAGCTGATCTGTACACAGGAGAAGCGATTGGTCTGAAAATATGGAAAAAAACTCAAGTTCAAATCACCCCCTGTTG
Source organism: Allobates femoralis (assembly GCA_033576535.1). Taxonomy (NCBI): domain Eukaryota; kingdom Metazoa; phylum Chordata; class Amphibia; order Anura; family Aromobatidae; genus Allobates; species Allobates femoralis. Next base: position 27,259,657 of record JARQOC010000010.1, on the reverse strand, counting down.
CCCCATTGAAAATAAAACTATAACAAAAAAAAATCAAACACATATTTGGTATTGCCGTATTTTAAAATGCCTGATCTACCAAAGCGGCGATCCTGTAACATGGGAGTCTATGGCTCCCATCGCCTGTAACATCGGTGATCGCCATGTTACATAGGGCAATGTGTACACATCGTCCCAGAGTGCTCGGCTGGTTTCAGAGTAGTGCTGAGAAACCAGGCGACCACTCTAAGGCGATTTTCAGCGTCGACATCGCCTCTTTACACTAGGCGATGCACCGGCGCTGTCGGCGGCGATAGGCCACGCCTCTGCATCGCCTATGAAATCGCCGCCGATATGGCCAGATGTGACGGTACCCTTAGCCCTTACTATGACAATTTTACAGCCATTTTTCAGCACAGAAGTTTGAGTTCCCATTGACTTCTTATAGGGTTAATTTCAGGTCAAGTTGAAGGAGCGAACCAAACTTTTCACGGTGAACCTGAACATCCACGGGTTTGCTCATCCCTAGTGGTGGTATACTTCTCTGGAGATAAAACAAATTAACATTGTAGCTCAACATGCTGGTCCAAGAGATGGAAGACCTCATACACATTGATTGATCCTGCTGAAATTAGCGTTTCCACCTGACATCAAATAGTATACATTATTACAGAATTATGCTGCTATATAATCCCAAATCAGGTTCTGTATGTATGAAACTATCCTCCAGCAGAATGCATTATGTACAATAGTTGGAGAATCTAACAAAAAGAAGCTCTGTTTGGTTCTGTGTGAAACTGGAGGTATACAGAAGTGAAGACCTCGATGATAAATATAATTGTTTGTAAGAAACCAGTCGGTAGAATCAACCTTCGTAAGCCACCTATATGCTGGATAAAATGATACTTTGATATCTGTGATATGATATCTTATTCCAGAGAAATCCATGGTTTTCATAACACATAAATGAGCTGGTAATATCTATGGGGCCCAATACAGATCTCCCCAAAAATCTGACTCCAATGCTTATTTTTAATGAAAGGAGGCATCACAAGTGTGAGACATGAAGCTAAGGAGAGCAGACTGTCAGTCATTACATGTCTCATATCGGTAATGCCCCCCATTTATCTAATATAAGCTCTGGAGGCAGATTCACGGAGATCTATGTCCGGCCCATCGATCTTAACAGCTCATTTACATATTAAGAAAAACATGGATCTCTCTGAAATAAAACACAGATATCAAGATATCATTTTATCCAGCTTCCTTTGACCATATTATTATTATTATTATTTATAGAGCACAATTGTTTCCATGGTGCTGTACATGAGAAAGGGTAACATATAAAACAATTAAAAATTCCTTGCTAGGTTTTAAGTTAAATATTAAGTCTTTTGCTTTTGACGACTATCTAGGTAAGCCTAAGGGTCCTGTCACACTTGGTGACGTTCCAGCGATCCCGACAACGATACAACCTGGTAAGGATCGCTGAAGCGTCGCTACGTGGTCGCTGGTGAGATGTCAAACAGTCAGATGTACTGAATGACGCAGCAACCAGTATAATGACCTCGGCGGTCGTTGGGACCCTGTCACACAGCAGCTAGTCTGACAACTCAGACCTACGTGGCTGAGGTCTGAGTCGCCAATGAGGCCATTGTTAAGGCATCAAACACACTGATACATACTGCACAGTGGAAACCAAATGATCAAAAAATGGTCCTGGACATTTCGACACAATTGGCGATCTCACAGCGGGGGCCCGGTCGCTGCTACATGTCAAACATAGCAAGATCGCTGACGAGGTCGCTGTTGTGTCACAAAACCTGTGACGAAACAGCGATCTCGTTAGGTGTGGACTTTCAACCCCTTTTTGAAGTTACAACCTGCAGCTTTAACGACTAAATTACAAGGCACTACCTTTCTTGAACCTTGAGACTTGTAGCATTATTACAAATTTTTTCATGTTTCTGTTACTTCTTCCACTGAGTGCCTGCTGTATTGTACTGCATTTCAATTATTGCCTGATACGTTATATTATGCTGCACCAGTTCATACTTTGTTTTGTACTTTATGTTTTTAATAAAAATAAATTTGAAAAGAAAAGAAAAATACAATCAACAATAAACAGTAATAGACTGGTACAGAGAGGAGAGTACTCTGCCATTGCGAGCTTACACTGTACAGGACAAAGGGGAGGAGACAGTAGGTTTGGTCAGCTCCAGATGTGGTGGAACGCCGGCTCAGAAGGTGGTATAGCTCCTGGTCCAGGGGTGGTGGAGTACCAGGTCCAGTGGTGGTGGAGTACAGGTCCAGTGGTGGTGGTGTACCAGGTCCAGTGGTGGTGGAGTACAAAGTCCTGGGTGGTGAAGTACCAGGTCCAGTGGTGGGGGAGTACAAGGTCCAGTGGTGGTGGAGTACCAGGTCCAGTGGTGGTGGAGAAAGTGTGATCCAGGTCCAGTGGTGGTGGAGTACAAGGTCCAGTGGTGGTTGGAGTGAGTACCCAGTCCAGTGGTGGTGAGTACACAGGGTCCAGTGGTGGTGGAGTACCAGGTTGAGTGTGGTGGTCGAGTACAAGGTCCAGTGTTGGAGGAGTACAAGGTCCAGTGGTGGGTAGTACAAGGTCCAGGGGTGGTGGAGTACCAGGTCCGGTGGTGGGGAGTACAGGTCCAGTGGTGGTGGAGTACCAGGTCCAGTGGTGGGGTAGTACAAGGTCCAGTGGTGGTGGAGTACCCGGTCCAGTGGTGGTGGAGTACCCTGTCCAGTGGTGGTGGAGTACCAGGTACAGTGGTGGTGGAGTATGAGTCCAGTGGTGGTGGAGTACCAGGTCCAGTGGTGGGGTAGTACAAGGTCCAGTGGTGGTGGAGTACCCGGTCCAGTGGTGGTGGAGTACCTTGTCCAGTGGTGGTGGAGTACAAGGTCCAGTGGTGGTGGAGTACCAGGTCCAGTAGTGGTGGAGTATGAGGTCCAGTGGTGGTGGAGTACCAGGTCAAGTGGTGCTGGAGTACAAGGTCCAGTGGTGGTGGAGTACGAGGTCCAGTGGTGGTGGAGTACCAGGTCCAGTGGTGGGGTAGTACAAGGTCCAGTGGTGGTGGAGTACCCGGTCCAGTGGTGGTGGAGTACCTGGTCCAGTGGTGGTGGAGTACAAGGTCCAGTGGTGGTGGAGTACCAGGTCCAGTGGTGGTGGAGTATGAGGTCCAGTGGTGGTGGAGTACCAGGTCAAATGGTGATGGAGTACAAGGTCCAGTGGTGGTGGAGTACGAGGTCCAGGGGTGGTGGAGTACCAGGTCCAGTGGTGGGGAGTACAAGGTCCAGGGGTGGGGGAGTACCAGGTCCAGTGGTAGTGGAGTACGAGGTCCAATGGTGGTGGAGTACCAGGTCCAGTGGGGGTGGAGCGCCAGGTTAGGTGGTCGTAGGCAGTTTATGTGGGTAGATCCTACTGACAGATTAATTTTAATAGTAATAGCAACGATGTTAACACCAATTAAAATGATATCGACAATCATAACAGCTATTACAAGGACACATTTTTTTTATGCACCCGTTTTTTTTTCCTATTGCTCTTCTCTCATCCTATGATTATGAACCCTAATGGAAAGTCCATCCCTTTGTTGGGATCCTTTGTCTAGGAATGTCTGGTAATAGTCAAAGACTATCTGGAAACAGTTACCAAACATCTTTGTACAAGTAAAGGCAGTGAATAATTGCATGAAATGATATTCTACAAGGTTAATACACACAGTAAAGTGCAGTTCTCCGCTAGTTAAGCCATATGTTTGTGCAAGAGCATATAACAACCTCATTTGTCCTAACAATTTTTAGAGGTATAAATTAATGGAATATCAAACATGGCATGGATTTGCAGGAACAGATATAGACCTCTGTTTACCGGAAGGTTTCTTTATCAAACTCTTCCACAAAACATGAAAGGAACAGCAGGAATTTTGCAACAACAGATGGTTATTGTGGTTTAAAAACATATTGCTGGACTGTAAGACAATCCCCCTCCTTATTTTATAGAGACTTCTGTGTGAAGTGGGAACAGAAATAGACAAAATACTTTGAGAAGCCAAAAGATTTTTGTTAGGCTGGAATGCAAAAACATTCCGGGAATACAAGAAAATCCTGACTAACGTACGGTAAATCATTTATAACTTTTTGAAGAATCAGTGCACATACTCATAGATGACTTCACTATATACATTTACTTATAGACCTGTTAAAAAGTAATATTGCACGTCATAAATATGTCAATGGAGAAAGATATGGTCAGAGTTTTGCCCAAACTGCGCCGACGGTCATGGCGGTGTTGGGCATTATTGAGATTGCAGATTCTGACATCCTGCCCAAGGGTTTCTCTGGTGTCTGGGATCAGCACAAGCAGAGTCGTACATCGATCTGCTATGTGCTGATTCATTGGCAGGATAGAAAGAGTTAATTTCTGCTCTTATCACATGTTGTGGGTAAGCCTATCATAGTTGCTCCCCTCCTACTTATGTAGATGGAATCCTTCTAACCATGCTATCTCTAGTTTACCCTATGTTGGTTTGTGAGGTGTGGTGTCCCAGACTCTCCCGTGAATGTTGTGCTATTTGCTTGATGTGGTTATGGAAGTTCTCCGTCGTTTTGTTCTCAGAACAAGGTAAGGATCGCTGGAACATCGCAACATGGTCGCTAGTGAGAGGTCAAAGAGTCAGATATACTCAACGACGCAGCAACGATACGGCGACCCGTATAACGACCTCGGCGGTCGTTGGGACCCTGTCACACAGCAGCTAGTCTGACGACTCAGACCTACGTGGCTGAGTTCTGAGTCGCCAACGAGGTCGTTGTTAAGGCGTCAAACAACCGATGCATGCTGCCCAGCGGGAACCCAACGATCAAAAAATGGTCCAGGCCATACCGACACTATCGATAATCTCACAGCGGGGGCCCGGTCACTGCTACGTGTCAAACATAGCGACATGGCCATCTATAATTCAGCAAAATCACAAACTTGTGCCAAAGGAAAAGGGTTTTAGACCACGCTCCTGTTTTAATGATGTCAATGAAATACATAACATTTTTTAAATACTTATTAGGTGGTTTAAGTATTTCAGGGTCAGAACACCCCTTCATCAGGACAACTACAAGATGTTCATTGGCATCATTAAAATGGGAGCGCAGTCCAAAACCCTTTTCCTTTGGCACAAGCTCGTGGACTAAAAACACATGGGGAGACTGCTACAGATCGTTGATCCTGGATATTATTAATATCAAGTGCACTACAAGTGGTTATGACGGATCACAACTGACACAGGTGAGCCTATTTCTTTTTTGAGATCACTCTCCTCACACAGATAAGCACTATTGTGCGCCTCTTGTTCCCTTCCAGCCTTTTACCCCTGGGGATAATTCAGCAAAATGGAAGAAACCTCTGGCCATCATATTGCTTAATTTATGCAGATCCAATTGCAAAAAAATCCACATTTCGGAAATGCCAATTAGGGTAAAATTCAACAATATTCAAAATCCACCATCTTAGGCTACTTTGTTTTTATTTTTTTTCTACACCAACAAAACTCTCATATTTGGGGGATATAATCTTTATTGAGTAAGCAGCCTCCAGCCCCTCACTCCTTCACAAGGGATGTGTTTTTTCAGATGTAAGGTTCATTCAGATTTAGTCCAGCAGTCAGAATAATACAAACATGAACACAAAGGGTGGAGGATTTAAAGGCACTGAAGTACAAAGGTGAGAGGTCACAGATATCTATCAGGCTGCTTTAAATTGAACAGGGGTAAGCTTCAATCCATTGTACCTGTGTAATGAAGTGACAAGTGTTGACTTCATTCAATGGCAAGATCCATATCATTCATTTAGAGATATATCCACATACACTTTAACACAATAATCGTGTTCTTGACTTCCATAAGACGCAATTATTTGACATTGTTTTAGCAAAACATGTATAACTTTAAGAGGGATAGAATACTTTGTACATCTTTATTAAGACCACAAAAGCACATTTAAAGCCAGCAATAAACAGTAGTTGGCTGTCAGCTGAACTATGCTTTGGCTGATCACTCATTGGGCCGCCATCTCAGATGACTGCAATACACAGCATACACTGGTGTGCTCATTTTGGCTGAGTGCTCCAGTGTTCTCTATGACAAAGTCACCAACTAAAATGATGATCGCGCATGTCTGATTTCGAACAGCCAATCACAATGTCCTCCTGGCCCTAAGCCACTAGCTATTTCTGCACCTGTTTCATGCTATGCCTGGTTTCGTCATTCTTTTTTTCTTAAGGCCCTGTCACACAGGGCGACATCGCCGCCTATTACATAGGTGACGTAGGGGCGTGGCCTATCGGTGGCGACATCGCCCCAACGTCGCCTCATGTAAAGGGGCGATGTTGGCACCAACGGGAGGTCGCCTGGTTTCAGAACAGTGTCCCGAAACCAGGCAACCGATCTGGGGCGATGTGTACACATCGCCCCATGTAACCGGCCGCCAGCGACCTGTCAGGCGATGGGAGCCATAGGCTCCCATTGTCCTGCATCACAGCTGGGGTTTTCAGACACCCCGGCGGCGATGCCGCCTGACAGTTCGCCGTGGCAGCGCTGGAGATGTCGCCCCATGTAAATGGGGGACGGCGACGTTGGCGGGGCACCAAAAACGTGTGCACACCCGCCAGTCGCCGCCGACATCTCCAGCCCCGTCGCAAGGTGTGACGGGGCCTTTAGAGTATAAATGTCATTGCATTGAAAATAAAATTAAAAAAAGACTGCACTAGTGTTAATGATGGGTCATATACAGTAGCTGCTAGGATAATGCATTTTTGTGCCATATGACTAATTTTCTCACAATTTTCTGTACTCTTTTAAAAACTACTTTTTATCGGTGTGTGGGCATGGCCAGAATCTGCCAGCACTGTGTGTGTATTTCCACAGCTTGTGACAGCAGGCTGATAGGCAGCAATGTGATGTGCCAGCAGAAATGTGGTTAACAGAGATCCTGACTGAGCTGTGTGGAACCAGATGAAAGATCAGGAGCTTGTGACAAGGAAAGAGGAGTTTTTAGTGATCCTGACATTCTGAGATTGCTTAGAAACTATGCTGTAGACTGAGCTAATCTGATACATTATGTCTTCACCAGCTCCAGTCTAGAGCTCTCCCACAGTGAAGGCCCCACCCCCTCCCTTATATAGTTACATTCTACTGTATTCAGTGTGAAGACTGATCTGACTGATAATGAACTTATGTCAGCTTTTGACATGGTGTAGTGGAGGTGCCTTGTGGAAGTTTATGTATGGTTTTCCACCAACTTTCATTAATAAAGTATATTTGAAAGTTTATTAAAATCACTTGTTCCACATTATTATTAAATAAAAATGTAAATGGCGGTTATGTTTTAAATATAATCCAATGCTTTCCTTTATGGCTTACATAGCTTTTCAGCACTGTTCAGTGATTTTCATCCCTCCATCAAGTGTGAACAGATTAAACATATTCACAAAGGACTCATTTTAGACTGACCAATGTCTTTTTTTTAATCAGATGTTTTTATTAACCTGAATAAAAATCATATTACATTCAATCAAAAGCAATAGTATGGATTTTCCTCATATTGCATATTTCAAATGTTGATCATTGTTGATCAAATGTTGATGTATTTCTCATACCAACCGTATGCAAAAATTCAGGGGATCTATAAGCTCTGTGAATAGTGTATAATTGTGACATCCTTCCCGGTTCATTTAATGACAGTTTAGAAATATATTCCAAGACACTGCATCATCAAAGATGCCTAATTCTTCCTCCCATTTATCTCGTGCTCGATTTGGATGCCTCAACAGAAAGGTATGTAGAAGATCTTTATAGACAGTGGAAATAACCCCTTTTGTGGACCCTACCATGCAAATGTAATCTAAAACAATGTCTTTCTGCACCTTTAATTCACCTAAACGTTTCTGTTGCCTATAAGCATGATGAACCCAGATGTAACGGAAGCAATCCGTGATCGGCAGCTGAAATTCAGCCTGTAGAGTTTCAAACTTTGTGGTTTACTAACAATTGTGAAACGTAGCAGATCCCTTTACAAGACCAATCTCTTTGCTCCCCCAACTTATAAAACTCACTCAAATGATCATTCATCCGAATGGGAGAATAGATTGTCAGTCCATTAACTTCCCTACATTTTTAATTCTAATCCAAATTCCTATGTATAAGGCACAGTGTGGGGAACCTCCGACCCAACCTACCAACTATACCTGCTTCTAGACCTTGTACCAAAGGAGCTTTCCGTACAAAATATCTCCACATTGCCAGCACTGAATTTCGCCCCTCTGTTGATGCCCAGCCTCTAAAATGCTGACTTTGCGATGCCAGGAAATAAATCCAGAGATTAGGCACAGCAATCCCTCCTTCCTCCTTGGGCTCTGCAGAATTTCTAATTTTATCCTGGGCTGTTGTCCACCCCATACCAAATCTCGAAATAAAGAACTAAGTCGCTGGAATAAACCCCAAGGGAACCACATCGGTGAATTATGTAACACATACAAACATTTAGGCATAAGTATCATCTTGAACAGATTTGTCCTACCCACCACTGAAAGACGCAGCTTACACCATGTTTGAGTCTTCTCTTTTAGTTTAACTAGAAGTGGAAGTATATTCAGTCTCACATAATCCGTTACCGGTAAGGCAACCACCTGAATATGTGAATTGGTCTACTATTCTAAGCTTGGTACATCCCAACTCTCCCACTTCTTTCACCCCACTTCTATCCACGATCATGATTAGATTTGTCCCAGTTTATTTTTAAACCAGACATTGTCCCAAACCGCTTAATAATAGTCACCACCTGGCTCAAGGACTCCCAGGGATCCTGGAGAAACAAAAGGACAACATCAGCATAAAGGGCAATCTTTTCCTCCATCGATCCAAATTTAAATCCTTTTACCATATTAGCCCTACTAAGTTGAGCAGCAAGTGGTTCAATTGCAAGAGCAAACAAAAAGGGAGAGAGGGCACCCGTGCTGGGTTCCTATAGGGAGGTTAAGTCCATCCAGCCTCTCTCCTTTCACCCTTATTCATGCCCTTGGGGAGGAATAGAGCAACTTCACCCAAGAGATAAAAACTGTCCCAAAGCCCATCTCCGCAAGCACCATCCAAAATTATTCCCGCTCCACACTGTCAAACGTCTTATGAGTGCCTAAGGATGCCACAACCCTGCTTCTTGCATTATCTGATGGCAGTGGAATATTCAAAAACAGTCTCCGCAAGTTAATGGCCATTGATTTATCCGGCATAAACCCCGATTGATCTGGATGTATAACATCAGCAACCACCTTCGACAGTCTGTTCGCCATAACTTTGGGTAGTAATTTGGCATCCACTGACAGTAATGAACTGGGCCTATAAGATTCTGGTCAAACATCTTTATCCTCCTTGGGCAAAACTACAATTGCTGCCTCCCTCATAGACTCTGGTAGCCTACCCTCCCCTAGAGCCTCAAGGAAAACCTCCCACAGTCTGGGCAACATTAGGTCCTTAAACTGTCTGTAGACCTCCACCGGTAGGCCACCAGCCCCCAGGGCCTTATCATTCGCCATGGAAGCCAATGTTTCTTCCAATTCCTCCACCACTTCCAAGCTCTCTCTATCGTCTCTCGTCATTAAGGCGCGGCATCCTCGCTTCTCCCAAAAAATTCTGTATCTCCCCCATCGAGACCGACAGCTTAGACTTGTATAGGTTTCCATAGAACTTCCTAAAGATTTTAAGAATACCATTTGTACCTACCACCAAATTGCCTCCTTCATCATAAAGACTATATATGTATGATGATTCCTTTTGGGCAGCAGCAACTACCAATAAGAGATATCCAACTTTCTCCCCATCCTCATAAAACAAGGCCTTCTGAAATTCCTGCCTCTTCTTAGCATTGTGAAGATGAATCTCATCCACTACTTCCTGAGCTTTGACTCCCCTGCATCTCCAGAGTGAGTCGACTTATTGCGTCCCTTTCAGCCGCCCCTAGGTCCTTCAGTGCCTGAAGCTCCTCCCTCTGGGACTCAGTCTTGCACCTCGAAATGTCTCATATAAACAGGCCCTGAACAAAAGCTTTCACAGTGTCCCAGACTACACCCTCAGATGCACTCCCAACATTGTCAGTGAAAAACCCTTTCTCTACCTCTACCATAATTTTATCCATATCCAGCGATTTCAACCAGGCTGGGTGCACCTTCCACTCCCCTTTCTAACACCGGAATCCTGTACCAATATGCCATACCACTTCCAATGGTTTATAGTCTGAAACTACTCTTGGTAAATATTCTACATTCTTAATTCATGAATCCATATGTCTATCCCCAAGCGCCATGTCAATACATGTCATAGAGTTATGAGATAAAGAGAAACAAGAGTAGCACTTCACATTCAAATTTCTCACCCTCCACAAATTTACCAAGCCAATTTCTCTAACATGTTTTGCAAAGGATGTCTCTCCATCTCCCTCAATGCCTCGTATCACCCTCCTCCTCTTGTCCAAACGGTTAAGGACCTTATTCATATCTCCAATCACTAATAATGGTATCCTCACCCTGTGCCGAGTTAACTCTAGGATCTCTTGTAATTTCCTTCCTGAGTATGGTGGTGGGAAATACACTACAACCAAACACATCAATTGCCCATACACACGACACACACGAAACACATACTATCCATCCTTATCCATATGGCAGTGAAACATGGAACAGGACTGAGACCCGCCTTGCATAGCTAGTATATGTAGAATGGTACGCATGCCTAATCCATTTCCTAGCTAGAACTCCAACCCGATCTTTAACCAAGTGAGTCTCCAACACAAAGTTCATGGATGGCTTGTAAGAGAAGGCATGCTGTAACACTGCTGCTCCTTTACCTCTATCTGCCAGAACATTCCAACTTAACACTTTAACAACTCCAGCCATAATGTAGCAAAAACTGTCTCCTTTGCCCCAAACCCCTCCTTTCCTGCTGTCTACAACTCCCCTCCCCCTCCCTCCCTGTTTCTGAGTCCCCCTCTGCCTCCCCTTCACCCCCCCAAACATCCCCAACAACCAAATTTGAACTACCTTCCCTTTAAGAATTAGCATCTCTTGATTGAGAGTGGGTAAAATCACTTGACCCAGCCCTTACTCAATCCGCCTATATTCTCCCACCACTAAAAGCAGTCTTTGTATCCTCCAAGTATATATTAACAATAACAATACACATTCCTTCCCCCACCTTTAGTAAACAATTAGAAAGAAAAAAGAGGTAATTTGTAAGCTGCAGAAAAAGAAAGAAAAATTAGCCACAGTATAGTAACTTAACAGTCCGTAATTCGGCAAACCCCAAAAAATCAGATTGTTCTACCACGGGTCTCATTGTCCACAGTTAGCCAGCTCCATTGTCCCGTGGGCTCTTGTTATTATGGTCAATCCATTCTGTAGCTTCCTCTGGCGACTGAAAGAAGTGCACTCTCTCAAATGCCGCGAACCTCAACTTGGCTGGATACAGCATAGAATATTCAAGTCCCAAGCCTCTCAGTCTCTTCTTTACCTCCACAAACTACATTCTCAGTTTCTGTACTGCCGCAGAATAATCAGAGTAAGGCTGGGGTTCCACATAAGCCCTCAGTCCGTTTTTGGCTTCAGTTTTCTCATTTTTTTTTTCTAAGTCCAAAAACTGACAGAAAAACGGATTGGATGTAATAAACACCCTGTCCGTTTTTCTCTGGAGCTCAAAACATTGCCCTGTCCGTTTTTGAGTCAAAAACGTTGCATGCAACGTTTTTGGCATCAGTTAAAAAACGCATGCGTTTTCATGCGTTTTTTTAACATGGGGCCCTATGGGAAACGCATGCGTTAACGCATGGCACATATAGGCACTTGCGTTAACGCATGCGTTAACGCACATGCGTTTTTAATGAAAAAATGACTAAGTCCAAAAACGTTCAGAGGTGCAGGAGGCTCAAAAAGCACCCTATAAAAAACGGATTGGTGATGAAAATCACTTCCAAAAACGGATTTCTATGTGGAACCACAGCCTAAATAGATATGTTTTGACTATCATCATGTCTTTGACATATCTGGCTTTCTGCAGAATGGTATCTCTATCACGATAATTCAATATTCATGCCAAAATGGTATGTGGTGTCGAACCAGGAGGCATGGGTCTCATGGGTACTCTGTGCACCCTCTCCTCCACAAACATCTTGGAAAGTGCACTTGCGCCAATTTTCTCCAGCAACCACTTTTATATGAACTCAGTGGGATTGGGGCCTTCACCTTTTTCAGGGACTCCCACTACACGTATATTTTCCGGCGTGAGCGGTTCTGAAGATTGTCATTTTTGGCTGTGACTTCTGCTAGCTGTTTAGCATATTGTTTCTGGGCCTTCAGTAATTTCACAATATGCTGACTCCTTCCTCCAGTAAACCAGTCCTAGCATCTTCTTTTTACATGGTTGCCCTTATACTCAGCATCTCAGCCTGTATAGTGAGTTAATGTAGCAAGAGTCACTTTAGAGAAGTTCACCACTGCAAATATGTCCTTAATAGTAGGTTCAGCAATAGTGGAAACCGCCTCAGTTCCTGAGCTGCCAGTACCTCCATCCTCCTGAGGATTTCTAGGATCTCTCTCCTTCCTCACCATAAAGTCTTCCTGGGCCTGTCCCTGGTCTTCTATATCCTCTTCTTCCCCTGCCTCCTCTCCGATCTACCTCTCCACTTCTACTCATGCAAACCTCTCAAAGTGGGCCACCGCCATCCTCCTCGCACAGGCAGCATTTTCACTCTGTGCGTCCTCAAGCGCCTCAGCGTCAACTTTCAGTTTGCTTCCCTCAGCTGTGCCAGTGTCCCGCTGCCATTTGCGGGTCATAGCTGGGTCCCGCACCTTGTAAAATCCTCCCCTGGTGTCCAAGGGTGTTCCACCGGCTGATACCAGCATTTGTTCAGCCCACCGTTGCGGCAATCGCAGCCTACTAGTAATGTTGTAGGCGGAAGAGCACAGAGCTGCAACCTCTCACATCGCCGGCTAGGCCATGCCCCCAGACTGACCAAAGTCTTCCATAAAAACAACTGTAGACTTTGCTAAGCTTACTTGTGTGCTGTGTTTGGATAAGTGTACATGATGTCTTTTAAGCTCAGGTAGGCTCGCAGAAATTTTTAAGCAAAACCCACTTTAGAAAGCACAGGCTTTTTTGGGGAGTTTTTAAAATGCTTTAAAATGTTCCAGGGCTCTGGTCTCTGTCTTTTCAGTCTTTCCACAGACCTGTTTATTTAGTTTGGGGCATCTTCTAGCAGAAGTTGCGAGAAGAATAGTCAGGTCACTTCTTTTAACATTTTCACTTTGTAAATCTGAAGCGGTTAAAATTAATCAAAAGATTGAACAAGTCAGTTTGATATACAGAGGAAATGGGTAAGTTTAATGTTTTGAGTATTTTTAAGGCTCTTTTTCAGGCAAGTCTTAGGCTAGGGTCACACTTGGGCTGCTGTCACCCATGCTTGGTGCATCCACTTAAAACTTACAAATGTTTGTTGCAGCGTATAGCGTTAACGCTATGTGCTGCCCGACAATGCCACACAGGATGTACGCTTTATCACAGCGCACAGGAAACGCCGCCTGCAGCATTTTCCTGTGCGCTCAGCTAAAGCGCGCGTCCTGTGTGGCCACTGCTAAGGTAAACAGAGGGTTTCTATGGGGCAGCATGGTCAGGTTCATTAACGCTATGTGCTGCAGCAAAAATGTCTACGTTTTAAGCGAATGCGCCAAGCATGGGTGACAGCCCAAGCGTGACCCTAGCCTCAGAGTGGACTTACTAGAAAAAGTACAAATATGCTTTAAGTCACAGAATGACTCCTGCAATGCTTGGGAGGTAATCCACAACTTTGATGTGTTCTGGTATCTTGCTCGTGAGCACTTCATTACCGCTCCCCTCTGTCGAATACTGATTTTATTGCAAAGTTTGCGTTCAGCACTAACATTGAACTTTAAAATTCTGGTCCACTCATTTCTAATAGAGATGAGCAAATCGGACTTTAAAGCTCAGAGTTCATATCGAACAAAAACTTTAAAAAAATTCAGTGTTCGGATTTGGAGTTTGGGTGTTCTACATATCCAAATCATTGGCGTGAGAATTGCTGTGCTCGGGTACAGTCGGTGCTCGGGTGCCCTCGGTGCTGAGTCCAGTGCAGCCTCTTGCAGTATTTGAATGGCTACACTGGGGTTAAAATCAGCATTATGAGATGTAGCGTGTACAAAACAAAAATGACATAACCCTGCCCTGCTTCGCCAGAAGTGCTTTGTGTATGGCTAGCTGTATGTGGGCGGAGACCTGAACTGCCCAATCAGTGACTTCCAATGAGTTTCGGGTCAAGTTTAATTTTAGAAGAGGACTTTAAAAAAAGTCTGTCTGAACCTAGATCCTTAACCCACACAGGTCTGCTCATCTGTAATCTCTAAATATGATAACTATTATAGAAGAGGTTCAATTCATAAAAAAAACTAAAAGTCCCTCTGAGATTTATTATTCTAATTGAATCTCATATATAATGGTTACCATGGTATTTAATCATATTTTTGGCTCTCTACTGATATACATGTTGTGACTTTATGAATGTAGGCACTATAACCCTCTCTTTACTGCTTAATTGACTATATTTGATATTTATTTATTATAGTTTTTGCCTTGGTGTAATATACTTGTGATTACACGGACTTTCTTTTGGGGGGGTTTTATGGGGTATTTTTAATAGTTTTTCTTCTAATTTTTGTGTAATTTATTGTAATTTAATAAAAATGTATACCCATTTATGTATATGTTTTTGGGGAGTATTTATTATTATTCTTTTTGATGAGTCATTGATAGGATGATATTCATGTTTTTGGACTCCTGTAAATTGCAAAAGAAATTAGTATTTTTAATTATTATTATTATTTATTTATATAGCGCCGTTAGGTTCCATGGCGCCTTACATGAGGATAAGGGAGACAAGAACAAGTACACTAAATCTAGGCGATCGGGACATACAGGTACAGGAGGGGCAGGGACCCTGTCCACGAGGGCTCACAGTCTAAGAGGGGCGGGTTAGGATACAGTAGGATGAGGGAATGTCAGGTATGGGGCGGTCGCCTGATTAATATGAGTCTTTGGCTCCAATCTTGGTCACCCTCCCATATTGATCAGAGAGATCCATAGCTATTGATGTTAGAACTGGAAGCTGGCTGCACATCATTCACAGCACCCGTTGTGTGCAGAGTGGGCTCACCCTCTGAGCCAGTGACATAGACCCGCACCTGACACGGGACCTACTAGTTTGTCTTATGATGCAAAAGGGTGAAGACTGACTAGCTAAATTCTGCATTGGCTATGAATTTGACAGAATTGATAAAAATGCTCCATTGTGGTGAGAAAGCAAGTGTTGAAAGCATGGACATATCTATAAAGATGCCTAGGAAGCAGTCACACCATGCAGGTGTTGGTGCCGGACAGGACCCAAAGGCCTCTCTACCACACACAAAACCCACCAATATTATAAATAGCATATAGTTAGTTAAGGCTCCACTATGGATTTTACACTGAGCCCAGGAACCTCCCGTTATGTAGGAAGGGCTCAAAACAATACAGTTTGCCAAAGATTCGCGATTTGGACACTGTTTTGAACTAACCATGGAGCTACTAGCTTTTTTTATTTACCTCTCAGATGCTCTTGTCCTTAAATTGTATAATTCTACTATTTTTCAGGCCTGCAAGGAAACCAGATTCCCAGCAGCTGCTGAACAGGTGCTGCCAGAAGCAGAATACAGCAGTTCTGATGGCCGTCAGCACATTTCTTAAGCCGTTACGACTTATAAATGTTGGCATGCAAATGTATTATCCAATTTCCACACCTTGTAAAATAAATTATTCCAATAGTTAAATTCTATTGAGAAATTGCAAATAATGCAATTTAGATATGTGAACTGACTACAAATTACAAAATTCAGTGGAAATGTGAGGGCTTGCAGATCATAAATACTTAAGCCCCCGTCACACTAAGCGAGATCGCTAGCAAGATGGCTGCTGAGTCACAAGTTTTGTGATGCAACTACGACCTCAGCAGCAATCTTGCTATGTTTGACACAGAGCAGCGACTGGGCCCCCGCTGTGAGATCGCTGGTCGTGTCGGAATGGCCTGAACCATTTTTTTATCATTGGGTCCCCGCTGGGCAGCATGCATCGGTGTGTTTGACAGGGACAAAGACCTCAATACTATGCCCTAGAGTGACAGGGTCCCAACGACCGCCATATTGTTGCTGCATCGTTGAGTAGATCT
The DNA here is from genome assembly GCA_033576535.1 of Allobates femoralis. NCBI lineage: Eukaryota > Metazoa > Chordata > Amphibia > Anura > Aromobatidae > Allobates > Allobates femoralis. The sequence continues at coordinate 27,243,357 of JARQOC010000010.1, read as the reverse complement.
GACTGTTTGACATCTCACGAGCGAACACGTAGCGACGCACCAGCGATCCCTACCAGGTCGTATCATTGTCGGGGTCGCTGGAGCATCGCCAAGTGTGACGGTACCCTTACTTACCTGTCTTTGATCCATCGCTGGGCTTTGCTCTTTTCTCCTATGCCTGTATCACTTTTAACTAGTTCTTGCCAGGTTTCTCAGGTAATCCAAAGCACTCTTCTAACATGAGCATAGGCTTTTGAAGGCTGGCTTATTTTAATATCCAATTGTGAAAAGGGTAACACCCTATGGTGGCACCATATTTTTCCTTTTCCAGTTTTCTACCTGGGAAAAACACTAAGAGCAGGCAAATGTATGAAATCCCGTCTCGAATCCGCGCTCCCCATAAGGCAATGTGCTGAATCCGTGTTGTATGTATAATGATTTAATAAGCAAGATAGAGTACTACAACGCATTTTGGGTCGTATACATAAGTGAGCCTTCATCAGGTAAGAGATTTTAAACTACTTGACGAAGGCTAACTTATATATCCAAGCCGAAACAGGTTGCTTAATAAATCATTATATACAACAATCAATCAGCGCATTACCCTACGGGGAGCACCGACTTGAGATTGGATTTCATACATTTGCATGCTTATACTCCATGGATGTCTCGAGGATCATCCAGTGCTATCCAGGAGCTGTGCTGAAGACCCTATCTTAGGCTGGAGAAGGACAATATCCTCTCGTATTATTGTAATGAGGTGAACAATTCAGACTGTATCATAGAAATGGATATGGAAATGAACTGTGCACAGTCCGCTACTGCCCCCTTGTGGACAAGTGCTGAAACAAACGCAGAGAAGTTGGAAATTCCCTTTTCAGCAAAAGTGTTTACCCAGGAAGAGAAAGAGCGGGAAGTCAGTGCAGATCCAGAGCTGAGCCAGGGGAGACCTGCGTGTGGATGTCTGTTGAAAGAGGGCTACTGTGCTACACCTTGCTGGAAAAATTACCCCGCAGAAGCCCCCGTGACTGATCCTGGGCCACTGGACTTTGGTGCTGTGACTCTGGCCGCTCAGCAAAACCTTGCCCGCCGAGCACCCGGAGTGCATGTGCAGGGGCCGTGACCGACATAAGGGAGCCATTTGTACTGCCATGATCTCCCTCCTGCTGCTCGGGGTGCCCCCGAGACTGAGAGAGACTTCTGTGCTTCTGTGGGCTCCCTTCTGCTGCTCGGTGTGCCCTGAGACTGGGAGAGACATTAAAAGAAAAATTCCGTTACCTGTGGAAGGAGACCAAAGAAGAAGACTGAGGAGTTTTCCCCTTCAGCGCTGCACCGGGACCCGTCATCGTGAGATCCCCAGGCCTGCTACGTGGGAGCGACATCTTTTTCTGTGATAGACTGGTACGTGATTTTAGGGAAAGTTAGGGAAAGATACTTTCATTGTTGTGTTTTTTTCTTTTCTTGCTGCGTACCCGGAAGAAGTGAAGATCCAGAGACTCTAATATATACAAGTGCGCATATAGTTGGGTTGACTGTGATATAAACATTTTGACAGTAAAGAAACGTTATTACCGGTTAAACCTGAGTATGGGGATTCTGTTGAGAAAGATCATACACACACACCCGCGGCCTTACCACCGGTCGCTACATTATTACACTTGTTTCATTCATGATCAGTAAATCAGACATTTTTGTACTTTTTATCCTAAGACGTCACTTGGATCTTGAGTGGCGTTGCCTATCTTCTCTTTCCCTATCGACAGCACGTCCACTCGGTAAAAACCACGAATGTAATTTTTGTCTTTTCTCATTTCCTAAGCGAAGTGATGCAGATTATTAAATAGTTTTAGCCACATTTGCATGTTTAGGATTATCACATAGTAATTGAAAAGTTGATACCGTGTAACCTTAGTACATTTCCTCCAAGCTAAGTATGTGCTGCACTAGTGCCGGGGCCTATGTGATCATCATTCAGGTGAATTTTATCATTCCTTTCACCCTACAAGTAATGAACAAATTCACAGCTTATTACTTTGGACTTGATCTCTGGCAAAACAGTGCTGGAACAAACAATTTGATTTGTCAACATCTTTACATGGCCTCCTCAATCACTGTCACAAATCCAAATTTAAAGCGCAAAGTGCATTTGACTGCAGAACCTCAGACTGATTAGAAGTCGGAGCTCAGTGAATTGCAGCAGACAGGACAACAATCAGATTATTAACTCCACTTGAAAATACTCTCTTCTGTCTGGGATTAGCATGCATATTTTGATATAGATCGATAAGCAATCTCCTTCCTATAAGAAATGCCTGCAACATTCATTTGGCTGATCAAAGGTGCATATCAGTTAGCTGTGACAGCTGGCTATTGTTTCTTTCTTTCTTTACAGCAGAGTCTCTATTAAAAAAATGTACCCGCCTTCTTTCCTAATAGGAAAAAGTCAGCAGTCAACAAATCCCATCTACTTTTTCATGGTAAAGAAAAATAATATAGTGAATGGAGGCTTTCTGCTATCTGTAGAAATCGTTAGAAGCCTGATATATGGCTAGATATTTTTAGTATTTCCTAAGTTTTATCAAATATAATTGCAGCCTAATGGGAACCCACGAGTGTTCCAAGAGTGTTGCCAAAAATGGAAGTAATGCATCCTTACCTTATGACTATATAAAGTAATGTGACTCTCCGGGAACCTATATTAATATTGATAGCCTTTCCTTAGCTTATGTACTTGCTATTATTATTTTATCTGAGGGGGGTTTAAACTCCTAATACCGGTTTAGTTCAGATGAATAGCTTGACTGCCGCAACTAACACTTCAGTGAAAGTTTTAAGAGAAAGTTGTGAATTAGTGCAGTAAATCATAAGTGATACATGAAAGGCAGGGCCTAAGGCCGGTTTCACATTGCGGGTCAGATCCGATCCTGTCAGGGTGAACCTGACAGCCCCAGATCGGATCAGCACACAGAACCGGAGAGCTAATATGCCCTCCGGTCCGGTGTGCACCCGGACGCAGCAGCAGCTGCTGCTGAATCAGGACCACGGTTGGCAGGGAGCTAGCCACGGTCCTGAAACAACTGTGGCGTGCAGCCGCAGGTGTCTGGTTCCCGGATCCTCCCAGACTGGTGCATGTTAGGGAGCGCCGGATTGCCCCGGATCCGGGCAAATCTGGAAGTAGCCAATTAGAGGAGATATTCTTCTCTCGGACACAAAAACGCTGCAAGCAACGTTTTTGTGTCCGTGAGAGAATTCTGAATTCTACAATAAGAGAAGGAAAGCTGACATGTAAACAAATGGGCGATCACTCAAAATTATTTACAAAACATAAACAGTAAATTTTATTGGACACAACAATACACACAAGGACAATAAAAAACATAAAAAGACCACTCAGTGGCCCCTACATTAAAAACAACCCTCTCCACAAGGCATCACCACTGTACAAAACATATGCATGAAAGTGCAAGCTCAATTGGTTCAAAAATAGAAAGGGTTCCCTAGTTGTGAAAAAGCACTTGGAAATAATCACAAAATGCGCCCATTCAATTACTATTTTAAACCAAGTGCCATCACACTTACTGATAGTTAATATTAAGAGGGAGAGGCACAGGACATAATAATCAGTGCTCACACAACCAGTAAAAGAACTAGGCTAAGGATACCCAACTTAGAAAATCAGGAGCAAACATGAGCACTTAATCTGCCAACATACCCAGGAGTGAATGGTGGAGAGGACTCAAGCAGGACCCATTCTGAATTCTCTGGGACAGATAGAAACCGGATGCCAGAGAGCTTCCATCCGGCTTCTATCCGGCCCCATAGGTTACTATGGGGCCAAAATCCAGTCCGGGGCTGTCCGGTTTACACGAACAGCCTCGGATCGGATCAAACCCGCAATGTGAAACAGGCCTTACTGAAAAATTCAGCTGAGATCAGCTAAGCAAGAGAAGTAGATCATTTCTGATCTTATCAAAGCTTCTATCCTCTTAATATTTTACAGTCATCATCTATAATATAATGGTTAACCCAGCATTCTATCCGAAGCCTTGATGACAAGAGGACACACCCCCAGCTACTGATTGGCTTCAGCAGTGCATGAGAGACTCACCCCTAAAGGTACAGGCCACGCCTCTTTACTACTGAAAAACTAATACTGCAGTAGTGCAGTACACCGTGTGTGTGTGTATCTGCAATGTAGAAGAGAGAGGAAGTTCAGCTCACCCATGATAGTCATGCTTCTGGATCCTCCACCAGTGCTAGGAAACACCCTGACCTGGGCTGGAAATAATGGAAAAAAATACTGTGGAAATTCAGCGATCACAGACAGCAAGGGTCGTAATAAAATGTTTTGTTCTTTCCATTTATTAAAAAATTAGTGCAGCAGGTTGTAGTCACTTAGCAGGATACCGGAAATGCAATCCTACATGTCTCAGCTTAGAAGCATGATTACGGCTTCTTAGCTGAAATGCGTAGAATTTCATTTCCCGTATCTGATTGGTTGTTATGGACAACAAGACCCTTATCAAGCGTAACCAATAATCTGTAATGTAACGCTGAACGCGCCCTTCTTTCCAAATCCGGGATGGCCGATGCGAGCACAGTACTATGTTCACATTGTCATTGAATTCTTCAATATAATGGTGCCGGAGTCTTATTACAGACTCTGGCCCCATTTTATTAAAGACACTGTCTCTAGGAATATCAACAGTCACGTTTGTTTCAGATGATATTTGCAGACAGTGTCTTCAAGAAAATGGCGTTGGAGATCGCGGTATGCACATGCGCTGTCTCAGCGCCATTTTATTGAATGATTTAACTACAATGTGAACATAGCACTACACACACACCGGCCATAGGGATAATGGTGTTGGCTGCAGTGAAAAATTTAAATAAAGATGGGGAAAGTGGCTAAAGGAGGAATGGATGAATGGATAAGAAAATGGCCTTCTGTCTGAAGCCATGATAGTCGGTGCGTGTGCAGTGCTATGTTCACATTATAGAATCATTTTTCAATAAAATGGTGCCAGTGTTTCTGAGAATATCACCAGTCACCAGTTTCTTTCAGATGATATTGGCAGACAGTGTCTTCAAGGGAATGGTGCCGGAGGTTGCAGTATGCGCATGTGCTGACTCTAGCACCATTTTATTGAATGATTCAACTATAACATGAACATAGAACTGCACAGACACTGGCCATAGTGATCATGGCAGCTGCCATGGAGTAAATTGAAATAAATGGAGGTAAAGCATCAAGGGGAGCAATAGATATAGAACACACGACCTAACAAAATTCTGCACCAACAAGGCAACTTAAAGAAGAACCACAGAGTTTACACCAAAAATCCGGTTAAGGCGGCCGTCACACGGTGCAATATCTTGAAGGATATCGCTTAAGCGATCTGCTTTTTGATCGCTTAAGCGATATCGTTTGTGCATCGCTACGTGTGATCAAGCTATTTTACAATGTAAAATCGCTTGATCGCTAGATCGCACATATGAGAGCAGGAGCTCATATCTAGCGATCATCGCTTGTTCAATTTGCTTCATCGTGGTGTGTGACACCACGATGAACGATCTCCCAGCGGCTGAGCCTATGCTGGGAGATGGTATCTATGGTAAACGTCGGGTTACTAAGCGCCGCGTAGCTCCTAGTAACCCGATGTGTACCATAGTTACCAGCGATCTCGCTGGCCCACATCGCTGGTGAGTCTGTCTGTGTGACATCTCACCAACAATGTGAACGATATTGTTAGCGATCGCGCGTGCATGTGATCGCTTACAATATCGCTCACGATATTGAGCAGTGTGACGGCCGCCTTACAGAGACGTTTTGCACAATAAATACATGCCCTTTTCAGTTATTGCTTCAATAAAATTAAAAATGTGGCAATAAAAATGCTCACCACCTGGGTGTAGAACAGGTTCAATAGCGAGAATTATATAGCACTGTACATATAGTTACTCATTTTTCTACTTTTCATTAGGTCTATGCCATCCGATGATTTCAAACAGTCTAGTTGAATCCTTCTAAGCTCTACAGTATGTAAAAACCGCAAGTCTCTTTTCCCTGCACTAGTCATCATTAGAACTACAAAGCATTTTCAGTGACATTCAATTGTAGTTGTAATGATGACTCATGTGGGGAAGAAAGACTTCCTGTAGAGTTTAGAGCGATTCAGCTAGTCTGTTTTTAATTAAAGTATGTCATAGACCCAATGCAAAAGGAAAGAATTAGCTTGCAAGAAGGGCAAATAAGAAATTGTAAATACCATAGTGCTATATAATATGGTCACTGAAATATATTAAGAGGGTAAAAAATTGAAGGTGTGACTTCTTTAATGAACTATTCTGCTGACTCAAGAAATTCCTGCAAGAACACAAACATTAAAGGAGTTATCCACCAATTGGAAAACATTGCATGTGTGTGACTCAGTCTAAAACTCAAAATTGCTTTGTGTAAACCTGATCTTAAATCTATTTCCCATTTATGTAAAGACTATTTTATTTTTTTTATATTATAGTACTGTTTGACAGTGAGTTGGGATTTCATATGCGGGTTGATATTTGGTCCCCAGAAATGTTCACGTAACGTATTAACCCGTATGGAATATAGAATATATGGACGCTCCACTCCAGGCCGGGTCTTGTAGGTTTTCCCCGGAGGGAGACACGGGGTTAAATGCTAGGTTGGGAGACAGGGCTGAGCTCTCTGTGGAGAGTTTCAGCCTGAGCTGAGACCGAAGAGGCTGCTGAGCGGTCAGGTCAGGGCTGTGAGAGGCTGTGTGCTGTTACAACACGGCCTAACCCGGGAGCCCAGTGCGACCTCGACCGGAGAGAACTCCTAACCTGAAGGGACCGAGTTACTGTACGGTGGATGTATGCATTGTACCCGGCTGTGTCCCAGACCCTGGCGGCTTGTGCCACTGCTGTGCCTCATGAATAAATCCGGGTACTGTATGAACTGATACCGGGCTCACTGCCACTTGTCTTGCAATCCCGGGGCTACCTCACATTACCTCTTTTTCCAGTTTTTTTGTTTTTCAATGCAGTTTTGATGTTTAGGTCAAATCCAGAAACAGATTCAAGAAACAGGTATAGTTAAAGGTAATACTTCATGATAAATTTGATACTGTATCATTTTGCCTAGTGTAGGTGTGAGAGGGTGAGGAATACATTTGCAGTGTTAAAGGAGGTCTCTGTTGTCTCTTCCATAGACTCTGAAAAATACTCTGTGTATCTCATGATCCATTACCATCCTTTGAAATTGGTGTCCTTCGAATCCAAGAGTTATGTGCTCCGTGTCAGTTATGTCTGCCATTGAGAGAGAAGGCTTTGTTGGGTAGAACTATGGTAGGATGCACAGTTGTGTTCCCTAGAAGACATCTGCAATGACTTGTGTACCCTCTGATAGCTGATCCGCACTTCAAGTGAGAAGTGCATGTTCCCTTTTCTCGGCGGTTTGATGGGACAATTCGCCAATCTGATCGGTGATCAACAGGGCGTAACTTGAAGCTCATGGGCCCTTATGCAAAAGTAGCAACGGGGCCTCCAATTATTGCATGTCTTTAAAAGAATTAGCCTCTTTCTATACACCAAAGGGACTTTTGAGGCCGCCCTAGGCACCGGGGTCTGGGTGCAATTGTAACTCCCCCCCTTGTGACCAGGTTTTGGTAGGTAAATGCTGAGCTCACCACTACATTAATCATGGTGGGGTTGTCCATGCATATGAGAGAGCCTGACGCTAAATGCTTTTAGTCAGGGCTGAAAATCATTGCTAGCAGAATTATGCTGACTGAAGTTATTTGCTTATACAATTTAAAGATACGTACCAAAGCCCTCTATCCAGAGGACTGTCTTTGGGTGGGAGTAGAAAGGGTGGGTAAGACAATTGTTATGCTTGTAAACTACTGCGTTACACCATTGCTGTTGTAGTCCCTTGCACTTATTTGATTGCATAGTTTTCCTCAGGTGAAAGCATTGGTTAGATAAATTATAGTATATTTGATAGAAAACTTTGACTGATAAGGTTGTGCTGCACAGGGGCCCTTGTTGAAGAAGAACAAATTGTGTCCGGCTGTCTTTCTTTTGCACTATCTGCTGTGTTCTCGAGTGACCTCCTCAGCACAATGTCTTCATAGGGTTTAATGATGTGATGCATGATGAATTCTGTATCCTGAGAGGGCCCAATTAAATTCATGATGGATATGTTACAATTTAAAATAAGAACATTTCAGGTTAACATTAGTAGACACAAAGGAATCTCATGACCAAGCAACGCAGCATCAGGTACCACATTTGAGATTGGTAAATTCCCGATTAAAAAACAAGGATTATAAACGCATCATTAGAAGGTAAAGTAAGTAAACCGCATTTGTGAATGGTTAAAGCTCTAACCTTTAAGGCCCCGTCACACGGGGTGACATCGCCGCCAATTACATAGGCGACGTAGGGGGTGGCCTATCGGCAGTGACATCGCCCCTACGTCGCCTCATGTAAAAGGGCGATGTCTGCGCCGCCGGAGGTCGCCTGGTTTCAGAGCAGTGCTCTGAAACCAGGCGACCGATCTGGGGCGATGTGCACACATCACCCATGTAACCGGCCGCCGGCGTCTTCAGGCATGGGAACCATAGGTTCCATTGTCCTGCATCGCTGCATGGGGTTTTCAGACACCCTGGCGGCGAAGCCGCCTGACAGCTCGCCGGCGCAGGGCTGGAGATATCGCTCCATGTAAATGGGGGACGGTGACGCTGGCGGGGCGCCAAAAACGTGCGCACACCCGCCGCCGCCGCCGACATCTCCAGCCCCGTCGCCAGGTGTGACAGGGCCTTTAGGGTTGATGATAATTTTCAGTTTTAGCACACACCAATATTCAGGGGCACAACAGTTGCATATCGATCCAATCTTCAGTACAGAATTGGGGTTTGATTGGGTGTACCAGAGATGTTTCCACCATGCATATACATATTTAAGTTTACTCTTTAAATTGACTCATCCTATAAGAAAAAAACTGATACTGATGGGTACAAAATATACTTTATATTTGGTTGTTCTTTCCCTGAGTTTGATTTCTTTGTCATAACCCAGGACCACCTTAGGATATTCTTTTACTCTGGTGGGTGACTTTTCTTTAGACGACATTAAGAGTAGCGGACAATTGCAAACTTTTGATTTCAATTTTTAGTCTGATTTGTCCATGTTTTTCTATTTGTGATCTACTGGATACTATTTTGCTGTGTCCTAACATGAAGAACTGTTAAGATTAGAAAGAAAGCATCTAAAGATAAACCCTCTTAATCTTTAATCTTCTTAGCACACTGTCAATTTATTTACGGCATTAAAATAAACCTAATAACGTCTTTACTCATTTCTGGGCTCGGACTGCATCTTTTTTGGAATCAGTACATTATTTGGCTTACACGTGATGTGAGTGGGTAAAATATTCTACAGAAAAGATCCAGGTTTGTATTTTACTGTCTTTATATAAATCATAAATAAAGGAGTCAGATATTCCATCTTGAGGATGGTACATTTATATTGGTAAGGCATAATGTGATAGTCTACTCCAGAGTTGGTCTATTCCTCATGCACCAATATGTTCTCCAACAACCAACCTCTGATATATGTCTTCTACTCTTTCTGATGGGTTAAGAATTTTCTATCGTGTATCGTGCACTGCCCTTCAGATTGCTTTGCTGATGTTAACCCCTTCATGACCGAGGACGTAGAGGTACATGCTGGGTCTCTTGACGCGACCTCACATGCTGAGCTCGCATCATTCCCTGCAGGTGTCGCATGATGTTATCAGCTGGAATGTGCAGGAAACAGATGTGAGTGGATCAGCAATTCGCCCGCTGCTGTTAAGTCCTTTGATCACGCTGTCAAACACTGAGTGGGCCACCACAAACTATTCCCTGCCAGCATAGGTGACCCCATGATGCGATCACTGGGGCCTTGATGTGTTGCCCTGACAGCCAGAGTCCTGTGAGGACCCCAGACAGCCAAGATTCTGTGAGGAACCCGGATGCTTTTGTGGAGCCCACTGTGACGGGGTACTCGGTACCGGATTGGGGTACTGCTGGGGATATCACGGCAGTCTTGGTCCGGACCGTGTCCCAGGTTCCGCAATAAATAGGGGGATTTTTACAGGGGAGTTTGTCGTGATGCCACCCACGGGTTGTGGTCAGTGAGGGGACCACCGCTGCTGCAGTACCTCCGGGGATGATGTTTGGCAGCTGGAGATGTAATGGTTCTCCACGGGTAGAGCTTCATTCCCGGGTCAGTGGTAGTAATAGTCTATAGATAGTGCTATGGATGTTGTAGGATAGGGGTAGTAGTAGAGATGATGGTAGTTTGTGAGGGTACGCAGGGTTTGAGCACAAGGATCACACACACTCATGGTTTTGAAGTTTTCCAAGGCTTTACTGGTGATGGTATTCATTAGAGTACAGTCCACAGAGTCTGTACCGGGGCTGGGTTGCTCCCACCGTATCCGGATCCTCAGCTTCCTACTCCTGCGTCTTGTGTGTGGCCCTGCTGCTGCTTTAGCTGAGCTGCTGGCCCTGTTTCTCCTCACAGGTACCCCCTTTGCAAGGCCCCGCCATGTTGCTTCGCTGAGTACGGTGTAGGTATGTAACCTCCTCTATCCCGGTGTTTTCTGTGCTGTGTGTTTCAGTCACAGATTTGTATCCAGTATCCAGCTTCTATGCTCCTCTGAGGCGAGTTATGAGGTAACTCAGTCTCCCAGATATGTTCCTCTGTTTCTTGTACTATTCTCCTCAGACCCTGGCTTCAGGCCTGAAAGTATTCCGTGGTCTCTGTTAGGAGCTCTGCACTGCTCCCATTTACAGGTCCTCCTCCTAGTGCTCCCTGCACCAAACTGAACTGTCAACTGTCAACTCTCAAATAACTACTTCCTCCTCAGACCAGAATATATAAGGGAGCTGCTTGAGCTCCCCCTTCTGGCCTAGAGGTGCTAGTGCAGTGTCCAGTGTTGTGTGGTGAGTTTAACCCAGGTTGATGTTACTGTGGCACATTAACCCCTGGGGTGCCACACTGTCATGACTCACTTCTTGAAGATGCCTGGCAAGTACAAGTGCCTCCATCCACAAAAAGTGATTATTTGTATTTTGCAGAGCTGTGGATCACCACAGCTCTGTATAGCACAATTAATTGGAACTGATAGCACCCTACAGCTGCAAGAAAGTCACAATACTCAGTGCTTTAGTTCTCCTGATACCACTACCTGCGGACCTTGCTATTAACAATTGACTAGTTTGAGAATATACCTTCTCACACCATTTTGGTCATACCATTTTGAACTTTCCTTTAGCAACTCTTCTGACGAAGGTTAAGTTTAGCCTGAAATGTTATATTAATTTATGCTTTTAGATCTGGATTATTGTGGTTTGTAGTTATCAGATTGTAACTTTCATAACTTTTATGAGATTCTAATCCATTTTATTTTTGTTGTTCTCGAAGCCACAATGGGCTTTTAAAAGAATCTATCAGCTGGTCTCTGCTATGTAATCTGATTGCAGTATGAGGTAGGAACAGTGACCTTGATTGCAGTGATCTGTCACTTAGTATATTAGATGCATTAGTTAATAGTCATAGTTTTCTCTGCTGCAGTTTTAATGAGTTGCTAATCAGTGCTGGGGGTATGGATTGACTAGGAGGCACAAGGTCAGTTGTCTTGTAATGATAATCTTGTGTTGCTAAAACACTTATTGTAATAAACCATCAAACCACAGCCAATAAGTGACATATTGCTGTAATCAGGGTGTCTTCTACGAGATTATGCTAACCTCAAATTACATGTCAAAATCCTGCAAAAAAATCTCCCTTTCAATGTGCTATACTTCTTAAAAAATATCTGAAGAATATATCATTTAATGCAATATGCCACAATTTTTCTTGTGTGATACTAAATTGGAGGCACAAAGAGATACAGTAAGCCAATAGTAGTTTATAAGTATTTTATGCATGGTCCTTGGCTAGTTGGTAACTTAAGTTATCTCTTGCACAATGAGGCAGAGGACACTTTGACAAAAATGAAAGGTAAATAACGGTAATTACATGACTGTTGCCATCATGTGAGACTTAAATATGACAACAAACATTAGTGATAGGGTCATACTCTTACAGTGGCATGCAGAAATGTGGGTGCAACTGGTCAAAATTACTGTTATTGTGAAAAACTAAATTGAAGATTAAGTGATCTCTAAAAGGCACACCATAAAGTTAAAGATGACACGTTTCCTTTTGTATTTTAGGACAAAAACATATTTTCATCATTAACAGTTTAAAAATACAAAAATATGCAAAAGTCTTGGCACTCTACAAGGTTAGCTTCTAGTAGCACCCCCTTTTGCAATTATTACAGCTGGTAAATGCTTTTTGTAGCCAGCCAAGAGTCTCTCATTTCTTGTTTGGGGCATTTTCATCCATTCTTCCCTGGAAAAGCCTTCCAGTTCTGTGAGATTTCTGGGTCGTCTTCCAGTTCTATGAGATTCCTGGCTCATCTTCCAGTTCTGTGAGATTCCTGGCTCGTCTTCCAGTTCTATGAGATTCCTGGCTTATCTTCCAGTACTGTGAGATTTCTGGGTCGTCTTCCAGTTCTATGAGATTCCTGGCTCGTCTTCCAGTTCTATGAGATTCCTGGCTCGTCTTCCAGTTCTATGAGATTCCTGGCTCGTCTTCCAGTTCTATAAGATTCCTGGCTCATCTTCCAGTTCTATAAGATTCCTGGCTCATCCCCCAGTTCTATGAGATTCCTGGCTCATCTTCCAGTTCTATGAAATTCCTGGCTCATCTTCCAGTTCTATAAGGTTCCTGGCTCATCTTCCAGTTCTATGAGATTCCTAGCTCGTCTTCCAGTTCCATGAGATTCCTGGCTCATCTTCCAGTTCTATGAGATTCCTGGCTCGTCATCCAGTTCTATGAGATTCCTGGCTCATCTTGCAGTTCTGTGAAATTCCTGGCTCATCTTCCAATTCTATGAGATTCCTGGCTCGTCTTCCAGTTCTATGAGATTCCTGGCTCGTCTTCCAGTTCTATGAGATTCCTGGCTCATCTTCCAGTTCTATGAGATTCCTGGCTCATCTTCCAGTTCTATGAGATTCCTGGCACATCTTCCAGTTCTATGAAATTCCTGGCTCATCTTCCAATTCTATGAGATTCCTGGCTCGTCTTCCAAATCTATGAGATTCCTGGCTCGTCTTCCAGTTCCATGAGATTCCTGGCTCATCTTCCAGTTCTATGAGATTCCTGGCTCGTCTTCCAGTTCTATGAGATTCCTGGCTCGTCTTCCAGTTCTGTGAGATTCCTGGCTCATCTTCCAGTTCTGTGAGATTCCTGGATCGTCTTCCAGTTCTGTGAGATTCCTGGCTCGTTTTCCAATTCTGTGAGATATCTGGGTCATCTTACATGCTCTGCCCTTTGAGGTCTAGCCACAGATTTTCAATGATGATCAGATCAGGGGACTGTGAGGACCATTGTAAAACCTTCAGCTTGCGCCTTTTGAGGTTGTCTATTGTGGATTTTGACATGTGTCTAGGATCATTATTCAATTGTAGAAGCCACCATCCTGTTCAACTCTACCTTTTTTACAGATGGTGTTATGTTTGCATCAAGAATTCATAATTCTGTCAAACTCCACCAGACACAGAAGCACTACACAGACTGGCTGGGGGCCACTCATGCAGCTCTTATCTACTCCCCATTTCCTCAAGTTGGCTCGACCATCATTGTAAATAAGCACCTGTACTTTGTGTTACCCCCACCTCATTGTAGATTGTAAACTCTTAAGATCAGTGCTGTCATTATTTTTAGCTTTAATTAATACATTTTTTATAACTGTTACTTATGACTTTTGTATATGGACCTCTCAATTGTAAAGCTCTATGGAATATGTTGGTGCTATATAAATAAAATTATATTTTTATTATTATTATAATTATTAACGATTTGTTGAACTTTAATTGAATTCATTCTTGTGAAATATTTCCCATGCCATTGGCTGCAGCCCAAGCCCTAAACATGGTTGATCCACCCACATGCTTAATAGTTGGTGAGGTGTTCTTTCCCTGAAATTCTTTGTCCTTTTTCTCTCTACACAAACTTTCGGTGGCTCAGTTGTTAGCATTGCAGTTTTGCAGCATTGGGGTCCTGTGTTCAATGGTCATCAAGGACAACATCTACAAGAAGTTTGCATGTTCTTCATGTGTTTGTGTGGGTTTTCTCCGGGTACTCCACTTTCCTCGTAAACTCCAAATACTGATACATACTGATAGGGAATTTAGATTGTGAGCCCCCATGGGAACAGTGCTGTGGATGTATGTAAAGCAATATGGAATTAATGGTGCAAAATAAGTGAATAAATATTATTATTATACTTCTGACTCTAATTTGTATGAAGAGGATGCAGGAGAGATTTTTTTCTGAAGACTTTTCCATGAAGGCCATATTTGTACAGGTGTCTCTGGACAGTAAAACAAAATCCCACAACTCAAGAAACTGATAAATATTCTTGAAGGTCTTTTGCAGTGAAGCAGGGGTCCGGAAGCAGCTCTTACTGAAATTTTGTTGGTCTTCCAGACCTTATCTTGACCTCCCCTGTTCCTGGTAAATGCCATTTCTTAATTGCATTTCAAACTGAGGAAATGGGAACCTGAAAACACTTTGCTATCTTGTTATTGACTTCTGCTGCTTTGTGGGACTCCACCATTTTCATTTTCAAAATGCTAGGCAGCTAGAAGAACCCATGACTGTCAAATGTTTTGGCACAATGTTAGAGGAGTGTGGGTTTTTATAAAGCTGTGGAGTTTGCATTACCTGGCCTTTCTTTACAATGATAGTGAAAAAGTAATAGCCCTAACAGGCTAATCAATTTCCGATACCTTGGTCAAAGTTATCTGAGCACATAACTCTTTAGAGTTGCCAAAACATTTACATCAGACCAATATCCTTTTTTTTTAAATGTTAAAGATGAAAATATTTTTTTTTTGCCTAAAATACAAAGGAAATGTGTCATCTTCAACTTTAGGCCTTTCAGACATAAAGAGGAGCAACACCTGTAATGGGCTTGAGCTGTTTGACATACAACCAAAGGCTAGGCACACAGGAAGAGTGCCATAGCATAGCTTTAGGCAGTGATAACCAAACAGCACAATGCAGAAGGAAGGCCTCTGAACCCACCTGGCTAGGGTGATCCCCAATTGCTTCCCAGCTGCTGGATTTCCATTACCATCTGTTACCCCGGTCTGCATCATCCACCATCAAGTAAAGATAAAGGGAACTTCAGTCCTTGTGTCCTCCAATCATTTCTTGCACCCTCAGTCCTACATCCCACCATTTCTTATCCCCAGCATAAACTGAGTCAACTGCCCTGCGTCTCCTGCTCCACCCGTGGGGAGCTAGACAGTCTCTGCTGCATCACCAACTGCCCCAGTGGACCTGCACCACAGCGTTGGCCGTCTTAGTACCATGGGTGGCGTTACGACCAAATCTCATATAAATATCTCCCATTTATGGCACAGCCAGAACCACGGAGCGGGGTTACAGCCCCATGACCTTCCCAGAGAACTGCCTGACCCGGTTCCGAGTACCCCACGACCCTGGTAGGTGTGTCACTTTCATTGAAGGTGAATGCACATGCCACCATAATTCAGATAGCCTAGAAGGTCCTGAATTTACAAGGGGAATTAGTGTTTAACCATTAGGATCCAGATCTTCTACATCAAATAACATAAGCTGCTGATTCATTGGAGTGGTAGCTATTCCTATCAACTACACCATGACCATGTTGTCACTAGCAATCTTATGCTAGAGCAACCAGGAATACATTTAACATTTCAACATTCCTTATAACTTTTTGTGCCATTAAAGAATTCCCATCACTGAAAGTTATCATCTATCAATGGGAAAGACAATTAGCTGAGTCCAGTCTCTTTAAACAACCAATAGGGATGAGCGAGTATACTCGTAACTATTCGGTACTCGCCGAATAGTACGTTATTCGGGCTACTCGCTACTCCCCGAGTTGTGATTACTCGTTAGGAGTAGCGAGTAACACATTCACTTTCACAGTGTATTTATGTACACTGCGAAAGTGAAATAAAAGTTAATAAAAGGTGTTAAAAATAAAAAATTAGCTACTCACCTATCCGACGGCTGTCCCGGGACCCGAAGAGAACACATCCGTTGGGCTGCCAGGACCTATAAGGCCCAGTTACACACATAGATAATTGTGCAGAGATTGTTCTCAGATCTCTGGTTGCAGTGAAATCATGGACGCATTGTTACAATTGTACACAGCCACAAAATGTAACAATGTGTCCATGATTTCACTGCAACCAGAGATCTGTGAACAATATCTGCCCAGATATCTGTGTGTGTAACTGGGCCTTAAGTCTGATGGCCAATCATACACCACGACCTGATCGCTACAAGCCATCTGATTGGCCATCAGACGTAAGGTTCTGGTAGCCCATCGGATGTGTTCTTTTTGGGTCCCGGGACAGCCGTCAGATAGGTGAGTATGTTATTATTTTTATTTTTAACACCTTTTATTAACTTTTATTTCACTTTTGGAGTGTATATAGATACACTGTGAAAGTACTTGCATTTCCCATTGACTTACATTGGACTCGCTACTCGTAACGATTACCCGAGTATTAGGAACTACTTGTTACGAGTATAGCGAGTCCAAATATTTCACTACTCGCTCATCCCTATCAACCAACAATCTATAAAATGAGGCTCTAAAATTCTCCATGAAGGTTTATTTCTTGTCTGTGGGACTGCACTGCTGGGTGTTGTTCTTATTAATCTCCATCACTTCCATTGGCACTAATGTGCAGTGCCCACTTCACTTTGATGGGTCATTTCAGAGCCCCTTTTTCGGGATGTGTGGGTTACTCTACTTTTTGGGTAGAACCCTACAAAGGTAGACTTAAGTGGCCAATCCTTCGGTATATAAATGGCCAATCCCACAGATATTGTGCGTATTTATCTAGGAGCCATTATTCAACATGACAATGCCAGGCCACATGTTAGTTGCTCTACTTTGAGCAGCCAAAGTACTACCATGCCCTTCAGAATCTTCAGACCTTTCCTCTATGAAGCACTTCTATGCTATCATTGGTCAACCATTGAAACGAGCACTGCCAGCAGTGGTTCTTGATGATTTGTGTGCCTAAGTGTATTAAGTGTGGTAGAAATTCCTCAAGTATTCATTAATAACCTTAATGATTGCATGCTAATATGTGGAAGTGCATGTATTTCTGTCGCTGAGTAAAGAGGTTTAGAAAATTTTGCTTCCTATTTTTTATCACTTGCATATGAATAACGCGTCTATCCATCCTGTGATTTCTATATTTCCACGCATTTTACTTCTAGGTAATGCAATTTCAGTGTTGTGGGGTGTATTTACTGAGAGACCACTATTGGAGCTGCAGGCTAACAGCAATATACCATATTTTTCCAATTACAAGACACACTTTTGTTCCCCCAAATTTTTGGGGAAAATGGGGGGAGCATTTTGTATTCTGAATCTACTAGGGCATGGGCTCTAGGGGAAGGGGATGGCTCTGGAGCAGATTCCAGGGGCTGGAGCTGACTGGCGCAGGCTGTAGCTGCGGCCTGTGGTCATGAGTGCCTGCTCATTATCCCGCTGTCCACGTCTCAGTGCTGAAGCCGCGCTGAGATTTGGGCAGGGTAGCGTCACATATTACATGAGCATGCACTCACCCCCCAATCTGGATATGGTTCCCCAATCACTGTGTATGGCCCACCATGCTGCTGCACACACTAAAATAATAAATGCTGTGAACGTATCCTCCAGCGCTCCCCTCCGTTGCTCCCTGCTTGCCGCACTTCCTGAATCCTCCTGTCTGTGCGTGCCAGCATCCTGTCATGTCACCAGCACAGCACAGTGATGTCATCACTGTGCGCTCCGATCACATGATCGAATGCAACGGGAGCACAGGAGGACTCAGGAAGTGCGGCAAGCAGGGAGCAATGAAGGGGAGCGCTGGAGGATACGTTCACAGTATTTATTATTTTAGTGTGTGCAGCAGCATGGGGGGGCCATACACAGTGATTGGGGAACCATATCCAGAATGGAGGGAGCTATATGCCAGGACAAGGGGACCATATCCAGGATGGGGGGACACATCCAGGACGGGGAGGGGGCCATATCCCAGATGTATATCCTGGATGGAGGACATATCCAGGACAGGGGGGGGGAAATACCCAGGATAAGGGGACATATGCAAGATGGGAGGCTGTGTACCAGAATAAGTAGTCCATATCCAGGATAGAGGGGGCTATGTACCAGGATGAGGATATATAGATATACCAGGATTGGGGACCTACATACCAGGATGGGAGGGTCATATAAAAGGATAAGGGCCATATACACCGATTGTAACATGGACACTGACATTATAAGACAGACCTCATTTAACATTAAACATTATTTTTCCTCCTTTCCTTGACCAAATCTAGGTTGCGTGTTATAATCCAGTGCGTCTTATGCAACTGTGTAATAGAAATTAATTTTGTGTTGTTAAAATATGATGTAATATAATATTTCACATTTATAACACAATAAATAAAATAAAAACAGATAAAAAGAAAATACACTAGAGATAATAGATAGAACTGTCGGAATTAGAGGATATTATATGGATTTTATTCCTTATCCGGATATGCATTCTGCTCACACATGATCATTATAGCACAATGTAGGAACAATTCCCCAGATACTTCTAACAAAGGAGAGCAAGATACATCCTAATCATTACCCATTCACAACGATGTTGCGTGAAAAAAATGTAATCTGCTGGAAACACTTACTGCTTATCATATTGTGCACTCAACAGATTTAATTAACTAGCGGCAGATATACTTGACAGCATATGGTATGTTGGTGTCTGGATGTCAGATGTTAAAAAACACGGCTTGTGATCCGAGTTAATCTGTGAATCAGCTTTGTGTAGGGCTCCTGCTGCTGTATGTCCAGGATACATGTGATCATTTTTGTAGGCTTGGATTGTTGCAGATCTTTTCCTCGTTCACAAATGGAGAAGTGTTGGAGAACAAGCGGCTAAATATTCGTCAAGCTGTGTGGTCTTTTAGAGTGGTGTACAGCTCTATTAAGGCAGCGTTCAGATCAGCATTATTTACAGATCGCGGCAGATCCAGTATCTGCCACATAACAGCAAACCTGTGGCAAGCCCCCATCCATTCCATATGGGACTTGAGGTCAGGTGCAGCAAGTGCACATTTGCTGGATCTGGCAAATCCGGTACTTGCAGCGAAGGAAAGAACCCGCTACTAGCAGCCGAGTTCGGCAAAACCACACTTTCTGCACCTAACCGCAAGTCCAATAGGGAATGAATGGGGCTTACTGCAAATGAGCCGTTACGCGGCGGATGCAGCAAACCTGCCGGATCTGCCGTGAATTTCAAAAATTGCTGATGTGAAAGTGTAGCAACCCTGTGTATCCAGTCGCGACAGGAGTACTGCACCCCTATTAGGGTGTAGTATCCCACCAGCTGGTGGGGGAGGTGCAGACCGGTACCGGGACAACCAGATCACACTAGGAACAATTATAGTTGGGTTGGGTGGTAAAGGAAGTAGTTAGAGGGAGCACTTGGGAGGAGTGAGTTCAGAAAGAACACACGTAGAGGATGTGGGACACGTGACAAAAGGTATTAAAAGAGCAAGAAATATCTAGAATGTAGGAGACGACAGTGAGACGACAGTGAGAAGGCAGTTAATAGAGACAGTGACCAGCTGAGGAAAGGCAGTAGAACAGCTGAGGAGAGGTGATTAAACACCAAGGTCAAGTTTTAGGGAAGCTGGAGAATATATGCCTGAGAAGTGTCCAGAAGACTGGAGCAAGTGGGAGCTCATTCTGAGGCCGAACTCTAGAGCAGAACATCACCCAGGTGGCTCCGGGAGGAAGAGGGGGACCCAGAGGCACAGGAAGTGGGCAATCCCGTCATGGGACTCATATCCATTGTCAAGCATAGGCAAGTGGAGGGCCTAGGCCGCAAGGGACACTAGGAACCCAAAAGACTAGTATCTTATGATTGCTCCGATTACTTTCGCAGTTTGTCTATACAATGCGAAAGTACCCTAAAAGTGAATAAAAGTTGTTAAAAATAATAAAATTACATGCTCACCAATCCGACACCTGCACCGGGACCGTCCCAGAAGACCTGCGATCACCGGACAAGGACCTGTGACTTCCAGCCAATCAGATGGCCGGTAGTGATCTGGCCAATCAGATGGTGACACGTCACAACCACGTGATCGCTAGCGGCCACCTGATTGGCCAGATTGCAAGGTCCTAGGTGTAGTGTCAGGACCTTGCAATCTGGCCAATCAGGTGGCCGCTAGCGATCACGTGGTTGTGACTAGGGATGGGCGAATTACTCGCTACTATTCGGGACTCGAGGGACTCGCTACTCACCGAGTTTCCTTAGGAATTACTCGGGGGTAGCGAGTCCCTGTACTTTTGCAGTGTATCTATACAGATACACTACAAAAGTACCCTAAAAGTTAATCTAAGGGGTTAAAAACAATAAGCATTAATACTCACCTCCTGTACTCCTGTACCTTACGTACCGGGACCAGTACCGAAGACCTCCGGCTGTTACAGGACCTCCGAGACCACCGGAAGAAGATGGGGAAAAGGACCTTGCAGTTCAGCCAATCAGCATTCGGCTAGCGGTCACATGGGTTTGTCATGTGACCGCAGTGCAGCCGCGTCACAACCCATGTGACCACTAGCCGAATGCTGATTGGCTGAACTACAAGGTCCTTTTCCCCATCTTCTCCTGGTGGTCTCGGAGGTCCTGTAACAGCTGGAGGTCTTCGGTACTGGTCCCGGTACATAAGGTACAGGAGTACAGGAGGTGAGTATTAATGTTTATTGTTTTTAACCCCTTAGATTAACTTTTAGGGTACTTTTGTAGTGTATCTGTATAGATACACTGCAAAAGTATAGGTTACTATTTGGACTCGCTGGACTCTCAACGAGTACCGAGTCTCGGACCCGGACTAGTTAGAGTCCAGCGATTCCGAGTATTTCAGGATTCGCACATCCCTAGTTGTGACGTGTCGCCATCTGATTGGCCAGATCGCTACCGGCCATCTTAGTGGCTGGAAGTCACAGGTCCTTGTCTGGTGATCGTAGGTCTTCTGGGACAGTCCCGGTGCAGGCATCGGATAGGTGAGTATGTAATTTTATTATTTTTAACAACTTTTATTCAATTTTAGGGTAATTAAACTCGCTATACTCGCAATGAGTACCGGTACCTACATGTTGCGAGTAGCGAGTCCGAATATTACGGTACTCGCTCATCCCTATCGACAACCACACACATCTGCTGAAAAGGTGGCAACCATAAGGCTAAAGGAAGAGACTACAGGGGAACCCATCGGAAAAGCCCACAATCACTGTCTCAGAGCTCTGTGTCGCGAGGCGCAAGGCAGGACGGGCGAGGCAAGAGCTGTGTGAGACGACCTGAAAAGGACAGAGAAGGGGTGCCAGTTATATACTATCCTGCTACGGGCGAGAAGCTGGATCCCTGCCTTCGAGAACCCAGTGCACAGTGAGCTGCTACACAAAGACTGTGAGTAAAAGACCAGAAGACTGTAACCCACTGTGTCTGTAAACTTTCTTAACTCGTCTAAAGCACCAGAAACACAACTACCAACTCACTCAGGTACATTTTACCAACTTAGGGGTCAGCCCTACTCGTAGAGGGCTTAAGAACATTGTTGCCTCTCAACCATCGGCCCCTGGGAAGACTGTCGAGCATCGGCGGCCAGATATATCCGCAACCTGCGGGTGGCGTCACGCATAAATTAACAAGTATCCCCAGGTCCAGTTATCTCTGTCAAGAATGAACCCTCCACACTAGATCCCTATCCCTAAGAGAGGGAACCACCCACACCAAACTTTTAATGACACCGCCTCAGTCACGGAGCCGGGTCTCTGTCCCTGTGATCCCTTTGATGAAGCCTCAAGAAAGCCCGGTTCAGAGTATCCTAAGGCCCTGGAGGGGCATGTCAAAAGCAGCCTTATAAGTGACAAGATAATAATTTTAATTCAGTTATTTTTTTTTCATTAATTATTTCTTACTCTGTTTTATCTCTCACAGTAGAGATCTATATTTCACAATGTCACTACTTACAGTGACATTCATGTGTACCCACCAGCCATGACAAATGACATGGCGATCTCTCTCTGGCAGGACCTTAAACCTGATATATATTAAACATGCCTTTCCGGTCTAAAAGACTACAGACATAAAAGATAGGTAGTATCCAACACTAATTAAAAAGAGCCTCATACTTTTAGCCTAGGGGAGGCATGTTTAATAAATAATGGTACCTTTACACGCCGCTACCGAAAGGTAGAAACTGGCAGGTATCGGACACAATTGCACCTTTTACCTTCAAAACACCGCGAAGTGGCGGCGTGTAATTTAGGTTGTCCCTTCCTGTCTCTTTGGATACCTGTGTTTCAGCCGTGCTCAAAAACAAGCAGGCATAATCCCTATGGTGGCGGTGTGTAATCGGGGCACAGGCACGGTATTTGAGTTCCCTGGGGCGTGCCACAGTGTCATGTATACCACGCCCCATCAGCTATCATTGGTGGGGGCTACAGTGTACCCATTGGCTGTCCCTGCACAGGGCGGCATATTTAACGAGCTGACCAGTCACAATACACATTTGCAATAGCGTCATGTATTAGGCAGCCTCCCTGCGCTGGCTGGCCAATCATGATGTTATTGCATTGTCCAATCACCGTACGAGCGTCGCGTAATACACAACTCTGTCACGCCTAGGTAGTTATGGCGCACAATATGTACGCCCAGATTCCCTTGTGGTAGCGGAGTGTAAATCAGGGAAGGTGCTCCACAGAAGGTAACCTGCGGCACCCGTCGGCACTTCCGGGGAATGAAAATACCTTCTGTGCAGCACCTTGTGGCGGCGTGTATATGCGGCATCAGGTACCGTTAGCAACCATTGAAAATGCGCGCGTGCACGTGCGGTGCCTACCTGTTGCTACCCTCGGTAGCGGCGTGCAAAGATACCATAATAGGTTTAAGGTACTATCAGAGACAGGTCGCCTTGTCATGGCTGGTGGGCACACATGAAATGGCCAGTTCGAGCATTGTTAACCTTCACTCTATAAATATATCATGTACAGCTGAAAAGCCCACTTAGCATGTTATCATACCCCTGTGGGTGTAATAACATGCTTTACAAAGGCCTGCATCATTGACAGCACTATACAATGCTCGTGCACTTGATTCACGTGTGAACTGTTGCAACCGGCACTCCGAATGCATTGTGTATACAATTGTTGCACTGAAAAATAGTCTACAGTTGTAAATTAATTTCAGCTGTAATAATTATTTTATAATCTATTTCTTTGGTTGAGGCTTTGCGATTGAGCCCAGTATGAGACTTTGGCTTCATATCCCATTGTGTTCAGCTGGCCCTGCACATAATTCAAGAATTATTAATAGGATCTATGTCATGTTTGACCAGGCATTGACCTGTGTCTGCACCTGCCCATCAACAAAGGGATTCTGGGAAATGTTGGCAACAGTCGTTAGACATTAGGTATTCATTATTCACTGCCGGAATAACTTGTAACATAATGTAATATTATCCTATCACAATCATAGAAATGTGAAGAACATCAAGGGGGAGCAATGTCATTTCAGAAGTACAAGGTTTCAGGTTCTTTTCACATCAGAACCACCCTGACAGATTCATCCCTGTTAATAATAGAACCACCAGGTGAAGAAAAGCCAGACAAGCTCTGGTCAGCGAGTACGATGTGCGCAATGTGTTATGCAATGTGCTCCATGGGCTGCTGTGACCGTCCCATACATCTGAATGGAGCTTGCAAAAATTCATGCACCTGCTGCAGATATAACCCGAGTCAGATGTACGAAACAGATTCTTCAGTTGTAGAAGGTTAACCCTGAAAAGCTCAGACATGTGTGGTGTTGGTCACAGGTGTGGGAGCCTGACTTACCATTAATTCTCTTGCGCTCGTTTGGCATCATGGAAGCAGATTTGAGATGCACCAGGAAAAGTTTAGCTTTTTATGGTCCACTGTATGCATATGTTTGAGGTCGCACAACACAACTAAATAAAACAATATAGAGTAGGACCACCCTGATTTGAGATTGCCATGACGTTAGCCGGATGGCTCAAAAGATTTATAAATCTTTGGGCGTACCGTGACTAGAGGGGGTCCCCCTTCCCTTCTATCTACCTGGACTTTTTCCCCAGTAGGTATTTCTCTGTTTTTTGTTATTCCTGTTTATTGTTTCTCCAGAGCTTTAGTGGCCTATGGTAGAGGTTTAACCTTACGACACCTCTTGACGGACTCTGAACCACCTTTGACTATAGGTTCGTGCTGGTTGCCTGACCCCCATATCTCAATTAATAACAGATTCCATCCCCTCTCTGTGTTTTACTTTGCACACAGTTGTCCTTGGCTGATTACAACACAGCCAGTGTACCAGGCACCCGCCAGCAACCTTCTGTCTACCTGCACTTACCAGAATTTTTACTATTCCAGCCCATACAGGCCAACTCATTTGTGCGCTCACAATGGTTTTTGTTCCCATAACCTCTCTGTCCTACTGGGGTTAAAACCCTTCCACCAACTCACTATACCTTGCACCTAGTACATACATTTTTGGTTATTTGTCAACTTATACTATATATACTCTATATTGATATTGCATTTCTTAAAGGTGCTGTATATGTTTTCCACTCCCACTGTAGGCTTTCTGCAAAAAAAGCCCTTTTAATTGTTTTAAACTCAATTTCTCTGTCTACATGCATGTGTTTTTTTGGCTAATAAAATGATTTGAACTTTATTACCTGGTGATCACCCGTTTTTCGCAAGCAGCTTTTTTCTCCTTCCTTAATAAGTTTGGGAGCCTGAGTTACCATTTAGGTTTTTTGGACGAAGTACCTTAGTGTCCGCGCTGCTGCCAGAGAGGAAATACACCAACGACACTGGACGTCTTAGTACTGGTAGTAGAGGGTTATTTCCAACGCATTTCGGAGCCACGTGCCGAGCTCCTTCCTCAGGGAATGAGTTACCATTTATTCACTTGCACAGGTTTGGCATCATGGAAGCAGGTCTAGGATCCACCAGGTAAAGTTTAGCTTTTTATGGTTCACTGTGTGCATATGTTTGAGGTCGCCCGACACAACTTAATAATAAACTATAGAGTAGGACCACCCTGATTTGAGATTGCCATGACGTTGGCCGGGTGGCTCAAACGATTTATAAATCTTTTGCCAAATATCTCAATTTTAATAATATTATACAGTTTGGAGGTAATATGTGCATTTGCACAATTTTTATTGCAAGCTGTATTCTGGTGGTGCTGGATTTCTTGTTTATAGCTGTAGACGTTTGCCACTTGTGAATGTACCAAAAAATGTTCATGAGTTTATCATATAACTATTCTACACTTTACAGGAAAAAAACAGTCCTTTTTTTATTTTTGCCATATCCATCTTTATATAATGTAACACACATGTAATTTACATGACTAAAACCTAAGCTAATGAAATTAGACAATTTTAACCAAAATGATTGTTGTCTAGGTACAAAGAAACAAGCGTACCTGACTGATCATAAATGAACTTTGAAATGAAGTCAAATGAATTTTATTCAGGTGAAAGTCTATTCTCTGAAAAGTTTATCCAGCCTCATCTCTTCTGTGGTGCTTAACGTCCAGCTTCGTCACTCTCCGCTGGGGCCTCCGATGTCATGTAGGCCTTTGATACCATAATGCAAGACGTAACAGTCACAACATGTATAGACCAAGGCCTATTTAGCCCTTTGGGCATCACACGTCAAAATGTCAAAGGATTACTTTAAGCCAGAAGCCACGGTTTATAGTGAATGTAATAGTCAAAGGAGCCAGCATCCGGGAGTGGACCCACTGGGCCACAGCACACACAAAACCTAGAGGGGATTGACTATGGTTTCTCACCAGGTTTACTCCAGAGCATCTAAAGGGGAGGGTGTTTGTGCTGCAGGTAGAAGAACCTCTTTCACTAATGCATGGTGGGCCCTTTTGCCTGGGGGTCAATTAAAGGTGTTGTTAAAGCAAACACCAGGTGATGGCAGTTGCCAGCCTGTGAATATTCTCTTTGGAGCTCTCACCTGGTAAAATGTGGATGACTGGCTGCTCTGCCTGCTTCCTTTTTTTGTATGTCTGTAGTCCATGTGTGCAGGACTCGGGACTGACCCCGAGGGTCTTCCCAAATTAGGTTTTGGTCCTCTCCACTTGCAATACCTCCCACAGATGCAGCTTCTCTTCACCTCCTCCTCTGACTGACTAACGTCTAAGATGGCCGCTACTGTGCAGCCTCTGCTCTGGCTACACCCACATTGTTTGTTAACCTATAAAAATTCCCATAATACAATTGGCCACTGGATGTTACTTTACACATTTTATATTCAACTACAGTATTCCATACATAGTCAATGCAGCCATCAACACAATTTACTTTCTCCAGAGACCAGTGTCTTACACGGGGCGACATCACCGCCTATTACATAGGTGACGTAGGGGCATGGCCTATTGAGGCAACGTAGGGATGTCGCCGCCATGTAAAGGGGCGATGTGGCCGGTGCCGGGCGGTCGCCTGGTTTTAGAGCAGTGCTCTGAAACCAGGCGACCATCATGGGGAGATGTGCACACATCGCCCCATGTAACCGGCCACCGGCGACCGTTCAGGCGATGGGAGCCATAGGCTCCCATTGTCCTGCATCGCCGCTGGGGTTTCCAGACACCCCAGCGGCGATGCCGCCTGACAGCTTGCCGGCGCAGGGCTGGAGGTGTCGCCCCATGTAAACGTGGGACGGCGACGCTGGCGGGGTGCCAAAAATGTGTGCGCACCCGCCAGTCGCCACGGACATTCCCAGCCCCATCGCCAGGTGTGACGGGGCCTTCAACAACACCACAAACCAAAAAAGGAAGAAAAAAAAAGGTGAAATACTGTAGATGTAAAAAAGCAATCTATGTAAACTTTTATAACAGTCTTACCATTTGCTATAGGAAACACCTATCTTCTGGATAAAGACAGACTTACAACCCAAATATTAGTTTCTCGATATAATCCTCTAGTGCAATGGTTAGTAAATACCATATGAGAAATGTGTTGCTGCTTATTACTGAGGCTGCTGCTTGGAGTCTCAAAGTTGTTGGACACCTGTGTTCTCTCTACAGTATGAAGGAAGATCTAATCACATGCACACTCCTTTCGAATGCAGAGAAAAAGTCTTTTTTATTGGTGCAGAGAAAAACAGGCAACTTTTTCATAATACGTTTCGGCCACAATAAAGGCCTTGATCAGATTATTTGCTAGGAAGAATAGTAAAGAAAAAAAAACAACGTACATATACTAGATACATATATTACAACATGTACTTCCACCTGGCATGTAAACATCATCACATGAACTACAGTGCTGTGCAAATTAATTGGGATACAGCAAGTCTTTACTTGTTTTTCTTGCATTAGTTTTACTATTTCTGATAAGTGTTTTATCAGTTCTTGGTGACGTTTTCCTTTTTCTTCCACATTTCCCTTTTTGTTTTGGAGAAGACAATCTAGTTTCATTGTGTGTGCGAATTATCCTTGAAGGGGTAGATTTTCCAATCCCAACGGTGGAAGCGATTTCTCTTACAGTCAGACTTGTATGTTCATTAAGAGTAATAATTCTAGATCTCTTCCGTGGAGTAACATCCATTTTTACAGGCACGAATCACACTGAGAGAAAAAGTACACTTAACCACTCCTCACAGAAACAAGCTCTCAGCTGAAGCTGAGGGGGCAGCTAGCTGTTATTTTCTGAGTAAAACCAGTCACACCACATTTTGTTACTCAAGGTTGTACACTCACACCTGTTAAAACTGGTTTGAATCACTGACTGGCAACCAACTTACGATTTTACTTAAAACATTCTTTGTCCCAATTAATTTGCACAGCACTGTATATACAACAAAAGATGAGACCAACACAAGTGTACAATACTGCACTTGCCGCAAGCCCCATAGACAATGCATGGGGTTTGCCGCAAGAGCGACCATTGGGCGGCAGATGCGGTACAGCACAGATCATAATAATTACAAATACAAATGTTAGGTTTAAGTTAAGCCTTTGTCTTTGCCATACTGGTATCATGGATTCACCATCCATAATAATAAAAAACTGTTCAGATTCATTTATACAAATGAAAAACAAATGCCCAAAAAAAGTTAAAGAATTTGCTAACATGCCAAAATAAAAGTTTTTGCAGAAGGCTAGAAAGACAAAAAGGTGAACATAGGGTCTTATCCAGATGACAGGATAAATGTGCTCACCCTCAGTGGTTGTGTAAGTCACTACAACTGCAATCACATGAAACGGTCATATCAGCTCCACGTGGGATAAAAACGCTGTAAATGGAGAAGAAGGGATTTATATGTAATTAAGAAATTATGAGAGCAGGATCCTAGATGAATGATTTATCGTTAATGCGTTTTGGAGTTAGTAGCACTCCTTCATCAGGACAATCACAGTTGTGTAAAAAGATAATCACTAGTGATGAGCGAGCATGCTTGCCGGTACTCGGTACTCCCTGAGCATCTCAGTGCTCGGAATGCGCGGTGCTCGCCGAGTACCCTCGAGAAGCTCCGGCTCATGCTCGGGTCCCATCCCTGCATGTTGGCACTCTTTACAGAGCCAGCCCACATGCAGGGATTGGCTGCCACACAGTGTAATGCCACAGCCATGTTGGTTCTGGCATTACAGTGATTGGCTGGTCCGCACAGTGCCATCAGGTCTATATCAGACCTTACTGCGCTGTGCTCGAGCCGGCAGCACACAGTAGATCTGACAGCTGTTTAAACCTCCTATGCCAACATCAACCGTTCAGTGTCGGCGTGGTAATTTAAACAGCAGTCAGATCAGCTGTGTTTTATGCTCCTGTGACGACACCGCCAGCGATGAGCGGCTGCCGCTCCTGCAGCAGGTATAAGGAAGAGGGGGTGATAGGATGGCACCATGGGGCTGCATGAGCAGCAGCCGCTCATCGCCTGTGGGTGTCGGCACGGGAGCATAAAACACAGCTGATCTGACAGCTGTTTACATTTCCCGTGCTGACATCAGCTGTTGGTGTCGGCACGGGAAATTTAAACTGCAGCTGCTTTGACAGCTGATTCAGGTCCTTGAACCTGACATTGATCATCTGATCAGTTTGCCGGTCAGCAAACCGATCAGGTGATATTGGATTTGAATTGGATGTCGCAGGACCCTCAAGCCTGGACTACATTGGGGGGGAATTCAATAAAAATGGAGTAACTAATTGTGTTTGTGTTTTATTTCTAATAAAAATATTTTCTCTGTGTTGTTTTTTTTTTTTTTTTTTTTTAACTGTTTAATAGAAATTCATGGTGGTCATGTCTAATATTGGCGTGACCCCACGAATTTCGTGCTTAGGGCCAGCTAATAATACAAAGCTGGCCCTAACCCCATTATTACTCAGTAAGCCACCGCACCAGGGACCTGGATGAGTCGGGTACAGCGCCATTAGATGGCGCTTCTATGAAGGCGCCATTTTCTGGGGCAGCTGCAGACTGTAATTCACAGTGGGGGGGGCCCAGAAAGCACTGTTGATTCCAGCTCCCAGCTGCCTAGTTATACTTGGCTGGACACAAAAGTAGGGCGAAGCCGCACATATTTTTTTCTTGTAATTATTTCACGAAATTCATGACATAATTAAAAAAAAAGGGCTTCTCTATATTTTTGTTTCCAGCCAAGTACAACTAGGCAGCTGGGGGTTGGGGGCAGCCCGTACCTGACTGCTGTATCTGGCTGGCATACAAAAATATGGCGAAGCTCATGTCAATTTTTTTTTTACTAGTTCACAAATACATTTGTGACTGCATCTTTATTAACCCCTCATGTCAAATTGATCAAATCCTTAAAGAGTTTTGATGTGCTGAATTGAAGTAAATTTTAAAGATGATTTTAATCAATAGATCTTAGAATAATAATAATTTTTACAACTGGATAATAATTGGATGTTCCTGTGCTGAGAAACTCATATGTGTCCCTGCTATGTACTGTCTTTATACAATTTTGTTTCCTCCCCTGCCCAGGAGATATGGTATGATCAGACCATGTCCCTGTACTGTCAGACACATCCATTACACAGTACATAGCAGGGACACATATATATGAGTATCTCAGCACAGGAGATGTAGTATGATCAGACCATGTCCCTGTACTGTCAGACACATCCATTACACAGCACATAGCAGGGACACATATATAAGATTATCTCAGCACAGGAGATGTGGTATGATCAGACCATGTCCCTGTACGGTCAGACACATCCATTACACAGTACATAGCAGGGACACATATATATGATTATCTCAGCACAGGAGATGTGGTATGATCAGACCATGTTCCTGTATGGTCAGACACATCCATTACACAGTACATAGCAGGGACACATATATAAGATTATCTCAGCACCTTAACATTTTTTAAACATTAAACTATGGAAATTATTATTATTATAAAATATATTAATTAAAATCAACTTTAAAATGAACTTTGATTGTGGGAAAACCCCTTTAAGTTTGGAATCAGAGAATATGCATTTATTTTTCCCAATGGAATAAAGTTATTTGGTTTTCTGCTATGGGGTATGAAATTATTATAACCCAACATAAAAAATGAGTAAAGGCTCCATTCAATATAATCAGATAGTTCAATTATTAAATTGACAAGGGTAAGGAACAGGGAGGAGGGATAAAGTGTCACTGAAGTACACCACCTGGGTATCTAATGTTATACAGAGTGATGCTTATACATGCCTAGAGCCATCAATTATTAATAGTCACCATATCTACAACTTAATAGTATGTGTCTACCATCCCGGATAGATCTTGAGTAATCACAACCATAAACATAAGCAGTGCAGCTGGGGGGGGGGGGCTTATAAGACTCCTAACAGGAACACCATACCCTCATATTGTAATTATCTTCTAATTAGAATAAAAGTGTGACATAACATGAGGTTAATGTACCATCTCAGTAAGGTGCAATTGCCACCTGCCCATACATACGATTCAAGAGCCATGCCCCGGGTTCAGGTACCACAGTGATACTGGACAGAATTGAGGGATCAAGCACCCATCATTTAGTTGTTACCTGGTCCATCGTAGTCTATAAAAACAGAAGCAACTACCGTGATCAAGGTCCAGGTGGGACCGAAACTTTGGTTTCTCGTTGCTCCTCAATAAAAAAGACTAACTTTTTGCAAAAGAACATGTGAGTGTGCAATTGTCATTTTTCCTAATCTACGAAGTGGGTTCATCAGACCCCTCAATCAGCACCTCTACTTGTGAAATAGGTGTCAGAGTGCACGCCCTCTTGTTATAGTTATTCATAGGAGATGATCATTTCAGCAGTGCAGACCTCTGTATCATCACAGCTCTGTCGTGGGGAAGAGATTAGTAGAGATGAGCGATGTTCGACTTGAATAGTTCGCCAATCTCAAATTTGAGTTGATTTTGGCCCTATTCGAGTCATTCGCCGAATTCGAACAATTTGGTTCCAATTCGGCGAATTTCGAACATGTTCGATTTTGGTTCGAAAATGCGGCAGATGCGGTCAGAAAACCGCACTGCCGCATTTTGAGCCAAAATAAACATTACCTAAATAAAGGAAAGTGTTAAAAATAAAAAAATAATCTATGCTCACCGGTCCGCGGTCCACCGAAGCCTCCGGCAAGGTCCTATGGCTTCTAGGACCTGTGGTGACGTCATCTTCTCGCGCGAACTCCCTTAATAAAGAAAGGGTCCGAAACATAAAAATATCTATTTTAAGCTTTCCGGCAAGGTCCTGTGCTTCCAGGACCTGTGGTGACGTCATGTTCTCGCGGGAACTCCGGTCACGTGACCAGAGTTCCCGCGAGAACATGACGTCACCACAGGTCCTATTATCAATAGGACCTTGCCGGAAAGCTTAAAATAGATATTTTTTTGATTCGGACCCTTTCTTTAAGTAACTTTTACTTAAAGAAAGGGTCCGAAACATAAAAATATCTATTTTAAGCTTTCCGGCAAGGTCCTGTGCTTCCAGGACCTGTGGTGACGTCATGTTCTCGCGGAACTCCGGTCATGTGACCGGAGTTCGCGCGAGAAGATGACGTCACCACAGGTCCTAGAAGTCATAGGACCTTGCCGGAGGCTTCGGTGGACCGCGGACAGGTGAGCATACATTATTTTTTTATTTTTAACACTTTCTTTCACTTTTTTTACTTCCACAATGTATGTATATACATTGTGGAAGTGAAAAAGCCTCACAAGCCCGGTTGGTTCGTTTTCCGGGGTGTTCGACGGTGTTCGTCGAGCATTCGACGAACATTCGTCGAACACCCCGTCGATTCGACGAATCGAATCGAATTCGAACACCGGGGTGGTGGCTCATCTCTAGAGATTAGACACTGCAGTGTTGAGGCGCCCTCAGGGGCCAAGTAAAATACATTAAAAGTAAAATAAAAGTTTTAAATGATGAAAATAGACATGCAAATTCAAATCATCTACATTTTCAACCATGGAAATATAGTGAAAGAGGTGAAAGAATAAACATTGTCGAATTTCACTTTGTCTTTGCAAGTTCACCACGCCTGTTTTCCAGGACACTATATGGTAAAATGAATGATGTCATTAAAAGTACAACTCATCCCGCAAAACAAATAAGCTCTCAAGTGTATATTGACAGAAAATATAAAAAGTTGTGGCTTTTGGAAGAAGGGAAGGGGGGGAATCACAATAAAACATGACCTGAGGTGAAGGGGTTGATATGCCCATCATAGTGCATCACTTGTGGTGGGTTGTGGAGGGCCTGTTAGGGTCCCATGATATCGAACACCAAATAATGCCACCAATATAATACCTGCACTGTCTTCTCATATGCCCATGTGCTGCATATACGACAGAGGTACCCTGATTCATTGTCATACAGGGGCGTAACTACCACAGGTGCAGGGGTTGTGATCGCACCCATGCCCTGCAGCCTAGGGGGGGCCCCAAAAGTCCCTTTAGCCTATAGAAAAAGACTAATTCTATGAAAGATTTGCAATAATTGGGGGCCCCGTTGGACCTTTCGCATCGGGGCCCCAGGGCCTGAAGTTATGCCACTGTTGTCATACATATATACATGGTCATTACCCTTGCTGCAGAACTGCACTGCTTCTCCCCAGCGCTTACTTAAAACTAATTTTTCCTTTATTCATGTCATCAGCTCTGCAATATATTCTGAATAATGGTTGTAGTCAATAAATGTAATGGGTTAATTTTATTCTGGACACAAACTAGCAATCAATTGACTCCAAATGCAAGCTGCCTATTCTTCCCATATAGTTAGTTAATTATATAGATGGTGGTCCGTATTCCAATAGATTGTTTTTTTTTTCTTATAATGAGAGTCTGTCAGCCCGAACAGTATAAACTAAGCGCATAACCTTGTAGGGGATATAACCCAAAGTATTCTGGGATTATTATTTCTTTTTAAGGGGATATCACCATGTTTCAGGGCGCTTCTGGGAGCCCTGAAACATGTTTGTGGCACCCCAGGGGTTAATGTGCCACAGTAATATCACAAGGGTTAACTCCCCATACAACACTGGACACTGCACTAGCACCTCTAGGCCAGAAGGGGGAGCTCAAGCAACACCCTGATATATTCTGGTCTGAGGAGGAAGTAGCTGGTGGAGAGTTGACAGTTGACAGTTCAGTTTAGTGCAGGGAGCACTAGGAGGAGGACCTGAAAATGGGAGCAGTGCTGAGCTCCTGATAGGGACCACTGACTACTTTCAGGGCTGAAGCCAGGGTCTGAGGAGAGGAGTACAAGAAACGGAGGAACATATCTGGGAGACTGAGTTACCTCAAAACTCGCCTCAGAGGAGCACAGATACTGGATCCGAATCTGTGACTGAAACACGCAGCACAGAAAACACCGGGATAGTGGAGGTTGTATATCTACACTGTACCTCAGCGAAGCAACACGGTGGGGTCATGGAAAGACTCAAGTTGCCTAGTAAAGGGGGTACCTGTGAGGAGAAACATGGCCAGCAGCTCAGCTAAAGCAGCAGCAGGGCCACACGCAAGGCGCAGGAGTAGGAAGCTGAGGACCCAGAGAGGATGGGAGCAACCTGGCCCTGGTACAGACTCTGTGGACAGTACTTGCTGAACAACAACTCCAGTAAAGCCGTGGAAAACTTAAAAACTGTGAGTGTGTGTGATCCTTGTGCTCAAACCCTGCGTGCCCCCACAAACAACCATCATCTCTACTACTACCCCTATCCTACAACATCCATAGCACTACCTAAACACTGTTACTATCTCTGCCCTGGGGAACCAAGCTCTACCTGCGGAGAGCCATTACATCCCTAGCTGCCAAACATCATCCCCGGAGGTTCTGCAGCAGCGGTGGTCACCCTAACCACAACCCCTGGGTGGCGTCACAACAAACTCCCCTGTAAATATCCCCCCATTTATTGCAGAACCCGGGACACGGTCCGGACCCAGACCGCCGTGATATCCCCAGCAGTACCCCGGTCTGGTACCGAGTACACGGTCCCAGTGGGCTCCACATGTTGACTAATGAATCAATATTATAATCACCCGTTGATGTCTTGTAAAAAATGGCAGCACGATTTTTATCCCCCTACTTTTGTCTTCTGAGATAATGACCTTTTGGGTTTTCATTGGCTGTAAGTCATAATCATCAACATTAACAGAAATAAAGACTTGAAATAGATTGCTCTTTTTGTAATGTCTATATAATATATGAGTTTCCATTTTTGTAATGAATTATTGAAATGAATTAACCTTATTCATTGAGATGAGCCTTTAGCTAGTCCATTTTTTAAAAAACGAATTTGGTATGAACTTGAAATGTGTAATAAATAGTAATGGGCTAACCTAAACTGTAAGGTTCGGGGTCCATACCGGACACCTAGTGTCCAGGCAAGGATCCCCCAAAAACACACTTCTCAGGGAAGTCCTTGTTACTCTTCGGGTTCTGCTACTCGGTTAAAGCTTATTCAAATGGCAAAGAGCAGCCAATCAGGTAGCTTTACCTGTGCAAAATGGGGTGTAAAGTATGACCTTTATACTTACTGGGTTTTCGTACAGCAGTCACACTGCTTCCAGGTCTGTTTACTAAATTTTATGCATATTACCTTGCTTGCCCTGCTCACCTTCTGAGACAGCGTCTGTGATTGGTTGCACTCAGACTGCACCCCAACCTTCTGTAAAAAAAAATAGGAAAAAATGGTGTGAGGTCTCTACTTTGCTTTCTTTTGCAGCCCTATAGCCCTTACTACCAGCATTTTATAGCACAGATGTTTGGGTCCCCATAGATTTATATGGGACCAAGGATTCAGACTCAAGCTCGGGTCAACTCTGGTTCTGAACTGGACTTTTTTTTTTTTAAGTTTGACCAGATCCGGCAAACCTAAACATTTGCGGGTTGATCGATCTCTAGTAATAAAGCTACTATCATATACTACCACAGCATGGAACAAGTACTTTCTCAGCAGCAGCACATTAACCAGGAATGTCCATCTCCTTTTACACCGTAACATACGAGTATTTGCCAATTCAGCTGTTTTTCCATCTCCAGGTGTGATTGCAGTAGCTGTATGCTCTATGGGCATAAGATGGGGTTGTGACATGCTCAACCTGGTTAGGTGAGCCCCCTCACATGCCTTCACCCTCCTCCACCCTATATTGTATCACCCTCTGTGCACTTGTCTTTCTTTTGTCTCTAATGCAGACTATTGATTTCAGGGGGCACTGCTTGTGTAGTACTTTTTTGAGTGGCAATTATAGTAATAACACATTTTTTGACATATTGACGTTACTACCACAGCTGATGGAGTGACTGGTAAAATCTGAGAGCAACAAACACAACATTTTTGGTAGAATTGGGATGGGTAAGTTTGTGTAGGTTGGTAATAGATGAGGAGGTTTCTAGAAAAGGGAAAGTCAAACGTTTTTGTGTTACAAACTCCGCAGACAAGTCGTGCCTGGAAGATGTCATCATGGTGGTCTGGACCGGATGAAAAAGGCTTGGAAAGTGGACGACTGTAGTCTAGAAGGTCAACTGAAAATTACCGGATTAACTGCAACTACAGTTACTTGTTATGGGCTGCAGAAATGGCATCTACTACTATGAAGTCACTGTATTGTGGTATTATTGGTATTTTTATAGCGTTCTTTTTAATTATTTTAAACTAGATGGCGGCCCAATTCTAAAGAATTGGGTAGTCTAGAATCCATATATAGTTTATTCACTAATAGTTACCAATAATGCAATTAAGACATGATATCTATCCATCAACTACCTATGTTTGTATGGTCTATGTAATTTTTGGAAATTTAATTGTTATATGCTAAGGCATTTGGTACACATACTGGCCAATACTTGTGTACCCATCAAGTAGCTTTATTTAAGAAATCAATGTTCATAGTCTACGTATTCGCCAATCTTTGTTTGCCCATCAACCCCGTCACGGTAGCCTTAGATCTGATGGGTCCCTAATCTACCTTATTACTATTTATTAACACTTAGACTCCTTTCACATCAGCGTTTTTCTGCTATTTGGGGATGAAAAAAATACCATTTCTGCACTTGCTACCTAAGGGTCTACCTGCGGCACACTTGAGGCAACTCCCATGCAATGTATATGGAACTTGCGGTTAACTTGCTGTAGATGCGGCAAACGCAGCTTCGGTACTTGCAGCAAATGCGGCCCCTAAAAAACCGCTGGTAACTGCGTTTTTTGCGGCCGAAACTGACGAAACCACGTTTGCTGCACCTGCCACAAGTGAACCACAAATTACATATACATTGCATGCAACTTACAGCAAGTGTGCCGTAGGTTAGCCCTTAGGCAGCAAGTGCAGAAATTAGGGTTTTTTTCACCATAACTTCCGCAAATAGCAGAAAAACGCAAGATTTCAGAGCCGGCATTTAGGATTTGCCCCATCAAAGATGGAGACTTAAAACGGCAGTTCCCGAGCGCCATCTTGGCTGTGGTAGAAATCCCAGTGTGTGTGGTAAAGATTAGGGAAGTGGGCGGGAACTCGGGGAAACTTTCGGCCACCATCTTGGGGATGGCAGTCAGCGGCGAAGACGACGGGCAGATGACGCTGGACCCGGAGCTCGTGACTGGACGAAGGAAGTAAAAAGGCCCGATGCAATTGCATCGGGAGTGCAGTGAAATGAATTGTGTGTATACAGGTGGCTTTGTGGGTAGCAGAGTATCCAGGCGGCTTTGTGGGTAGCAGAGTATACAGGCGGCTCTGTGGATAGCAGAGTATACGAGTGGCTCTGTGGGTAGCAGAGTATACAGAAAGCTGTATGATGTGGCCGGAGGCTGGAGGGGTGAGGAAAGCAGAGGCTGGAGGGGTGAGGAGAGCGGAGGCAGGAGGGGTGAGGAGAGCGGAGGCAGGAGAGGAGTGAGGGGAGCGGAGGCTGGAGGGGTGAGGAGATTGATGTGGGCGGAGGCTGGAGGGGTGAGGAGAGGTGAGGCTGGTGGGGTGAGGAGAGGTGAGGCTGAAGGGGTGAGGAGAGCGTAGGCAGGAGGGGTGAGGAGGGCATAGGCAGGAGGGGTGAGGAGAGCGTAGGCAGGAGGGGTGAGGAGAGCGGAGGCAGGAGGGGTGAGGAGAGCAGAGGCAGGAGGTGTGAGGAGACCGTAGGTTGGAGGGGTGAGGAGATTGATGTGGGCGAAGGCTGGAGGGGTGAGGAGAGGTGACTCTGGAGGGGTGAGGAGAGGTGAGACTGGAGGGGTGAGGAGAGCGGAGGCAGGAGGGGTGAGGAGAGCGGAGGCAGGAGGAGTGAGAAGAGCGGAGGCTGGAGGGGTGAGGAGATTGATGTGGGCGGAGGCTG
Source organism: Allobates femoralis (assembly GCA_033576535.1). NCBI lineage: Eukaryota > Metazoa > Chordata > Amphibia > Anura > Aromobatidae > Allobates > Allobates femoralis. Next base: position 27,205,342 of record JARQOC010000010.1, on the reverse strand, counting down.
GAGGGGTGAAGAGAGTGTAGGCAGAAGGGGTGAGGAGATCATAGGTAGGAGGGGTGAGGAGAGGTGAGGCTGGAGGGGTGAGGAGAGCGGAGGCAGGAGGGGTGAGGAGATTGATGTGGGCGGAGGCTGGAGGGGTGAGGAGAGGAGAGGCAGGAGGGGTGAGGAGAGCAGAGGCTGGAGGGGTGAGGACAGGTGAGGCTGGAGGGGTGAGGAGAGCGGAGGCTGGAGGGGTGAGGAGAGCGGATGCAGGAGGGGTGAGGAGAGGTGAGGCTGGAGGGGTGAGGAGAGGTGAGGCTGGAGGGGTGAGGAGAGCGGATGCAGGAGGGGTGAGGAGAGGTGAGGCAGGAGGGGTGAGGAGAGCAGAGGCTGGAGGGGTGAGGAGAGGTGAGGCTGGAGGGGTGAGGAGAGCGGAGGCTGGAGGGGTGAGGAGAGGTGAGGATGAAGGGGTGAGGAGAGGTGTGGCTTGAGGGGTGAGGAGATAGATGTGGCTGGAGGCCGCACACCGGGCTGTGGGCGGGGCCTGAGAATTGCGGGTGGGCGGAGATGAATGTGGCCGGTCTGCGGGGGTGCTGGCGGTGGTGCCAGTGATGCTGGAGGCCGCACACCGGAGTGTGGGCCGGTCCGGCTCCCAGATGTTGGGGAAGGAGGCACACTGGGCTGTGGGAGGGGCCACTGCGGAGGGTGGCAAATTGCGGGTGGGCGGAGATGGATGTGGCCGGTCTGCGGGGGTGCTGGCGGTGGTGTCGGTGATGCCGGAGGCCGCACACTGGAGTGTGGGCCGGTCCGGCTCCCAGATGTTGGGGGAGGAGGCACACCGGGCTGTGGGTGGCGTAGTGCCAGTTTTCGGTACTTGCATACGCTCTCCACACCCCTCCTGCATGTGTGCGGGGGTAATGATGTGTGTGTGGTAAAGATTAGGGAAGTGGGCGGGAACTCGGGGAAACTTTCGGCCACCATCTTGGGGATGGCAGTCAGCGGCGAAGACGACGGGCAGATGACGCTGGACCCGGAGCTCGTGACTGGACGAAGGAAGTAAAAAGGCCCAATGCAATTGCATCGGGAGTGCAGTGAAATGAATTATGTATATACAGGTGGCTTTGTGGGTAGCAGAGTATCCAGGCGGCTTTGTGGGTAGCAGAGTATACAGGCGGCTCTGTGGATAGCAGAGTATACGAGTGGCTCTGTGGGTAGCAGAGTATACAGAAAGCTGTATGATGTGGCCGGAGGCTGGAGGGGTGAGGAAAGCAGAGGCTGGAGGGGTGAGGAGAGCGGAGGCAGGAGGGGTGAGGAGAGCGGAGGCAGGAGGGGTGAGGAGAGCGGAGGCAGGAGGGGTGAGGGGAGCGGAGGCTGGAGGGGTGAGGAGATTGATGTGGGAGGAGGCTGGAGGGGTGAGGAGAGGTGAGGCTGGTGGGGTGAGGAGAGGTGAGGCTGAAGGGGTGAGGAGAGCGTAGGCAGGAGGGGTGAGGAGGGCATAGGCAGGAGGGGTGAGGAGAGCGTAGGCAGGAGGGGTGAGGAGAGCGGAGGCAGGAGGGGTGAGGAGAGCAGAGGCAGGAGGTGTGAGGAGACCGTAGGTTGGAGGGGTGAGGAGATTGATGTTGGCGAAGGCTGGAGGGGTGAGGAGAGGTGAGTCTGGAGGGGTGAGGAGAGGTGAGGCTGGAGGGGTGAGGAGAGCGGAGGCAGGAGGGGTGAGGAGAGCGGAGGCAGGAGGAGTGAGGAGAGCGGAGGCTGGAGGGGTGAGGAGATTGATGTGGGCGGAGGCTGGAGGGGTGAAGAGAGTTTAGGCAGAAGGGGTGAGGAGATCATAGGTAGGAGGGGTGAGGAGAGGTGAGGCTGGAGGGGTGAGGAGAGCGAAGGCAGGAGGGGTGAGGAGATTGATGTGGGCGGAGGCTGGAGGGGTGAGGAGAGGAGAGGCAGGAGGGGTGAGGAGAGCAGAGGCTGGAGGGGTGAGGACAGGTGAGGCTGGAGGGGTGAGGAGAGGTGAGGCTGGAGGGGTGAGGAGAGTGGATGCAGGAGGGGTGAGGAGAGGTGAGGCAGGAGGGGTGAGGAGAGCAGAGGCTGGAGGGGTGAGGAGAGGTGAGGCTGGAGGGGTGAGGAGAGCGGAGGCTGGAGGGGTGAGGAGAGCGGAGGCTGGAGGGGTGAGGAGAGGTGTGGCTGGAGGGGTGAGGAGATAGATGTGGCTGGAGGCCGCACACCGGGATGTGGGCGGGGCCTGAGAATTGCGGGTGGGCGGAGATGAATGTGGCCGGTCTGCGGGGGTGCTGGCGGTGGTGCCAGTGATGCTGGAGGCCGCACACCGGAGTGTGGGCCGGTCCGGCTCCTGGATGTTGGGGAAGGAGGCACACTGGGCTGTGGGAGGGGCCACTGCGGAGGGTGGCAAATTGCGGGTGGGCGGAGATGGACGTGGCCGGTCTGCGGGGGTGCTGGCGGTGGTGTCGGTGATGCCGGAGGCCGCACACTGGAGTGTGGGCCGGTCCGGCTCCCAGATGTTGGGGGAGAAGGCACACCGGGCTGTGGGTGGCGTAGAGCCAGTTTTCGGTACTTGCATACGCTCTCCTCACCCCTCCTGCATGTGTGCGGGGGTAATGATTGAGGAGTGGATGCAGTGCTGCGAAAGTGTAGCGAGAGTGTGTGTTTGAGTGTGTGTCTGGGTGTGTGAGTGTGTACGTGTGATCTTGTTCGGATGGTGTGTGTGTGTTTTGGGGCACTGTAGGGGCGGCCGTAAGCGGGCTGTATGAGTCCCGCTCCCGCTTACGGCCATCTTGGTTCACCATGAACGGGTGTAGGGCTCCAGTGACGTCACGTAGCTCCGGACAAAGTGACGGAAGTGCCGTTGGCTTCTATATATAGCTCTGGACAAAGTGACGGAAGTGCCATTGGCTTCTATATATAGCTCCGGATAAAGTGACGGAAGTGCCTTTGGCTTTTATATATTAGATGCACTTTATGTCCAAAGAAAGACATACAGTAATGATGATGTCTGTATAGAGCTGTGGAATACGGTGTCATTGTATAAGTAAGTAAATACTTAAAAGGATCCTATCAGATCTCCTGTGCACGCAAGCCTATGAGAGGTTCTGGGTGCATATCTGAAATCCCTTTCAGGTAGTTCCAGCATCTAGCAGCATACCTAATCAGATTTTTATTAAAATAATTTCTAAATATTTATGATATGCTAATGTGGCATGTTCCCAAGACTAGCCAGCCCAAATAGCATGTTGTTCTGCCCCTATGGGCATTTTAAAATGCTATACATAGTATGAAGAAACAGCTTTTCACAGTGCATGTTCTGAGGTTAATGTTCTTAATTTTGGCCAGACTATTAACTTTTTTGTTTGTTATCTCATTTTTGCTAAGACATTGATTCTTGCTAGTCGGTCCAGAGCTCCATTGTCCAAGATTGTGTATTGCAAATTTAATGTAAATTACTTCACCCCCTCGCCCACTCTGTCAGAGACTCAGTCATCACTTAGAGGAGAATTATTGTATACAGATATCGGATTGAAATGACCACCAACAAGAGCACAGCCTTATTCCACCAATCCTGGAAGACATCAATGCCCTGAGTTGAGTGTTGATGATATATAAGGGGGCCTGCTTCATTCATGTGAGTGATATGCCTTGTGGCCTAAGTCTAGGGACTTCTGCCTGACTAGAGGACCACCTTAGCTGGATTGAATTCTGAAGAAGATCAGCCTAGGATAGTAGGATTCGGCTGAAATATCAGGAAGATACCCAGGTTGGGACAATTCTCTCACCTGGCTACAGACATTGCTATGCTCAGTCAGCTTCCTAAGCTTGTAGCTATTCCTGTCTCAGTGGGTGCCTACTGAAAGTGGGGTGCTGCTGGATTGGAGTGCGTGGCCCCGAGGTATGAATATTCTAATCCCTGGTGAGCCAGCAGAAGGGTGAGACTCTATTGTCGGTTATATACTGTGCTTTGCTTGATCATGTGTTATATGCCTTTAACTGTTAGGGATCTAATAAAGTCTTAGTATTGTGGTACCCTCACCCTGCCTTGTCCAAGTAGTGTTCTACCGATGGTTGAGGAGTTTGGGCATTCCGTTGGGATGAGCCCTGGTCCATGCGGTCTTTCTATAGGTGGCCGGGCCAGCGGACGAGAGCACCCGCTGACCCCCGTATCTCCAAACATAGCATCATGCTGCTGTGTATTATACTCACTATTCAGCGTCTCTGTCTATGTGTGTATGCACCCCCATCTTCAGCGTGGCTCACTGCACATGATCGAAAGTTCATGCATTTCCAGTCATGCACACTATACAGCTGGGTGTATGCATCCCAGCTTCAAAGTGTGCACGATGGAAAATGCGGCACATTCTGATCATGCATGGTGAGCCTTTCTGAATCTGGGGGTGCATACACCCAGAGACAGAGATGCTGAATGGTGAGTAATACACATCTGCGCAATAATGATATGCACTGCATGTTATCATACGCACAGGGGCGGATTAATATGCCATGTGGAAGACTAGTCTGGGGAACTAATGGAACATTAGCATATCCTAAATAATCTTTAGAAATACTTTTTCTAAAGATCTGTTTATGTATGCTACTAGATGCGGGAACTACATGTAAAGGATTTGAGATATGCAGCCAGACCTGCTCATGGTTCTAGGTACACAGGTGACCTGACAGGTTGCCTTTAAAATAATAACCTTCAGTTTTGAAAATCATTTACTGTATAGTGGAAGGTATACATAGTAATGTATTGGTAAAATAGGTGAATAGTAGTATTCATTCACTACGTAGTGGTAATCACTAAAGTCATTAGAGAGTGAATTAGGCTAAATTCAATTTTTAATTTAAATTAGCTTAATTTAAATTAAATTTAATAAAAATCAGCTGAGATGTCGAGCTTGCAGCACTGATCAGATCCGGGATCCGATCGGTGCTATTAACCCTTCGGATCCCGTCGCCAATCACTGACAGCGGGATCCAAAGGTGCCGCAGCGGGGAACGCGCTTTTCCTCGCCTGCACCAGAGATCCTGCAATAAGATAGCAGGATCTCTGGTGCTCACGTGACAGCCCGGGGTCCTGGCTTGACCCCGGAAGCTGTCACGGAGCATTTCCTCTCAGTGGTTGGTGAGCGCTGCCAACCACTGAAAGTGAAAGCAACTGTCATGTCCCGATGTGCTGCAGCTCATCGGGACACGGAAGAAGCGATCGTATGGTGCAGTGCTGTGGCGCCCTATGGGGCTGTGTAAAATCGAGAATTAATTGTGTAATAAAGTTTAAAAAATATAAAAAAAAAACTAAAAGTTCAAATCACCCCCCTTTTCCCCATTCAAAATAAAATTATTTAAAAAAAAACACACATATTTGGTATCGACGCATTCAGAAACACCCGACCTATCAATATATAAAATTAATTAATGAGAACCGTAAACTGCGTAACAGAATAAAAGGTCCAAACACCAAAATTACATTTTTTTGGTCGCTGCAACATTGCTATAAAATGCAATAATGGGCAATCAATGCAGCACATCCACCCAAAATTGGTATCATTAGAAACGTCACCTGAAGACGCAAAACGTAAGCCAACACACAGTCCCAGATTCCAAGAAATGGGAACGCTGCAGGTCGCAGAACATGGCGAAAAAAGTGCTATTCTTTTTTTTTCAAACTTCTGAATTTTTTTTCACCACTTAGATACCAGTAAAGGTATACATGTTTGGTACCTACAAACTCGTACCAGCATCGCCTAAGAAATTGGAGGTACCGTCGCCACGTGTGACGGTACCCTTAGAGTTTCAGACAACCTCAAAAAATACGGGAAAGGCTACGATCACACATGCCAATCAATTTTTTCCACTGGTTTCCTTAACAAATCCATTTTTTTTGGCTGGTTTTTGAGCCTCCTATGCAGCTATGCATTTTTTGGACTTTGCCATTTTTTGCCAAAAAATGATAGCAAAAACAGATCCGTTTTTTTACTGCACCAAAAAAATGGATCCGTTTTCCCATAGGGCTCCATGTTAAAAAAAAAGGATCCGTTTTCCCATAGGGTTCCATGTTAAAAAAGCTGATCCGTTTTTTTACTGCACCCAAAATAGCTTTTGTTAACAATGCAGTCACACTTGATCCCAGGATCCATTTTTAGCATCAGTTTTTGAACTTTATTTTTCTAAGTTAAAAAAATGATGCCGATAACGGATTCAAGGCTTATGTGTGACCCTAGCCAAATAGAGCCACTTTCCCACAGTTCCTCCAACAATCAGGAGGTTTAGTTGGGTTAATGGAATTAGGATAGAGTCACACTTAAAAGGCACAATCCGGTAACCTCATCCATTACCGGATGTGGTTTTACCATGTGCCTTCATACTATCATTTGATAGTAAAATTGCAACCCTCATTCCGTATCTGGGTGCATTAATGCATCCGGTTTTGGAATGTGGGTTTTTGCTATTTTAAAATCCGCATCCGAATCTGGTACCGCAAGGTACATTTGTGTACCTTGCGGTACCGGATCCGTTCCCATAGGCACCCATGTTAAAAAAAAACGGTTCCAGTTTTGAAACTGCTTCGAAAAATGCAGCCTGCATGATTTTTACCACAGGCTGCAAAACCAGATGCGGTAACCGGATTGCAAATAGTGAAATCCGTTTTTCTATTGAAGCCTATGGCTGCGGATCCGGATGCGGTTTGGGCATTTTTTTGCTCAAACGGATCAGGATCTGCAAACAGAACCGCAGGTGTACCTAGCCTTAAGGTACCTTTACACGCCGCTACAGAAGTTTAGAAACAACCAGGTGTCTCACTTGCACGAGCACGCACCAACGGTTGCAAACGGTACCCGATACCGCCTTTACACGCTGCTACAAGGTGCTCTACAGAAAGTTTAATCTATCCATGGACGCACCACGGGTGCCACAAGTTACCTTCTGTAGAGCACCGTCCCTCATTTACACGCCGCTACAGAAGGTAATATGGAGGACCTGGGGCAGCAGGGACAACACATAGGCGTGCCAGATTGTGGATTACGAGACACTCGTACGATGATTTGGACAATGCAATAGTATCATGATTGGCCAGCCAGCGCAGGAAGGCTGGCTAATACATGATGCTATTGCAATTGAGTAGTGTGACTGGTCAGCTCCTTAAATATGGACGCCCTATGCAGCGACAACCAATCGTAACGCAGGAGCTTCCACCAATGATCGCTGAAGGGGGGCGTTTTCCCGGAGGCTGTGTCACGCCCCAAGGAGTTAACTAGGTGGCGAAAAAACCTTACCGTACCGTATTTAGACGCCGCTACCATCGGGTTGAAATCAACCTGTTTTAGAGCACTGCTCTGAAACAGGTGCCGAAAGTGACGGCTGGCAACAAGCCAGTTTACACGCCACTACCTCAGGTTGATTTGACGGTGCAAGATACATTTGTCTCCGAAACCCGGTTGTTTTCAACCTTCTGTAGCGGCGTGTAAAGGTACCTTTAGAGATCACCTTGTAGTGTGTTTCTTGTATAGATGCTCAAAGTGTGTTAGAATAAGTAATCTCTAGGCCCTAGTTGCAATTCGTCAATATAAACATGCAGGTCCTTTTCCCAAGCCAAGATATTGTTTGTTTTTACTAAAACTATGTCCTCATTGAGGATTTTTTTTAGAAAGAGTTGGTTTTCCATCTAGAATGTTTTTGTAACAATTTCTTTGTAACAGTACGAAGGTAATATTCTGTCTCAGTCTAGCAATAAACAGTGTTAGAAATAATATACATATTAATATATTGATTTATAATCATCATGTAGGGGCAGTGGGCATAGGGACACTAATCCATGGGGGTTTCTGGTTGTGATATTTTATGATCCAACAATGTACAGGGTTATTGTGTTTTTATTTTCCTTTATTCCTAAAATATGGTATACTGCTCATGTTTTAAGCGTGGGCTTCTTTATAGGACTTGCTGGAAAAAAAAATCAGGTTTTGAGAAAAAAAGAAAGAAAAAAGAGCAAATGCCAAAATCACCTTTTATAATTTTCTACAAGTGTTTTTAAAGGTGATAATAAAAAAGTGCATGAAATCTTACAGATGCAGACGGGTTTGATGACCTTTAACCCATTCATAGCCAGCATCATTTTTTATATTTTGTCCAAAAATAATAATATTTTTTCCCCCATAACCATCTGCTTCCTTCCATTTTTGTGAAACAACTGCAAATATGCCACCCGTTAATTTACACTTATGGGTAACTTTATCTAATTTTATCAAAATATGTATGGTAATTAAAGTCTGTTGAAGAAAGTCGGACCCATCAGATCTGTGATATATAAAATTAGAAATGTTTCTATGTTCATTTATACATAACTACACATATACTCCAATAATGGGGAAAAGCAAATATCACTACAATGCAGATGACTAAATTCAATATCCCAAATAACCAAATGGAAAAAACAAGGGAACTCAAATAGTAACAAAATACAACATTTTATTGAAACAAGTAATTAAAAAACATATTTTTTTGGAAAAATATATACCGTAAATGAAAAAAACACACAGAAAATATTTAAGATTGTATAGGAATCACATTATGCATTATACAAGAGACCAGTGCTTCAACAGCAAGGATGGAGGATTGTGCACACATTAAATAAGTGAGCGGTAGGTTACGATATAAATTGAAAGTGGTATAAACAGTATTGGGGTAGAAAACAGATAACAGGAGTGGGCAAAGAGGTGAAGAGCCACAAAGTGCCGTTACCCTCAAATAATCCACAATCAAATTAGAGAATTTTCCCCCATACAAAATTTATCCAAGTTATGCCACAATAGGTAAAAGCCCAGATACAAAATGTAAGAAAAAGGGGGAAGGGGAACAAGAGGCGCAATAGTGCCTTATCACTTAGACACTCACAGTACGGTGGTATAAAGGAACCACTCACCTATTTCAGTTGTGCGACCCACAACTGGTATACAGACATGTTGTGTTTTATCCGGATGGCTGCTGTTGGACTCCCACCGACCACTTGCACATGGAATCACACAGTAAAAAATGGGAAAGGAAACGGTGTTCACCAGTCCGCGCTGCCAGGATCCACTTATTCCAGGGAAGAAACTCACGATCAGATGTGATATGATCAAAACCTTTTATTGCATCCAACGCGTTTCAACGCCTTTCCTGGCGTCTTCCTCAGGTCCCTGAGGAAGACGCCAGGAAAGGCGTTGAAACGCGTTGGATGCAATAAAAGGTTTTGATCATATCACATCTGATCGTGAGTTTCTTCCCTGGAATAAGTGGATCCTGGCAGCGCGGACTGGTGAACACCGTTTCCTTTCCCATTTTTTACAGATACAAAATGTGACCCACTAATATGATGTCAGTATCAGTGGTAATGCAGCCCAGCCTCCATCCAACCCCAACACGCGTTTTGTATGCAACGTCTTCAGAGGGGGTAAGTGCCAGAGGACAGGGTGATATGTGGCCATTGGGTAGCAGTATGGTGGCTAAGTGGCTAGCACTGTAAACTTGCAGCGCTGGGGTCCTGGATAGGGATGGGCGAGTCTACTCGCTAGGACTCGTTACTCTGCGAGTAGTAAGGGACTCGCAGGAATCGGTACTCTGCGAGTTTCCCAGCGATTACTCGCACAGTAACGAGTCCAATGCAAATCAATGGCAAACCTAGTTTTGTCAGAGACTCTGACAAAACTAGGATTGCCTTTGACTTGCATTGGACTCGTTACTGTGCAAGTAATCGCAGGGAAACTCGTACAGTAAGGAGTCCAGCTGTCTGCTCTGTGTCTGCTCTCAGCCTACAGGCTGCCGCAGCTCCCGGGTCCTAGAGCCGGCCTGCTCTCCCTGTGCACAGAGATGACGTAGCAGAGCTGAGATTGTTCTAAGTCTGCTCATTTCCTGTGCATAGACATCTATATCTATGCACAGGAGATGTAGCAGAGAGGACATCGCGTTTTGGACTACGTCGGACGGAAGAGGATTTTTTTAATTAAAGATGGAGTTCCTAATGGCTTTTTTTTTTATTTCTAATAAAAAATTTTCTCTGTGTTGTGTTTTTTTTAACCCTTTATTGGAGATTCTTAGTGGCCGGGTCAAACCTGGCCTGACATTAAGAATCCCGGGCTTAATACCAGCTTGTATAACAAAGGTGGTATTCACCCCTTTATTACCCAGCGTGCCACCGCCACCAGGGCCGCTGGAAGAGGGGGTTCAGCGCCAGAGGATGGTGCTTCAATGAACGCGCCATCTTCTGGGGTGGCTGTGGGCTGCAATTTGCAGCGGGGGGTGCCCAGAAAGCTTGGGCCTCCCTGCGCTGCGGATTCCAGCCCCCAGCTGCTTAGCTGTACCTGGCTAGACATAGAAATTGCGCGGAGCCCCACGCATTTTTTTTTTAATTATTTCATGAAATAATAAAAAAAAAGGGCTCCCATAAATTCTTGTGTCTGGCCAGGTACAAATAGGCACCTGGGGGTTGGGGGCAGCCCGTCGCTGCCTGCTGGATCCGGCTGGTTCCAGAAATACGGCGAAGCCCACGTCAAATTTTTTTCTGACAAATCCATAAAACAATGTAAATAAAAGGGACTGCATCTTTATTAACCCCTGGACCATGGGCGAGGGGTTAATAAAGATGCAGTCCCTTTTTGAGGATTGTTTTATTGATTTTTCAGAAAAAAAATGACGTGGGCTTCGCCGTATTTCTGGAACCAGCCGGATCCAGCAGGCAGCGACGGGCTGCCCCCAACCCCCAGGTGCCTATTTGTACCTGGCCGGACACAAGAATATAGGCGAGCCCTCTTTTTTTATTATTTCATGAATTTCATGAACTAATTAAAAAAAAATGCGTGGGGCTCCGCGCAATTTCTATATTTAGCCAGGTACAGCTAAGCAGCTGGGGGCTGGAATCCGCAGCGCAGGGAGGCCCAAGCTTTCTGGGCACCCCCCGCTGCAAATTGCAGCCCGCAGCCGCCCCAGAAGATGGCGCGTTCATTGAAGCGCCATCCTCTGGCGCTGAACCCTGCTCTTCCAGCGGCCCTGGTGGCGGTGGCACGCTGGGTAATAAAGGGGTTAATACCAGCTTTGTTATACAAGCTGGTATTAAGCCCGAGATTCTTAATGTCAGGCCAGGTTTGACCCGGCCACTAAGAATCTCCAATAAAGGGTTAAAAAAAACACAACACAGAGAAATTTTTTTATTAGAAATAAAAAAAAAAGCCATTAGGGACTCCATCTTTAATTAAAAAAATCCTCTTCCGTCCGACGTAGTCCAAAACGCGATGTCCTCTCTGCTACATCCCCTGTGCATAGATATAGATGTCTATGCACAGGGAATGAGCAGACTGAGAACAATCTCATCTCTCCTACATCAGGCAGCAGGCGGGCTCTAGGACCCTGGAGCTGCGGCAGCCTGCAGGACCCGAGGGCACAGAGCAGACAGCTGGACTCGTTACTGTGCGAATTTCCCTGCGATTACTTGCACAGTAACGAGTCCAATGCAAGTCAATGGCAATCCTAGTTTTGTCAGAGTCTTTGACAAAACTAGGATTGCCATTGATTTGCATTGGACTCGTTACTGTGCGAGTAAACGCTGGGAAACTCGCAGAGTAACGAGTCCTAGCAGATAGAGCCTGAAGCTTCCGAGACACATCTGCGATTTGTAAATCGCACATTACTCGCTATTACTCGCTTCCCCATTCATTAACATTGGACTCTCTAGACTCGCAACGAGTAGCGAGTCCCGGGCTCGGACTCGCTAGAGTCAAGCGATTCCGAGTAATTTAGGACTCGCCCATCACTAGTCCTGGATTCAAATCCCACCAAGGACAACATTTGCAAGAAGTTGCATGTTCTCCCTGATTTTGTGTGGTTTTCCTCCAAGAGTCTAAAGACATACTCATAGAATATTTAGATTGTGAGCCAAAATAGGGACAATATTACTGATTCGCTATGAAATTAATAGTACTATATAAATTAATAAATATTATTAGCAGGACTAATGATCAGAAACTAGATGCAAGTGAACACGCGTCCTGCCAACATTGACTTCCGGCGCTGGGAGCATCGGACTAACCCTGTGTCGTATGACTGCTCCACTTCCGGGAAGTGGAACACAAGCACAAGCGACATCATAGTAATTGATGGTGATGCTTACCAGTGACAAGGATGCCGTGAAGTAGAAGGGGACAAGACTGCCGATTAATTACAGTACACTGAAATGCGGGATGGCACGGAGATCAAGGAGAAGATGCATGGCCTCTTGTATGATGCATAATGCGATTCCTATACCATCTTAAATATTTCCTGTGTGCTTTATTCTTTTATATATTTTTACAAAAAAGATATATGCTTTCTAATGAATAGTTTTAATAAAATATAATGTCTCTTGCTACTTAAGTCACCTTCTTTTCCCATTTGGTTAGGGATATTGAATTAAGTCTATATCAGATGATGACATTTCCTGAGAGGTATCATTATTAAATGCAGATGACTTTGGCATGCCTGTCAATTAGATGGAAAATTAATAATTGTTTGATTTGTTAGAAACATAAAGATCTCCAGTTTCCTAAATGTGATCAGAATGGTCAATACACCTCCGAATAGTAATGGCCACTTTACACGTCTCAACATCGGTCCGATGTTAGACACAACGACGCGGGAGCGGCATTTTTTGGCAGAATTCCAAGATCGCATAGGAGCTGTCACACAGGGAGATATCGGCAGGCAACGCAACTGCGATGTGTACGCCCCCTTGTACGGCCGACCCAGAAACGACCATTTAACATGGGAGAGAATAGGGGAAGTTGTATTCCAAATCGTTGTTGGGCTGTCACACAGCACGATCCGGCCACATTGTACATCCAATATCGGGCCGATGGAGAGCCTGCTCATTTCTTCCCCGATATCGTTTTGGCATCGTTCTTGCATCGAATTGGACTTTTACACCATACTATGCACAAACGATATCGGGGCCAACGCACGAACCACGTGAATTTTTATCGGAGTTGGACGCCGATATCGGGACGTGTAAAGTGGCCATAAGAGAAGTGATGGCATAAGGTAACATTCTTGTATGATCTACTTGAGTCATTGGAGGTTGTAGAGAGGAGAGTTGACAATAACAGATTGAAATGAGCTACAAGAAGATAAAGAAAGTGCAGAAATTCCCATCCATGTGGGGAGGGGGTTCAGGTGAGGGATGAGATTTCATTCTAACGTCACATGCAGCTTTCGTCTTCCACATATGTCAATGGCAGTGAAAGAGTAAATTTTTTTCTTTCGGTGCACACACAGCCAGATTATATAACAAGTACACGGAATGGCAGAAATCTACCCTGCAATACAGCTCATGACTCCAATCTATCAGGACATCATACCGTTAATTATAAGGGTGCAGAATTTCTACCGGTAAGCCTGGACATATTTTCACAGTGATATATTCAGCTGTTTGGAAGATAGATGTAGTTAGCTGCACTTGTCTACTGGTCAATTGTGTAATGTTATTTAAGGCATCATGAAATGTACAGAATTCATGAATGTGCAGTAAAAATGCTTCACCTTAATGGAGATCTATTAGTGTAATGGACTGACCGTAAACACCAAGTCTGCATAGTTTCATATGGATTGAATGCCAACCTTGTGATGTGTTGTACCCATACAATAAGAGACCAAAATATGTTTTTAAGTATAGCAGCACAATCTATGCAATATACGAAATGCAATTTATTACGCTGTATAGAACTAAACTCTGAATTTAGAAACCATGCCAGAAACACAGACACAGAAAAACAGAAACATAGAAGAAACTACTGGCATCCTTCATAGAGCGATTAGATTGGCCAATATCCTTGTAGTAGTAACATATAAAAGTCCATTAAAGCTTTTCTTGTGTTTTTAGCATCATGCAAATCGATAATCAGTTATAGAATACACTGCAATACTTTAGTACTACATTGCCCATAGTACACCGCAGTACATAAGCATTGCAGCAAATATTGCCTTTTCTTGAATTCCAAGAAAACCTGTGCTCCAAAGGAATATCGCTGTTTTGCTAAATACAATATTTTCTGTTACATTTTACACTGGATCAGAACTATATCCAAAAAGTTAAATGTGTATTAGAGGGAAGTCAGTAGCTGTGGAAATATAAGGTGTGAAAGGTAGACATACTTGACACATCCAAACATCACTAAGAAGACAAAGGAGAATAGGTTTTTGCTAATTAAAAATACAGTGCCTGATGAAGAGACCTGCGTAGTCTTAAATGCCCGATGAAGTGACCTGAGTAGTCTCAAATTCCTGATGAAGAGACCTGCGTAGTCTCGAATGCCTGATGAAGATACCTGAGTAGTCTCATATGCCTGATGAAGAGATCTAAATAGTCTCAAATGCCCGATGAAGTGACCTGAGTAGTCTCAAATGCCTGATGAAGATACCTGAGTAGTCTTGAGTGCCTGATGAAGAGACCTGAGTAGTCTCAAATGCCTGATGAAGATACCTGAGTAGTCTCAAATGCCTGATGAAGAGACCTGAGTAGTCTCAAATGCCTGATAAGGAGACCTGAGTAGTCTCAAATGCCTGATGAAGAGACCTAATTAGTCTTGAATGCCTGATAAAGAGACCTGAGTAGTCTCAAATGCCTGATGAAGATAGCTGAGTAGTCTCGAATGCCTGATGAAGAGACCTGAGTGGTCTCTAATGCCTGATGAAGATACCTGAGTAGTCTCAAATGCCCGATGAAGAGACTTGAGAAGTCTCAAATGCCTGATGAAGATACCTAAGTAGTCTTGAATGCCTGATGAAGATACCTAAGTAGTCTTGAATGCCTGATAAAGAGACTTGAGAAGTCTCAAATACCGATAAAGAGACCTGAGTAGTCTCGAAGCCTTATGAAGAAACCTAAGTAGTCTTGAATGCCTGATAAAGAAACCTGAGTAGTCTCAAATACCCGATAAAGAGACCTGAGTAGTCTCGAAGCCTGATGAAGAAACCTAAGTAGTCTCGAATGCCTGATAAAGAGACCTGAGTAGTCTCGAATGCTGCTATTTATTACTATGTTTTCAGTTACCCATTAAAAGATATCAACCACTGAGGACTCTCAGATTTCTTCTTTTATATATTATTTTCTATCTACTGGCTAACACGGTATAAACATATATTTTACTTGCATTAAAATTGTTAACATTTTTAGAATAAAATCCTAATACCGTTTTTTTTCGGCTTGTCATTTTCTTACCTAACTTGTGTCACCCGAAAAAGGACAATAATAAGGGACACAAGAAGAGATCTTCCAGTGTAAGTATCACCAAAAGGAGTCAGCAGCAGACTTACAGACAAGACTTCAAATTGATTCTTCTCTTTGTTACCTGGACCCCCCTCGTCACAGTCTTCACTTCATTCCATTAGTTCATTCCGCCGGCATCACTTGACAAGATACAAATGATAGCACTTTGCATTCATCGTTTTGCAACATACAGATATCATTTGTTATTTATGGCCTTCAAATATATAATCTCATGTTAAAAGAGATTTAAAGACCGCAAAA
This sequence comes from Allobates femoralis, assembly GCA_033576535.1. Classification (NCBI taxonomy): domain Eukaryota; kingdom Metazoa; phylum Chordata; class Amphibia; order Anura; family Aromobatidae; genus Allobates; species Allobates femoralis. Next base: position 27,189,837 of record JARQOC010000010.1, on the reverse strand, counting down.
GGATTATTTTCCAACATTCAAAAACCAAAGTAAACCCAATAAAAGAAAATGAAGAAAAAAAGAACACACTTTACCTTTCTTATTTAGTTATCCGCCCATTTCAATGACCCTCTCAAGCATTAACATATGGATACATTGTGTTTTATATGAAAGTAAATTCTTCAAGTCTAAAAGATACACTATGAATAATTCTGGTGTCTTAATGGTTTGGACATAATGCAGTACTCAACTTAAACCATAAGGGAATAGGGCACTTAAGTGGCGTGTCACATTTCAAGGTAATAAATAGCAGATTGATTCAACCTCCAAGTTGATCCTAAAGTTTACTTCTATACAAGATGGAAAATGCTGAAGACATAGTGATTTACTTGATAGAAATAAGACACTCTGTATTAGCTTAAATGGATGCAAAAGTCCAGTATTGAACATTTACTGCATTCTTTGTCAAAACACCATATAGATCAAGTTGCATTCTGTCTTCCCACACAATTTGCTTTGTCTCATTTTCAAAAGGATGTCATGTCTTCCACTTCTTAAAGGCTTGCTTCTCCTGTAGTCGTAACCTTAAAGATATATATTTATATTCCTTTATAAAATATGATGATCATCAAGTATTACATGTAGCACTTTAATGTTTCATAAACTGAACAATTATTCACTCTTCGATCAATTGCATCTTTTCATACAGGCAATGCATTGATGAAATCTCTCAAAATTATGGACATGAAGAGTTTTTTTTTTCTTTAAACTCTTTTTTTGCAAATACAATTGGTAAATATCTATCCACATTGTTCAATATTTATTACGACTTGAAACAAATTAGAGATGACGTTTGGTTGAATATTTTCAATCCCTATGCATCAAGTGTAACCTACTAAACTACTGTCGTGGCCAAAGTGTTAAAGGGAACCTGTCACCTGAATCTAAGTCCCTACACTATCGCTAGCTGTCCCTACACCTTCCTAGCTGCTCCCTATCTATCCCTTTCTCATCTAAAGTGGCCCTATGAAACATCTCAAAAATAATTTTAAAATTACAGCAGTCCCCGAGGTTGGGGGACTGGAAAGGCGGGCCCACGCTCTATTCACCAGTCCTCCGTTGTGTAGTGCACGCCCCGCTGGGCGGCATTATTCTTTTTCCTCTCTGCCCCACCATTTGGAATCTCCCGCCCTCTGTGACATTGTATGCACCGGCCGGACGTCACATCCGATGCGGTGCATTATGGGGCCGATCTCGTGATCAGCCCTAGTACATTATGGGGTCGATCACGTGATCGGCTTCAATAAGCGCATTGCGCATGCGCGGAGCCGGGCCGATCACGTGATCAGCCCCATAATGCACTAGGGCCGATCACGTGACCGGCCCCATAACGTCCGGCCGATGCATTCAATCTCACAGACAGAGGGCAGGAGATTCCAAATGGTGGGGGCAGTGAGGAAAAAGAATAATGCCGCCCAGCGGGGCGTGCACTACACAACGGAGGAGTGGTGAATGGAGCGTGGGCTCTCCTTTCCAGTCCCCCAAACTCGAGGACTGCAGTAAGTATAAACTAATTTTTGAGATGTTTCATAGGGCCACTTTAGATGAGAAAGGGATAGATAGGGAGCAGCTAGGAAGGTGTAGGGACAGCTAGTGATAGTGTAGGGACTTAGATTCAGGTGACAGGTTCCCTTTAAGAATGACTCAAATCTTCGTTTTCACAAAGTTTTCTGCTTCCGTGTTTTTAGATCTTGTTTCTGTGGTTACTGAAGAACAATTATCAACATTTCATAAGTTCTTTTTAAGTTTTACATCAAACAAACATACATATGTATTACACCATAGGGAAGGAATCTGGGCAATAGAGGGCTTTTGGTGTTTTTCCTAGGCTTATATGTGCCTGCCAGCAATATGGTGTTGCGCAAGTCTGCACAGGGTCCAGCCACAAAAATATCCAAAGATTTAGAAGAAATGGCCAATTTACACGCGGCTACATTTCTAGCTTATCCACAGGTAACTTACTGGCTGCAGTGAAATCATGGAGACATGGTTCTATCTTGTTGCTGTGTACAAATGAAATAATGTCTCCATGATTTCACTGCAGCCAGTAAGTTACCTGTGGATAAGCTAGAAATGTAGCCGCGTGTAAAGTGGCCAAAACAGATGGCACTCACCAATAGATGAAGGTTCTTTTAATCCAAGTGCTCCGTTAGGAGGTGCGGGTTACAAACATTATGTAACGGGGAGGGAGGTGCGGGGAGGACGACGGGTGCAAGTTTCGCCTGATTAGGCTTCCACGGGTCCAAAAAGGGTCCTACCGGAGCACTTGGATTAAAAGAACCTTCAACTATTGGTGAGTGCCGTCTGTTTCTTCTAAATCTTTGGATACATATGTATTCATACATCAAATTTCGACAAAAACTAAATATTTACAGTGTTGACCTATATCCTTCAAGATTTTCGGAATTCAATCTGATGGATATCACCTTCTGGGCCAAATCCTGAATTACACGCTGCAATGTCCCAGCGACCTGACCAACAATCGGGATCGCGGGGTCATCATTATCTGATTGCTGGTGAGCTGTCATACAGGCAGACTCACCAGCAATCAGCGACCAGCGAGAACGCTGGTAACCAGGGTACACATCGGGTAACTAAGCAGAGCGGTACGCTTAGTCACCCGATGTTTACCCTGATTACCATGTCCCAGCATGTACTGTGCAGCACTGGGAGGTTGATCGTTGGTCTCCCGCTGTCAAACACGCCGATGATGACCGTCCAGCGGGAGACCAACGGTGGCAAAATGGTCCTGACCATTAACCAACAATCGGCGATCTGATCGCTGGTTGTTGGTACATGTTACACAGAGAGGCATCACTACGAAGTCGCTGCAAGGTCACAAAACCGGTGATGTTGCAATGATATCGTTAGCGATATCACTGCGTATAACCCAGCCTTTACCTTTATCAGTGCTTGGAATTTATGACAATTTCTATGTTTTTGTTCAGACACATGCTTTTTTGAGGATTTGACAAAAGGTTCTCAGTTAGTGATGGGCGAATCCTAAATTACTCGGAATCGCTTGACTCTAGCGAGTCCGAGCCAGGGACTCGCTACTCGTTGCGAGTCTAGCGAGTCCAATGTTAATGAATGGGGAAGCGAGTAATAGCGAGTAATGTGCGATTTACAAATCGCAGATGTGTCTCAGAAGCTTCAGGCTCTATCTGCTAGGACTCGTTACTCTGCGAGTTTCCCAGAGTTTACTCGCACAGTAACGAGTCCAATGCAAATCAATGGCAATCCTAGTTTTGTCAGAGACTCTGACAAAACTAGGATTGCCATTGACTTGCATTGGACTCATTACTGTGCAAGTAATCGCAGGGAAACTTGCACAGTAACAAGTCCAGCTGTCTGCTCTGTGCCCTCGGGTCCTGCAGGCTGCCGCAGCTCCAGGGTCCTAGACCCCGCCTGCTGCCTGATGTAGCAGAGCTGAGATTGTCCAGAGGGTCTGGAAGAAGCCGCAGGGCGAAACGCGTCAGGGTGACGGTGCATCAGAGTCGGACAGGTAATTATACCAACACTGAGGAGATTAGATATTACGGGACATTGTCCAACCTCAGTATAGGAGACCATTAGGTGGCTGCATAAAATCCATATAATTGGTGTATCCATGAGAGAGTAATCAGGTTTTGTTTAGGACTCCTGTAATTTTGTATGTGTATGTTCTTCCATAAGAAAAAGTATTTGTTTCCTTTGTGACATAGGAGGAATATTGCCTCCCTTATAGTGGAATTAACCCCGTACCACCTGGGGAGAATTTAAGATTGAATTCTTTGGTCAGAATAGCTTTTGACCATTTTCCACTCATATACTTTGTGATATAGGAGGAATATTGCCTCCCTTATAGTGGAATTAACCCCGCACCACCTGGGGAGAATTCAAGATTAAATCCTTGGTCAGAATGGTTTTCGACCATTTCCCACTCATATACTGGTCTAATTTTTGAGAGGCTTATTTTTTTGTGTAATTTTTGTGTGGTTTTTCCCCCTTGTTTTTGGTGTGAGATTTCACTTTGTGCATGTAATCATTTTTTTTGTTGGTTTTTAATTAACCTAGTTCACTAATACACACCTCCCTTGCAGCATTACGTTGCTTTCACACATATCTGTTGTATATATTTTTTATGAAGAGATTTTTTGTGTGATAGTTTCTTCATAAATATTGTTGTCACCCACTTTATTATTTTTGTGGCACTATACATATCTGTGTAATTAATTCATACAAACAAGGTGAATTTAATCGGTTTTCAACTATACTATGTTTGGCACTTTTTTTACATAGAGCCCCTCTTCCCCCCTTCTTTGACCAAATCACTTGATTGTGGGATTTGGAGATAGATTTGGTCCCCCTAGGTGGCATTTACACATCACTTAAAGAACCCTCATGGATATATACTGACTGAACTATGCAGGTGTCCTATTGACTTATATAGGATTTTTAACACTCTCATGGATTGGTGTATTATGTAACATTTTTGCTGCCCCCATTCCTGCTTTTTAGATCCGCAATAATCTGAAATATTTTGATGCATTATTATCGTGGTGTTTTTATTCAATGATGTATTATTTATAGTCATGTTTATATTTTAATTATGTACCAATAAAATTGATTCGTTTTATACCACAATTTGGGCTGATAACTCATTTTCATATAGGTTTTGCTTGATTAGAGTTTGCCTGTTAACCATAGTGGCCTATTATCTGGTTCTCAAATATTATCTTCAGTCTGATATAGTCCAACCGAATCTTCTTCTTTTGCTCAGCTACATCTCTAGAGATGTAGCTGAGCTGTGCACTGAGTGACCGTGGGAAAGTTCACGTGAGTTCATGCTGTCAAGCATGAACTCACATGAACCCTCTGAGGGCACCGCGGTTATTTCAAATGAACAGCTGATCAGCATCAGCTAATGCATCAACTGTTCATTTGAAATAGCCAGCAGGAAAGCCGGCGATGAAAAGACTTCACCGCCGGTTTTACCGTCTGGTGCTGTGCCCCTCGCTCCTTACTCTCCCAGCGCCTCCTCGCACTATCGTAAGTTAGGACAGGGCGGGGAGTGCAGCTCCATGGAGTGGGGAGCGCAGCACCAGACAGGAAAGCCGGCGGTGAAGTCTGTTCATCGCTGGCTTTCCCGCCGGCAATTTCAAGCTGATCAGCATCAGGTCCTTCACTCCCCGTTCGGGCTGGGAGGTGGCAAGGGAGTGGGGATCGGTCTGGGATGCTGCAGGGGAGCGGAGGATTCGGTTAGGAGGCAGTGGGAAGCACAGGATCGGGCTGAGTGATTGTTTAAAAGACAGCGGCTTTTAAACAATAGTGTACCCATTCCAGCCTTTTCCTCAGCCCCCAGACCGCTGTGTACAGTCCAGCACAGAAATTACTCGTGTTACTCACTTTTCCTATTGACTTACATCGGACTCGCTACTCATAACGAGTACCCGAGTATTGGGACCTACTCGTTACGAATAAAGCGAGTCCAAATATTACACTACTCGCTCATCCCTACTCGGAATGTGAATACAAGGTATTTTTCTCCATTCTGTGAGCTTCCCTACAAATCTTCCTCCAGTCAGGGTGTGGCATAAGGAATGGTGTAAGGGATGCCGCAACTCATGATGACTTAGTCCCACTTTGGTGGATGTGGGCAAAAACTGGGGTTAAAATGGCAAAAGTTGAAAAACGTTTGAGTACCTCTGCCTTGTACTAAAATGTTGTGACTTTTCAAAGTGGTTCATGACATATTTCTGATGTAATGACTTTGATGAGTCAGGGCCTTATTGTTTACATCTAGTATTTGGTATCCTGATCTACAGTATGTACATATAATATATTTTTTACTGCCTCAGATTTTGTATGTGGGAGAAAGTAAACATTCTGTTATGTTTGTGTAGTAATATACACTATATATGTATTTTATATTACGTTTGTAATTTAAAACCAATAATGGAACATTTACAGAGAGAAACTGTAATAAAAAGAATTGCAAGTTTTATGTATTTTGGAACCCATCCTAGTTTGGCTTACAATACTCGATATGAAATACTGACCAAACTAGAAATGTGAAAGTGGTCCAAGAATTACCTAGATCTACTTGCTAAAAGATTGATTGATTTAATGAGACAGAAACTGAAATGACATGACAATGACATATAATATTAGTAATTAGCATTACCATTAGTAATAGTATTTTGACCTGCATCAAATTGCATCTCAACTTTTATCTGTAGATATTTCATGATCGTCTGCTATCCTATTACATTGTAAATACACATAGGGCAATTTCAGATTTGCATTTTTGCCTGTGTTTGCGTTTCTATGCATTTTTACCGCTAAAAATGCAACCAAAAATGCACCCGTAGGGTTCAATGCAAAACGCATGTCATTTTGTAAAAACGCAAAACACATGCGTTTTTGCAAACGCAGTCCAAAACGTGGGCTGCAACGTTTTAGGCTGCGTTTGTAAAAACGCATGCGTTTTGCGCTTCTGCAAAATGACATGCGTTTTGCATTGAACCCTACGGGTGCATTTTTTGGTTGCGACTGGATGCGTTTTTAAAGGTAAAAATGCTTACAAACGCAAACGCAGGCAAAGGCTGCCTAGTCTAAGGGCCACGTCACACGTATCGATTTTCAGAACGATATCGCTTGAGCGATCTCCTTTTTTGATCGCTTATGCGATATCGTCTGTGCGTCGCTGCGTGTAATCAAGCGATGTTACAATGTAAAATCGCTTGATTGTTTGATCGCAGATTTGTGAGCAGGAGGTCAAATCAAGCGATAGTTGCTTGATCAATCTGCATCATCGTGGTGTGTGACACCACGATGAACGATCTCCCAGCGGCAGAGCCTATGCTGGGAGATGGTAACTATGGTAAACTTTGGGTTACTAAGCGCCTAGTAACCCGATGTTTACCATGATTACCAGCGATCTCGCTGTTGAGCTGTCACACAGACAGACTCACCAGCGATGTGAACGATATTGTTAGCGATCGCGCGTGCATGTGATCGCTAACAATATCGTTTTGCAAATTGTACCGTGTGACGGCACCCTTAGATGTGAACTGGGCCATGAAGTAAACCAAACTTTCTTTGAATTTTCAAGAAATATTTGGTCCAAGGTTAAAGTAACAATTAATATTATACATTTTGTATTAATCCAGTGAATGTACACTGGTCAAAAAAATGAACCAAACACATAAATGAGACATTGGACCTCAACGAACCAAAAATGTAAACTGAAATACTTTACTGAAATACATTGTGTACAGTAATTAATGGAAAACAAAATGACATAAAAACAGGTGATGGAAACCAAAATCGTCAACCAGCTGAACGCTGGATTCCAAAGCAATTAAAAATAAAAGTAGACTCAAATCACAGACAGATCTAATTTGTATGAATTTCATCCCAGTAAGTCATAATGTCACTCAGCCGTTATGTACGGCCCCTTTCCCTGTGTGCATTTATGACAGTGTTTAGGGAAACCCATGATGAGATGATGACCTGGGGGACCTTCAGTCAAAAATGGATCACGCCATCAGAGAGCTCTTGGAAAGTAAGTTCTTGGTGGCTTTATGTAAACTGATAAATATGTCTTAGGCTGCCTCCACATTAGCGTTTGCCGCTGCTGCGTACTGCGGTGTGCGAATGCAAGCCGTCCGTGAGCTCCACCCATCGCTATGTTTAACATGGGGACGCACGGTGTATGCGGATGGCCGTGCGTCCCCATTGCCCTCCATGTTTGATTTGTATGCATGCAGATACTTGCGTATAAATCATACATTCCCGTCCGCACCGAATCTGCAACTTGTTGCGTACAGGTTGCAGATTCTCTGCAGCCGGGAATGTTTGTTTTGTGCGCAAGCCTCTGCATGTGTACAAATCAAACATGGAGGGCAATGGGGACGCACGGCCATCCGCACCCAACTGCATACAACGTGCGTCCCCATGTTAAACATAGCGATGGGCGGAGCTTGCGGTCGGCTTGCGTTCGCCCGCCGCAATACGCAGCGGCGGCGAACGCTAATGTGAAGCTTGCCTTAAAAGTTTTCAATTGTATTTAAATCTGGGAAATGCAATTTCCAGTTTACAGCATCAATGACTTTTTCATACAGGAATGGTTTACTCACTCTGGCCACATAAAGGCCAGGCATTGCTCTGCACCAAAAAGTACTACTTTAGCTTTAGTATTATTGATCAGATTGATCTAAAACATGTGCATCGTACCCTGTTGAAGTTCATTATATGTTGTTATGACTGTTCCTCTTGATACTACTTGCACAAAGCACTAGTAGTGCTGCTGGATTTTTGTTCTTTTACCATCTTTTCAGATTCTCCTTGCTAAACAGCGCATATCTAAGGCAGGCTTCACGCCACGGTGTGATCCGGTCTGGGGCTGTCCGGGATAACCCTGACAGCCCCGGACCCGATCAGCACACAGAACCAGAGGGCCAAATGTGCCCTCCGGTCCTGTGTGCAGCCGGATCCCTCTAATTGCAGCCGCAGCTGCTGATTTTTCAAGACTACGGCTAGCATGGAGCTAGCCGCGGTCCTGAAACAACAGTGGCGTCCAGCCGCTAGTGTCTGGTTGCCGGATCCTCCCGGTCTGACTCCGGGAGAATCCAGCAGAATCCAGGATCCGGCCTATTGGGGAGATCTTTCTCCCTGGACAAAAAAAGGATGCAAGCATCATTTTTGTGTCCAGAGAGAATAATCTGTATTCCCCCGGATTGTCCCGGAGTGATGAAACCAGATGGCAGAGAGCTGCCATCCGGCTCCATATGGCCCCATAGGCTGCTATGGGGCCAAAAACCGGTCCGGGGCTGTCTGGTTTACACCGGACAGCCCCGGATCAAAAAATCTGTGGTGTGAAGCCAGCCTTAGGCTGCTTTCACACTGCAGTTTTTTCCTGATCAGGATTCATCAGATTTTGTGTGCCAAAACCCAAAGTGTCTCCAAAACCCAGAACAGGTGTCAATCTTTCAATAATAGTTTTTCTCTGAAAGTTTCACTCCTGGTTTTGGCATGCAAACCTGATGAACCCTGATCAGGAAAAAACTGCAGTGTGAAACCAGCCTTAGTATCTCCCCATGCTCTTGATACTTTTCTTGGAAGCAAAGCCAATCTTCTTGTGTCGGCATGTTTGTTTGTGCCATACCGGAGTAACTATGCTAATTGTGCAATCCCTACACTCACCTTAGTAAAGACCTTGGTTACATTGTGATATTTGAAGGGGTAAACCAGTCTTTAACAAACCCATAGTTGAAAAATATGAAAAAATAATAGATGCTTTTGGACCAACACTGTTATTCCATATGTGGACATGTCTAGGAGATGAGTTCTGGAGTAGTGAAAAACCCATGTGGTCATGTATTTTGCATCAACCTTATCTACCGGTAGAATACATTTTTATTTTTTAAATTTTATGTTTTTCCCTTCTGTTTTTGTGATAATAGTAGTCTGGAGACTTGTTTCCTGTAGGAAAATGTATAGTTCTTTTATTTTACGGCATTCACTTCCCAGAATAATGATCACTGACTATGATCAGAGTTAGATCAGTGGGTGATCGATTTTCTAAAATATGGAGAAGAGTGAAGAAAAAGTCTTTATATTCTCTATTCTGTCAGTCTGTGATCATTGGACTACATTTGGATGTGATTCTAGTGCATTCCGATTTTTTTCATGGACCCATTGACTTGTATGGGCAGGGTGCGATCTAATTTATGAAGGCAAATCACACATTGGCAATTTTTTTTTTTTACGGACCAGCTCTGTCAGGGGAAAAATGTTACATATGCATGGCCTCATAGAATAATATTGGAAAAGTGCATTCCGTCAATATGACAGATAGCACTCAAGATTTTTATGATTGTGTGCACAAACCTGTAAAGTGAGTATAGTTTTTGTTTTGTTTTCTACTTATTTGATGGATCGTTATGGGTCTGCAAAAACTTACCAAACAAACACATTTTAATGAATTTGGATTTTTGTAATTTACAGTAGAATTCAATTCCACTTGATTAAAATATTCAACTCAAATATGAGGCTTGAATGAAAAGTAATACCTCCACAATCATAAGTCCTCAGCAGATAGCAGCACTGATATGCAGCAGGTACTGGACTGTTCAGTTAACTCTCCTCTACAGCTCCAGTTTGCAGGAATCTTTGGCAATAAACAGTTATGTTGTTACAGTGCCAAAAATAAAACCCTGCGCAAACAGTTGATCAGTGCAATTTAAAGGCAAGATGAGCAAACTGGGGCACCACTCAACACAAGCCAGCGGATTAGTGTTGTCAGTGGGCAGGAGGCACAGTACCGCGGGGTGCCAGTCACACAGAGCACAGTCCAAATCCAAATCCCAACAAAGGAGAAAGACGGCACTCACCGAGGTGTAGAAGAAACAGCGGTGTCCTTTTATTACTGGAGCATAGCACAAATGCAGGGAGGGGGTGCCAAGGTTGCAATTTAAGCAACGTGATATCATTGAATACTTGAGAGTAATTAAAACATCTTTTCACATTCTTGGACCCTTTTGTCTACAGCAGTGCAGATTTATCCAGGTTTTTCTCCTGGATCCAGTTGAGTGTCTTCAACTTATGGCTTGTGGACCGTGCAGCAGCTGTTTACGTGTTTAATACTGGTTGTGGGTCACACAACCTGACAATGTAAGTGATCAGCTATTTTTTCACCTGCTTAATATTTGGTTAAGGCTAGAAACACACAGTGCTAGAGGCATGTGAGTTACTCGCATGATACTCACATGACTCACTGGGATGGCTGACAGCTCTCTGGACATGAGCCTGTTGGTTGCTTGTGTTTCTATGCAGCTCCATGCTCCCATGCAGAGAGCTGGTGGCCATCCTGGATAAATCATGCAAGACTAGTGTGAGTAAAGGCCCCATTACATGCAACGATATCGCTAACGATATCGTTGCAACATCACTGGTTTTTTGGCATTGCAGGCACCTCGTAGCGATGTCGCTGCGTGTGACATGTACCAACAACCAGCGATCAGCTCGCTGATTGCTGATCATTGGTAAATGTCCAGGACCATTTTTTGTTTGTTAATCTCCCACTGGGCGGTCAGCATCGGCGTGTGTGGCAGCGGGAGACCAACGCTCAACGACCTCCCAGCACCGCACAGTACACACTGGAAGGCTGGTAACCAGGGTAAACATTGGGTAACTAAGCGCAGCACTGCACTTAGTTACCCAATGTTAACCCTGGTTACCAGTGTTCTCGCTGTTCGTTGATCGCTGATCGCTGGCGAGTCTGCCTGTGTGACAGCTCACCAGAGATCAGATAACGATGTCCCAGCGACCCGATCATTGGTCGGGTCTCTAGGACATCGTTAGGTGTAATGGAGCCTTAACTCGCATGCCTCTTGCACCATGTATTTCCACCCTAAGACTAAATTGCACTTCTATATCCACAATATTCTGTTCAAAATTATCGGGCTCTGATTTCATTGTTAATTCACTTGAGGATAAAAATTAAAACATGAAATTCCACCATTTGCTTATGAAATGTATTAGTTTTTTTTGTATTATTTAAGGAGCCAGTACTGGTATCAGATATAATTTCCATATCCTATTAAATACAATTTACAAATGAAACTGTAAACTACTTTCATGTTGGGCCCAAAGAACATTCTCATTTGGTCCCTTATTAAGTGACTCACTTATGGTTACTCACAAATACAGCATGAAGCTTGGACCCTATAATTAGGCAGAAATTAAAAATTAAATGTATCTAATTTGTGCAGCTATTATGTACCGTTAAGGATCTGGTTAACTGCAAATGAGCCACTCGTTCCAAATCAAGTCAATATCCTCTACGCCTCTGCACTGCAAAATGCGTAAAAGATACTTGTAAATTATATTATATAGTATAAGACATTTCTACGCCAATGGATTTCTCTGTCATAAATACTCTGATTAAAATGTAAATTCAGCTACCCTATCAGGTTTCCATTAAGACAGCTCTTTAAACCTCACATTAATCAGCAGAGATATGGAAAAAAACACACAGGCGCACAGCTCATCCATTCTAACTGCTTATGACAGATAACAAACCTCTATATTTACCCCAAACATGTTCTGATCTATCAATTATGCCACAGTTCACCCTTGCGCTAATTGTGCATTTTCTCCTCTAATGCATTTGTGCTGTTATCTCATAGGATAATGAAAGCCAGGAAATCAATAAATATAAATTATACATGCAAAGGAGGACTGCTGCGAACATAAAGTTTCTAATTAATTGCACTTGATTAATTTATATCCTTTAATTATCTTGCTAAGCCACAGACAGCATAAATATCGGAACAATCTGCGTATTGCTATGTCAGTCATAAAAAAGAGCAGACGTAGTAGATCGCTGGATCCTCACAAACTGCCGAGCCAGTATACGTGAAACGGCAGAGTCATAGCGTATAATTATCCCAGGGCTTCGAAGACAAGTAGTAATAATGTATCTGTGTCAGAGAAAATATGGTATGCAACTGTTTGACTTGGGTTAAAACAATGATTTAATTGCAGGTTGCACAAAAAAGAAATGAGATTGAATCTTAGATATGATCAGAAAATTATTACTGTAATATTAATATCATTATTATGTTTTGTAGGGCATTGTCTATCAGTAAAACAAAGTTGAAAAGTGCGCGTGTAAAGAACATTTTGTACCGTTATAATTAAGGCCCTCTTCACACCACGATTTTCAGGATCCGGGACTGTCCGGTGTGAACCGCATAGTCCCGAATCCAGTTTCGGCCCCGTAGTATTCCCATGGGGCCGGATTGCACCAGATGGCAGTGTTTTGCCATCCGGTTTTGTGCTGTCCGGGAGGATCCTGTAGCTTTTGTTTTTTGGACCCGGACACAAAATCGGAACAAGCAGCATTTTGTGTGTCCGGGGCCAAAACAGCTCAAAATCGGATTCTCACGGATCCTCCCGGATCTAGCTCAATCGGGCGCTCCCCAACATCGGAGTCTATGGCACTGGATCGCTCCGGATCTGACATAAAATCGGATCCGGACGCCGGGTGCTGAAGCTCCTGGAGCACCTGGAGAGCTCCCCGCTGAGGTTTCAGGACCTGCCTAGCAGGGACAGCTCCTGAAAGCTGGGCCCAGCGGAATCCGGCTGCAAACCGGACCAGAGAGTGTATTAACCCTGCGGTTCTGTTTTTCCGGACCTGTCAGGTTTGTGGTGTGAAGGGGCCTAAGTTTTCTGTATAGTAAAGTAAAGCAGCATTTCATTGAAATGGTAAAATAACTGATGGAAAAATATATTGTGTGACTTTCATAAGAAACAAGGCATTCATATATTTGGTAAAAACTTGAAATGAGCGTATCTGGCTAGCATCAAAGCCACCATTTTGCTGAATTTGTGCAAAAAGAATGACAAAAATTTGAATTCTGATGAATAACAATTATTGTAAGTTTTGAAGGTCAGCAAAAAAAAATGTTCCCAACTCTAGCAAAAACATGAAGTAAAGCTTTACACTATTGTCTTATTGAAACTGCATCAATTGGCGTTAGAGACTCAGCGAGTTCAAAGGAAGTGTTTGCTGGGAATATAATAATCAAGGAAAGCAACTAAAGATTTATTATTATTTTTGATTCCTTCCAATAAACAAAGTCTTTATCCATTACCAACGTATTTGCTCATATAAAGTAACGTTTTGTAGCATTTTTTTTTTCATTCCCCCCACATAGCCATATGAAGGCTTGTCAGACTACATCAAGCAGGGGCGGACCTACCGTGGTGCAGCTGGTTCAGCTGCACCAGGGCCCCGACTGGCTAGGGGGCCCCTCAAGCCTGTAGGGGGGCCCCCAGCCGAACCCCGTAACCCGATGTCAGAGGAGAAGAGGGTCAGGCAAGGGAAGCAGGAAGCTTCCTGCTTCCCTTGCCTGATCCCGCCCCTCCTCTCCTCTGCCGCCCCGGCTCCCAGAAATGCACACAGCGCGGCTCAGCAGGTAGGAGAGCCGCTTCACTAATAAACGACCCCCCCCGCTCCTCACTGATGGCCGCCAGCACCCCCCCCGCTCAATGGCTGCACCAGGGCCCCTGGGCTCAAGGTCCGCCACTGACATCAAGGCTTCTAGATGTAACTATAAAAATGAATTAATGCAATGATTACAGAACACATTTAGCACAGACAGTGATGGTTAGGCATGAGCAAGGAAGCTGCAGGAACAGGTAGTGATAGGTTCGGGGCCAAAAACGACCTGACAGGTTCCCTTTAAGGGTGAAACCAGCGCATGTTGTACAGGCATTTCTCCTTGAAAGCCTGAGAAATATGGGGCGTTTAAGGCATTGTTCAGAAGAAGAGCATGCTTTGATTAAAAAGTTGGTTGGAGACGGGAAAACATATGAAAAAGTGTAGACAATGATAGGCTGTTCAGCTAAAATGATCTCCATTTCTTTAAAAAGGGAGACGTGGAAGAAAACAGAAGTTTACCATTCGAATAAATCGAAGAATAGTCCAAATAGCAACTGCTCAGCCAATGATCAGCTACAGAACGATCAGACAGTCTCAAGTTACCTGTGAAGACTGTGACAGTTAGAAAACACCTGTGTGAAGCTAATTCAAGGGCCGCAAACAGGACATCAGATGACCCCCAAACTCAGAATTCAAGCCACAGTACACTCTGAAGGCAGAGAAGCATGGTGGTGCCAGAATCATGATATGGGCATGCTATTCTTACTATGGTGTCAGGCCTATTTAGCAGGGATCATGGACCAGTTTGCAAATATTAGAATACTTGAAGAGGTCATGTTGCCTTATGCTGAAGAGGAAATACCTTTTAAATGGGTGTTTAAACAAGGCAAAGACCCTAAACACGCCAGTAAACAAGCAAAATCTTGGTTTCAGTACTATAAAATTGGACTGGCCAAGCCAATCCTTGGACCTTAATCCAATAGAACACTTGTGGGGTGACATGTGGATGTAGTCAAAGCATCCCGGGCTGGAATAACAATTGAAAGGTAACATACATAGTAACATAGTTTTTAAGGTTGAAGGAAGACTTTACGTCCATCTAGTTCAACCCATAGCCTAACATGTTGATCCAGAGGAAGGCAAAAAAAAACCATGTGGCAACACTAAGCTCCACATTGGGGAAAAAAATTCCTTCCTGACTCCAGATATGGCAATCAGACTAGTTCCCTGGATCAACGCCCTATCAAAGAATCTAGTATATATAACCGGTAATATTATAGTTTTCAAGAAAGGCATCCAGGCCCTTCTTAAATGTTAGTAGTGACTCCCTCATTACAGCATCATGTGGCAGAGAGTTCCATAGTCTCACTGCTCTTACAGTAAAGAATCCACGTCTGTGATTATGATTAAACCTTCTTTCCTCCAGACGTAGAGGATGCCCCCTTGTCCCAGTCTCACGCCTAAGAGTAAAGAGATCATTAGAAAGTTCTCTGTACTGCCCCCTCATATATTTATACATTATTATAAGATCACCCCTAAGCCTTCGTTTTTCCAAGGTAAATAACCCCAAGTTTAATAACCTGTCTTGATATTGCAGACCCCTTAATCCTCTAATGACTTTTGTCGCTCTTCTCTGGACCCGCTCTAGTTCAGCTATGTCTTTCTTATACACCGGAGACCAGAATTGTACACAGTATTCTAAGTGTGGTCGCACTAGTGACTTGTATAGAGGTAAAATTATGTTCTCCTCATGAACATCTATGCCTCTTTTAATGCATCCCATTATTTTATTTGCCTTTGCAGCAGCTGCCTGACACTGACCACTAAATGTGAGTTTGTCATCTACCCATACACCCAGGTCTTTTTCAGTGACAGTTTTGCCCAGTGCTTTACATTTAAGCACATAATTATACCTTTTGTTTCCTCTGCCCAAGTGCATGACTTTACATTTATCCCCATTAAAGCTCATTTGCCATTTAGCAGCCCAAGCTTCTAGTTTACATAAATCCTCCTGTAATATAAAATTGTCCTCTGTATTGATTACCCTGCAGAGTTTAGTGTCATCTGCAAATATTGAGATTCTACTCTGTATGCCCCCTACAAGGTCATTAATAAATATATTAAATAGAAGCGGGCCCAACACTGACCCCTGTGGTACCCCACTGTTAACTGTGACCCATTCTGAGAGTGTTCCATTAATAACCACCCTTTGTTTCCTATCACTAAGCAAGTTCTTAACCCACTTACACATATTTTCCCCTATCCCCATTGCCCTCATTTTATGTATCAACTTTTTGTGTGGCACCGTATCAAAAGCTTTTGAAAAGTCCATATACACCACATCCACTGCATTTCTTTGGTCCAGTCCAGAACTTACTTCTTCATAGAAGCTTATCAGATTAGTTTGACAGGAACGGTCCCTCATAAAACCATGTTGATAATGGGTCATGAGGTTATTTTTCTTCAGATACTCCAGTATATCATCTCTTAGAAAACCCTCTAGGATTTTACCCACAGTAGAGGTTAAGCTTACTGGCCTATAATTTCCAAGTTCAGTTTTTGTCCCCTTTTTGAATATTGGCACCACATTTGCTATACGCCAGTCCTGTGGTACAGACCCTGTTATTATGGAATCTTTAAATATTAAAAACAGGAAGTGGGTGGAGGCAGCAGCAAAGTGGAACACAGGCCGGGAAGCTGGCAGGTTATAGAACAAGAGGGGTGGGAGCAGTAGCAAGAAGTAGGAGGCTCCCCTCACCTCCTCTCCTCTCCCTGACACACGGAGCCTGTGCTGCTATGCTGTCACATGGAAGTGTGTCCTCAGGGACGCACATCCACGTGAAGTAGGAGCTGCGAGGTGCGGGTCCCCTACAGGTCCGGGCCCCTTCTCAGTCTCAATCCCTGCAACCGCGATCATTACTCCACTGCCTAGCCTTAAAAAGATTTTGAGCTTCAATCGTACTTTTGAACATACTGGTATTATTTTGAACACAACTGTACAATACTTGGCATGGCTTCAATGGCTCCAGAAGTGTCCAAAGCCTAGAAGCTTCTTGATTGGCTATGTAGCAGCCTTTCAATAAGCTTTATTTGAATGGCAAACCCAAATAAGAACATGGACATACAGTTACAGTAGAAGTAAATTTTAGGGGTTCAGCTACGGACACTTGGTTTCTAGTACGGGTTCGCTCATTCCTAGTTATCCTTTCTATCTGTATATACTATTAAGTATGGTAAAATTATAAGGAAGAAATGGAATGTTCAGGCTTTACTCCACTACACGTCTGTCAGAATTCTATTAAACCCAATCGCCATAATCATTAAACACTATTTATGTAAGTCTTGTAAAGTGAAACACGACAGGGGCACATTTTTGTAATATGTTCCAATAAAAGCTTTCACTGTGTATGAAATCACTACTCTGAGAGAAGTATTGAAATTCTCACAAACATATATATGTCCCTAGTAACTATCCTCATTTTCCTAAGCAGATGAATAGTATTTAATTTCTTTATCAGACTGTCCAACAAACCATCTGTCCCCAAATGAAATACAATCCCATGCCCTGGTAAGATTGCTCATTGTTCCTTTTCTGGGGCATATTACTGAATATCTATATCAGCAACTTTCATAAATGTAATAAGAAACTGTATCTTTCAGGCCACAGAATTTCAGACATAGACCATCTGTTGCAGCAACAATGCTAAGTATTGAGATTCGCCCCTTATGCTTCACCTTACAAGATTAACTGTCATTTATGAGTCATTAAAATAAACATTAAAAGGCAGAATTAACATATGATAGATGTAAATATGCAGGCTCACAAGTGGATCTAAAGGAAAGCTTCTTCATGGTGGATATAGATATATATTTGGATTTGGATGCAAAAGAGAAGAACCTCATTAGATAGATCTAACATTTTTAAACATGTTAAACTTTTGCAATATAAAATAAAGGAAGAGTTTGCATGGCACATGCTCATGGTACCAGTCCACTTAAAGGGAATCTTCAGTAGATCTACTCTCCTTAGCTGTCTATATGGGCATCTAGATCATAGGAAGCTGATTAACATGATACCTTGATATATGGGATCCAATGTCTTCTTCCAGCCAACTCCACAGTTTTCTCATATGTAAATGAGCTGTTTAGATCTATGGGCCGTACATATATCTCCTTGAAGATCTGCCTCCGTAGATTATTTTTAGTGATAAATGAGCACTAAAATGCACGGGAGTTCACTACTCGAATCGAGCAGGTCAGAAGCTTGAACGGCATCGACTCAAGTACCGAGTATAATTAAAGTGAATGGGGAACCGGCGCATATTTCCAGAAGACCCTAAGGGTACCTTTACACGCCTCAACTGGGGGGTGAAAACTGAGAGTCAATCCGGAGCCCCGTCACCGTCGCCATGAGTTTGCTACGAAATTGTGGCACCCGGTGGTGTTTTTGAAAGTTTCGCCCGATTGTGATTTCAGAGCACTGCTCAAAAACCAGACGCAACCGTGAAGGTGAATTTCCCTCCTTTTGGCGTATGAAGGGGCGATAGGGATGGAATCAGCGTTGCCTACTGAATTCCCGGAGGAGTGCCACAGCGTGCTGGACTCCGCGCCCCCCTCAGGGATGATTGGTTGTGGCTACTGTGTAACCATTGGCTGTCCCTTCACAGGGCACCATATTTGAAGAGCTGTTTATTCACACTACACAATTGCAATAACGTCATGTATTAGCCAGCCTTCCTGCGCAAGCTGGCCAATCATGACACTAGTGCGTTGTCTAATCAACGTGTTTGGGGCGCGGAATACACAAGTCTGTCACGCCTATGTTCTTGCGGCGCTGAACATGTACGCCTACATTCCTTTGGGGATTGCGGCGTGTGAAGCGGTGTCGGGAGTCAACTGGATATTTCCCACAGTTGGTGTGGGAACTTCCGGGACGACACATCGCCCTAGGTTGAGGGGGAAAATGCGGCGTGCAAATGCGCCTTCGGTGTTCGGAGGCAACCATGAAAAATGTGCACGCACACGTTAGGTTGCCTCCGATCGCCGCCAAAAGTTGCGGCGTGTAAAGGTACCCTAACAGTGGGGCTGGGGAGGCAAGAAATTCACTTAGGCGAATGGAAACAGCACTCAAATGAAATGGGAAGAGCATAGGGAAGACACGTAGATGCATCTCTGACTCAGAGGTTGCTGCTGGGAACAATGTTGTAATGAGCATTAGGGTATATGCACATATTGAGCATTTGGTCTCAGAAATTTCCACATCTCATGACAGAAAAACACAAAAATGCCTGGTTTGATGTGTATTTGCCACATTTTGGATGCATTTTTGCATGGTTTTCACCTGCTATTTTCGGCCGACTTGTTACTGTGCGAGTAACAGTGCAGTACAGTAACGAGTCCGGTCCCCAGCCGCGCCCCCCCCGGTCCTAAGTTAGGACTGGGCTGGGGGGAGCGAGCTGGGAGCAAAGGAAGAGAGGGGGAGAAATTCTCCTTACCTCTCTTCCAGCTGTCTGCTCTCTGCTGGGCTCCGGGTCCTGCGGGCTGCCGCAGCTTCGGGGTCCTAGAGCCCGCCTGCTCTCCCTGTGTACAGACATCTATGTCTGTACACAGAGATGTAGCTGTGCTGAGATTATTCTCAGTCTGCTCACTCCCTGTGCATAGACATCTATATCTATGCACAGGGATGTAGCAGAGTGGACATCGCGTTTTGGACTACGTCGGACGGAAGAGGATTTTTTTAAATAAAGATGGAGTCCCTAATGTTTTTTTTTTTTTTATTTCTAATAAAAAAATTTTTCTCTGTGTTGTGTTTTTTTTAAAACAATTTAATAGAAATTCATGACGGTCATGTCTAATATTGGCGTGACCGCCATAAATTTCGGGCTTAGGGCCAGCTGATAATACAAAACTGGCCCTAACCTCTTTATTACCCAGTGAGCCACCGCACCAGGGCCACTGGAAGAGCGGGGTTCAGCGCCAGAGGATGGCGCTTCAATGAACGCGCCATCTTCTGGGGCGACTGCGGGCTGCAATTTGCAGCGGGGGGTGCCCAGAAAGCTTGGGCCTCCCTGCGCTGAGGATTCCAGCCTCTGCTTAGACAGACAGGGATGTAGCAGAGCTGAGAACTGACCTGAGCTGAACTCTGCTGTCAGCCAGACTCGCTCTGCTCCGGAGATTCCCGAGCAGTGATGGAAGTTAATTTATTCACTGCTTCTGTCAGCGTTCGGGAATCTCCGGAAAGAGCAGCAGAGACTCGGGGAGCGAGTCTGCAGCCGGCGCCGGCGGTGGCAGCGGTAAGTAGCTGACCGGTCATTGCAGGAATGTCAGTAACGTTACTGATGACATTACTGCTTGTCTCAGTCCCTGAGAGGCATGGAGGGCAGTGTGAGCCAAGAGTGACTGCTGCTCAAAGGCTATGGAGCCTTGATCTGAGGCTCCATAGCCTTTGATCTAGGTTAACAAGGAACAATGTGGGAACCACTAAACTATGTGGAACATGCAAACTTTGCTTTCTAATAAATTAGTCAACGAGCAGCAGTGTTTTGTTTTTATTTCTCTCTTTTCATGTTCTTCAGGTTTCCATATGTGGACTACGGTTGATTCGGTGGACTACATTGGAATCACTGGACGACCTGCATTTTTTTTTAATAATAAATTGGTGGATGAGTGAAAGTATCAGATTTTTTTAAATATTTTGTGCCTATTTGTTTTTTTCTTGTGTTAGTCATAGGGATGTTTGATATATAATTCAACATTACTAATACCAGGGATTGATGTCATCCTAACACTTCACAACTGATATCAACCCCATAAACCCTTACCCTGATTGCTACCTGACCAGGGCAATAGGGAAGAGCCAATGCGAAGTGCCAGAATTGGTAGATCTGTGATGCACCACTTTTGGGGTGGCTGTGGATTGGTATTCTTAGGCCGGTCATGACTCAATAACTATGACTCTTCTCTGCCTTCTAATACCAGCCCACTGTTTGCTTTAACTTGGCTTGGCAGCAATTCTATTATATGTCGGGAGGTTGTGCAATTATGTCTGTCTGTCCACATAATAATAATAATAATAATAAAGCTTTATTTATATAGCGCCAACATATTCCGCAGCGCTTTACAACATGTCTGCATGTCTATATATGTTTCAGTCAGTATTTTAAACAATGATGTACATGTTAACACAACATTCCTTTGATTATGTAAAAATAACATTGGTCTTCATAACTTTCTCCAATAGTTTCCCTTTGTTTTCTTTAGTGTTCGTGGTTTTTTTCTATACGAAATGAGGTCAAATGTTGAATCTCAACCACAAATTAGATTTAACTTTTGTAAGCTGCAATTTTTTTTTACACAGTGGCAAAAATATCCAGAAATAGCAAAGACTTAATTTGCTCATCAGGAAAAAATATACGGTACATACTTTGACCACTGTTTCAAATGAACACATCACAAGATCAACACACATAATACCACCACCCGGTATATTGTGTTTTACAAGGAAGATATTTAAACCGTTTTTAAATCTGTCTACACTTTGAGATATTACCAAATCCTGTAAGATCATGTTTTATAACATTAACCTTGTATCGAAATTGCACTTCCTTTTATAGTATGCAGTGATACTGTGTTCTCCGAAAGGTCCAGAAAGACAAACACAAAAAATCTTGCTTAATTGTATTTTTTGGGGGATATTTATGTGTTTATATCAAATTCTTTTCTTTAGGTTGAATAGATTTTACCAACGAGGGCTCAACCTGGGAAGGTGGATTCACTAAGCCTCCGGTAATCATGATAACACAGCAGGGGCTTTTAACAGCCATGACGATGAATAAAAGTCAACAGGGGACTGGTCTCAGACTATAAACCTAAAGGTGGCGCTAAAGTTCGTCCACATCCTCACTGAAGTGACAATTTGCATATTACCCAGAGGAGCATTGCGGCTATAAGTCTCCTTAGCTTATCAGCCTCCTTATGCTAGCAGGCAGATTCGTCTCCATGAGGAGAATAGCTAGTTCCCCAGATTTCATCTTAGCCTCTCATACAGCCAGATCAGAATTCCCACACACTGCACTGATGAGGGGCAATCACCCTGAAATGCAGCGTCTGCAGTTTGGGGTTCTGATTTGGCGCAAATCCTTGGTCATATTAAAAGGCTTGTTAAAGAGTTGAATATGACTTTGAGGATTGCTACCTAAAGGTGGCGCTAGAGTTCATCCACTTTCTCAATGAAGTGACAATTTGCAGACTATAAACTGAGACTCAAAGACCCAGCTAGCTTTTCAAAGATCGTTTACCATGAAATATAGAGTAAAAGGTACCTTGTTGTGACGCGCAGTATGTGTCTGATGTATTCCGCCTGTGGTTCGGGCAGCATGAACCTGAAGACATATTTTCTTGAACTTGGGCAATGACTACATATGAAGAACAAGAACAACTATTTAAAAAAATCCAAATATATATCCTCTACTGTAAAAGAAATTTGGAAAATAAACATACAGTAAGAATAAAATTCACTGGCATTTTTAAGTCGTTTCTTTACAAACTGACTATTGCAATGTAACTATTTCTTTCCACTTGTAGCCTTGTACCTACGACCCAAAACATTCACATGGATGTGTTTGCACCAGTTGCACATTAGCTGCAAAGTGTTATTGCAGAGGTAAGCAGTCTATAAATGAAGACATCCTGCTGACTCGCGTTCTCATTAATATATTTGTTTATGGATTGAAGCTTGTGTTTGCATGTTTTCCATTGCCATTATAATCAATGGAAAATGCTCCCAAGTTTAAGTACCTGATCTTTGTGTTTTTAGATATAATTAACTATGCAATAAAGGTAGACAAAGATTCTTCCCAACTCTACTCTCCTTCTGTCACCATTTTTCCAGCCATACTTTTTGAATATACAAATTCCATATTAATGTTCATTTACAAAAAAGGAAGGCATTCAAATACTAATGTAGATATTTCCAAAGTATTGTGAATCTTGTGTTATGATGTTGCACCCAGGTTTCTTCAGGGGCTTTAACACTAGAAGTCCCAGAGAGGGGTCATTTAATATTTCTACCTTTGGAACCCAGAGACGGGTCGAATGACCTGAAGGATTTTAGGCCACATTTACAAATGAAAGGATGCTAATTGGAGCCATCAGAGTTGATGGTTTGGACTAAGGGTCATTTGACCCTCTTTCGGGACTTCAGGGGAGAACTCGAAATTTCTGGGACTTCTGGTGTTAAGGTATTTTTTTTAAATTAAGTCAACAAAAGCTTCAATAACTTGCAAAGACAGAGAATTACAAGGCCAATATAACAGTTACATAAGAGATTTATGGATTCAGCTGTGTCTTTTGAGATTTACGGAGGCAGGTAGCCCGAGATGTCCAGTCATAGGAGTGCTCAATTTATGCAAGACGAGCTGAAGAGTTAAAGTGAACGTGCAAAAATGCTATAAACCTGCAGATAGAGGTTAATGCACAGCATCTTTCATTTGAACCATACTGTCAGGAGGAAAAAAACTTTATTCATCCGGCAACATTTCGGTTTCAGTCATGGTGGAGTCACCGGTGTGGGTTCAGCCATTGCTCAGTGCATGGAGAGTGACTGCTGTAGCCACATCCTCCTCAAGGACTGACAGACGCTGTGCATTAGTGGAAGCTGTCAGTCAATGTGAAGGGCATGGTGAAAGCCACCGCTCTGCATACACAGAGCAGTGACTACACGAATGCCAGAGCCAACCTGGTGACTGAAACCTGAATGCTGCCAAGAGGATTAAAGTTCTTTTCCTCCAGGCAGTAGGGCTTAATGTGTAGACACCGGGCAGCTTCAGGCTGCTATTAACCTGCATATTAACCCCCATATCTGCAGGCTAATAGCATTTTTGCATATGACAGGTTCCCTTTAGAAGCCACCAATTAAATTACCACATAATGTACCTAGAATGTGAAAAAAATCTTTGTGAAATGGAATGGAGAAAAAAATAAAGCAATTTTACCATAGTTGCTGGAATTTTCCTTTTACACTGTTTACTGGGTGGTAAAGATAAAGTGAAACATTTCTTCTACCGGTCAGGATGAATAAAGCATTATACAAAGTTTTTTAAAAAGAAATAAATGAATTGTATATGTCACTGTGGCGCCCCGCAACGAGTGCGTCACAAGAGGGTATTGCAGCCACAAATGCAGCCGCAATATTCTCTGACACAGCAGTGATCTGGTTAATTTAGAAATCCAACCCTGCATGCATCACCTAGAACAGAGGGCCAATCCTAGGTCCTGGTGGGCGGAGTGCTAGGGTAGTGTGTAGGAGAACAGACACATAGTCTACACAGAACACAAGAGTCTAGAACAAAGAACCTAGAATACGTCTAGGACAGAGAACTTGAACTTGGAGAGGAGCGGGGGCTCCGCACCCCGTGCAGCCCCCGGCCATCACCGGTCGGGTGTCAGCACCTGAGGCCTTACCAACCGGGATTGGGCATCATTCACACGGGTTCCCAAAAGACTCCCGTGCCCACAACTCACAGCCGGTTCACTGGTACCGAAGCTGGCAGCAGTTCACCTCTGCTACGCGAACCAGAAGCGTGGAGGAGCAGCTTCACAGGAGCACCCCACCACAAGCCAACTTCCAGTCGTCTAACCAGCGGTGTACCCACCGAGGGATCCAAGGCTCCCCAAAACATCCAGAACGTACATCATGGATAGGGCATTGAAGCAGCCTCCCCGTACCCGACCTGGTATTCCTGGGCGACACTGGCAATCACTTAGTTAGAATGGAGGAACACTGCGGATTTCTAAGGGACACCATCACTGCTGAGTCCACCCGGTCTACTACCCGTAAACTGTATGCCATGTACTGCCTGCTGGTTACAGTAAAGACCCGTTGCAGAGACTTTCTGTGTCCGTGCTTCCTTATGAACTGTCCGTCCGCACTACAAGGTAACCGCAGCTGCCGCACAACATCTTAAGCAGCTCCAGCCTCCGGGGATCACCGCTCAGCCTGTGGGGAGTGTTACATCTTGCTGCTGTCCATCCCCCGGAGGTTCCACAGCGTCGGTAGTCCTTACCGAAACTACTCATAGGTGGCGTCACGAATAAATTAAAAACACCTTTAATCTGTTCCACCAAGACGTCTTCAACACTTTTGATCTGCACTACACCGGGCCCCGCTACCGGCAGACGCGGTCCACCCGTGACAAGGAGGAAGGAAGCATCGCCTGTCTAAACCGGAGTCCCGGCCACGGTGAGTCATCACCATATTCTAAGAATCAAGTGTTCTACCATAAGAGTATACAGATGGCTAACACAATGCTCCTTGCTTTCTCATGTCTTCTCTTTTCTCCAAGATTTAGCGATAGCAGCATGTAGAATGGGAGAAATGTAAAGAAAAGAGTTGGAACCATTCAAGTTTTTTTGCTAATGCAGACCGGATTTGATAAGAGTCTATGTATGGGTACCGTCACACTTGGCGATGCACCAGCGATCCAGACAATGATACGACTTGCTGGAGCATCGCTACGTGGTCGCTGGTGAGATGTCAAACAGTTGGATATTCTCAACGAGGCAGCAACAATCCGGCGGTTGTTGTAAACCTGTCACTCTCGGGCGTAGTATTGAGATCATTGGTCGTTGTCCCCGTCAAACACAGCGATGCACGCTGCCCAGCAGGAGCGCGACAACCAAAAAAATGGTTCAGAATGGTTTGTCACAATCAGCGATGTCACAGCGGGGGCCTGATCGCTGCTACATGTCAAAAGTAGCGAGATTGCTGCTGAGGTCGTTGTTGCATCACAAAACTTGTGACTCGCTATGTGTGATGGGGGCTTAAAGAGGAAGACTATGACAAGGCAGCTTGCACAGGGCATGACATTGGTTCGAACTGTCAGTCATAAGGACTTCACCGCACCCCTACAAGCAGGAGACGAGGAGGCAGGGGAGTGGTGCACTCCTGAAAATTTATTTTCAGACAATTCTATTAAGAACTGTAAGTGTTTCAGACAACAGCGGCGCGTTACAATGTTAGTTTGTCAGTTGTATATATTTAAAATGATAGTTTATATGGTGACATCTCTGCTTTCACTGTATTTTCCTAATAAAGAAGTAGACTCATCTATATATAAGTTATATCAGAGAAACATTCCATGGTATTGTGTACCATGCTCAAAACCTGCAATACATCACTTGTGATCACTTAATGGCAAACATTAAATAAAAGAAACACATAAGAAACAATATAAAAAAAAATTCTAAGTAGTGATCAAAGAAAGAGTTGTGATTGAATCCTTCAAAACATGATCTCCACCTCTCATCATAAACTGAAGAGGAAAAACAGCTGCCAATTTAGTTATTTTTCTTTTTAAATGTCCAATGAAATCTAAGGAGAAAGAAAATATTGAAAATAAATTACTTATTTTAACATATGTACATGTTTTAATTTAGCTAATGTAAATTCCAGCACTCAGTCTTTTTTTTTAAACAATATATCTGCCTTTTGTTAAAGATTTTTAAATATTAAATGTCAGGTTTCTTTTTATATAGGAATTGTTATGCATGTATCAACTGTATCATGGTAAAAGGGGGAAATAAAGCTTTTCAACCTGTAGTTGTGCCTTCCCTTTACTGGTTCCTGTACATACCAGTATTCCTTAACTGCACAACCAGAAACGACAGATCAGACCTGACTCCCTAAAAGGCCATTGAGCTGTTCCATGTTAATTTTAAGAGACATACACAGAGAAAATGCCTGACAGCACAGTTGAGGGCCGCCGCTCTTACTATTATTGCTTGCAGAGCCGCCGACAGCAGGAGGAGAGGAGGGGCGGGCACAGCTATAGGAAGTGCCGCTTCACTTCCTCCCCATCCTCACTCCTCGCCTTGGACACCCGTGGTCACCAAGGGGGCGGGCCCGGTCTGAACCGCGACCGCTGCGACTGCGGTAGGTACTCCACTGATCATTGTAATCCTAATTGACCAAAAACGGGAAACTTTTATTCTGGTTTCATGTCAAATAGTCAGGAAAACATGCATGTGTGTTTCTTTATATATAGAGTACATAAACTGCTGGCTTCAACTTTACATTTATTATTATGCTAATTTTAGATGATAAAACATTGGAAAATTATAGATAATCATATTGATCTGCATTGCATTGGTCTTAACAATTTTACGCTCTGGATTCCAAAAAAGACTGTATCTTACAAGGGGTTTTCCTGCTAGTCCTTTTTTGAAACATTTTCAATTACACTGACTTAGCACCATCCACAAGAGTAAAAATACACTGAAGGAACAGACTAATGTTACATAATGGATTAGTCAAATGTACAGTCTTCTTACGTTAACTGTCTAATGTCACCTCGGAAAAAAATAACCTAGGTTTCATCTCACAAAGACACTACAATTACCTTCTCACTCCTATATTTAGTGACAGTGCTGGATTATTTTAAGTGCATTTTATCCAAAACCCATCTTTACTGAAGTATAAAGATTGTAATGAAGACAATACAATGTTTTGAAACTGTTTAAAATGCTTCACTCAACCTTGCTCCTACAGACTTAACATGTGGGGAATCTAATCTCGTGGATGTTAATTAGGGGTTTAGTGTAATTGTACCAATGGGGCGCTTGGCATAATAATTACTATTGAGGGATTCTCACAGAGTTCAAACATCCCCACATAATACAGATATGTCTGGTACAGTATTGTAATCACCTTTATATGTTGACTCCTACTTTAACATTTTTTTTTAAAGCTAAATGTGTTACTTCTACATATTTTTTTGCTGGGAACAAAGTGCTAAATCCAAGCACTAAAATGTTTCTTGATTCTTTAAATATCGATATTCTTGGATAAATATTTACCATCAACCTCTTTCCGACTTTTGATGTACAGGGTACGTCATGTGTTGGGTGACCAACTTTGATGTGAGCTCCGGCGGTGACCTCACATCGTATCCCCTACATGTGCGGCTAACACCGCCGATCGGATCCACGATCCAATCGGCAGTGTTAATCCTACTGTCATTTACTGACAGCGAGATTCAAAGCGCCGCAATGGGGATGGCGCTGGTCCCTGCCGTGATTGGAGATCCCGTGATAAGATTGTGGGATCTTCATGTGTCACGTGATTGCTTGGGAACCTAAGGTGACCCCGGAAGCTATCAGGGTTCACTTCCTCTGGGTGTTTGGTAAGCGCTGCCATCCACAGAAAGTGATCATTTGTGCTATGTCCCGATGTGCTGCAGCTCATTGGGACATAGCACAAGTGACCGGACTGTGCAGGACTGTGGCGTCTTGTGGGGCACTGTAGAATAAAGTAAAAATAAAGTTTTTAAAAATATGGAAAAAAAAACCTACAAATGTTCGAATCACCCCCCTTTTGCCCCATTCAAAATAAAAGTAGTAAAAAATTTTTTAAAAATACACATATTTGGTATCACCGCCTTCAGAAATGCCCGATCTATCGAAATATAAAATCAATTAATCAGATCTGTAAACTACGTAACAAAAAAGTCCAAATGCCAAAATTATGTTTTTTTGGTTGC
Organism: Allobates femoralis; assembly: GCA_033576535.1. NCBI lineage: Eukaryota > Metazoa > Chordata > Amphibia > Anura > Aromobatidae > Allobates > Allobates femoralis. The sequence continues at coordinate 27,161,325 of JARQOC010000010.1, read as the reverse complement.
TGAAACATTGCAATCAAAACAACATAACTACACAAAAGCGGTATCATTAGAAATGTCAGCTCAAGACGCAAAAAATAAGCCGCCACAAAGCCCCAGATCCCGAACATTAAAACACAACGAGTCACTGAAAATGGCCCCAAAAATGAAATTATTTTTCTTTAGAAATTCAGAATGTTTTTTCACCACTTATATAAAAGTAAACATATACATGTTCGGCATCTAGGAACTCATGCAAACCTGAATCAGCATATTGATATGTCAGTTTTAACATATATTGAACGAGATGAATATAAAAAAACAAAAACAATTATGTAATTGCACTTTTTTTTTGCAACTTTTCAGCATTTTTTCCCTTTTTCCTGTACACTATATGGTAAAATACGGTAAGTCATGTCATTCAAAAGTACAACTCGTCCCACAAAAAACAAGCCCCATATGTCTATATTGATGTGTTTTTTGGGCTGTGTTTTTCTCCATTTAGAATGGTACCCTATGGGAAAAGTAGATGACAAAAAAGCAACAGAAACTAAAGCGCTCATATTTTTGACGCATCACTTGACGAAAATGGATCACACCACAAATTCCCTGTCTGAGTGGCAAAAAGTGAAAACTCATTGACTTTGCTGGGATTCCATTTGAGTGATCCGTTCTCTGCAGTACACTGCAAAAAACTGATGCAAAATCATCAAAACTGCTGCGTGTGAACGTAGCCTTAAAGGGGTTGTGTCTTTTCATAAAACGTTACTCGCCCTTCCAGTATCCAGTGTGGTGTGTCTGTCACTGCCCCAGTCCATCTTGCTTGGCTGCAGCGGTGTTGAAGTCCCATCACTAACTTCATCTGTTCTCCTTGTGTAGAAAGAAAAAGCTGCTAAACTCAGCGACTAGCTTGAGTGCTGTGTGTTTCAGGTGTGCATTAAAATGCATCCAAGGTGTGTCTCTAACTCAGATGTTGCCAATAAACCTCTCAGAAGCTTCCAAACACATGACATCATCATACTGGCTACTCCAAACTGTTTAAAGGCATAGTAATCTTAGTGTATGTAAACTTGTGACTTTGCGGAAAGTAATAAAAATGCCTTAAAACATTCTCTCTCATTATTCTGGCATTTGGTAAATATTAATAATTATGGTAACCCTAATTAACCCAAAACGGGAAAGGTTTATTCTGATTTCACTTCAGATAGTGAAAATGCTGGAAATTATGCAAACTCACAACGGAGGGAGGCTAATTTATTGGATGCAAAAATTCAGCTGAACTTGTTAGTTTGAATTTCAAGTGATATACTTTTCTTTAGTTAGTTGGCATTAGTCAATGGTCAGTCACAGCAATCCAGTAAAAAGTATACTTTTTTCAGCATGGGAGCCATTGATGGCAAATGGATGATCAATGGGATCCAAAAAGAGGTCATAGAATAAGACATTATATAAAGTATAAAAATATAAATTGGAACTTATCGGTGATTGTGGAAGTCATTTGTTGAGGCATCTTTAAGGGTGTATTTGCACTGGGCAATTATTGTGAACAAGCATTCCTACTAACACTCATTTACAGTTAAACATAAAGTGTATACAGGCTACCCATCACCTGACAAATAAGAAAAATGGTCATTTCACATATGAAAATATTTTTAAGCTTGCTTAATTCCGTGGCAACCACTGGTATACAAAAAAGGGGTCATTAAGGGGCTTTATCCCCTCATTGCTGTTTTAAAACGGTAGTTAGAAATAAGGAAATGGCGCCCTTCTGTGGCTAAAATGCCATAGGGAAAACTGTATATGACAACCGACACCTGTAGGCATCTGTCCCGACTAGTTTTGGAACCAATCAATAGTAGTAAACTTTTTTAATATTGTTGCCAATCACAACAGCAGTAACTAAGGGGCCTTTCACAGTTGCGTTTTTTTTGCTGATCTGGAAGATCTGGAAAAAACCTGATTCTTACAGGATTAATGGTGGGTTTACACGCCGCGATATCGGCGTCCAACTCCGATCCAACTCCGACAAAAAGTCACGTGGTTCGTGAGTTGGACCCGATATCGTTCCTGCATTGTACTGTTTGAAGGTACAATACGATGCAGGAACGATGGTAATCCGATATTGGGGGTCGAATGAGCGTGCTATTCAACGGGCCGATATCGGATGCCTGTTGGAGCCGGATCGTTGCGTGTAAACATCCAACTCCGATGTGTACGCCGACGCTACCCATTAACTCCCATGTTAAATGGTCGTTACTGGGTTGGTGGGCGTACACATCGTAGGGACGTTGTTTCCCGATATCGCAACGTGTAAACGCCGATATGCGATATTGGGAAAAGCGCACTAAAAATGCGCAGCTCCGCGCCGTTGTATAGCGATATCGGGACGATATCGCTACGTGTAACCCCACCATCATTCTTTTGCCCATTCACTTTAATGATTTCAGGAAAAAACCTGAAGAAACAAGATTCTACCTGAAATCATTAAAGTGAATGGGCCAAAAAATAAATCCTGTAAGAATCAGATCTTCCAGATTAGGAAAAAAACTCAAATGTGAGAAAGGCCCCATAGCAATTAAAAGGGGGTTAGAAGACCCCTTTTACATAATTGGCCTACTGGTTGCAGTGCTGATTGTTGCAATGATGTCCTGAGGTTATCTGATGACCTCAGGGTACTTTGGCCTGTTAGATCATGCTATAAGCAGGGTCTAACAGGCACAGTGGAACACTGACATGCCTCCTGCACCTCTGTGCATGAGTACAGCAGTGCATGGGACCAGTGATCAAAATAAAAAATATTCATGTCTCAAAGAATGACTAAGTGAAACAGTTAATAAAACATGAACAAAAGTTAAAAATAACACAAAAAAAGTGCACACAAATTATGAAAACCCATTTTATTACTAAAAATGCAGCCTTTGTGTTAAAACAAAAATAAAAAAACAATCATACAAAATATTGGAATAGCATCTGGCATGGCCTGATCTATAAAATTATCATGTTATTTATTCCACATGGCCAACACTGTAAAAAAAATATTTAAAAAACATTCCAGGAATTATGATTTTTTATTATGCCGATTCACATAAATTGGAAAGAAAAGCAATCAAAAAGTCATATGTAAAAATAAAATGTGTAAATAAAACAGCAAAAATTTCCGCAAAAAAAATTAATTTTTGCTTCATTTCGCAAAATAAATAAAAATACAGCTATCAGAATATAGCGATATAAATAAATTATATTTGTAAAATTTTGATTTTTGCATGTAAAAGCAGCAAAGCATAAATAAGCAATATGGTATCATTGTAACTGTACTGACCCAACACATTAATTGGTATTGTCACTTTTACAGCATGGTGACCCGTGCAAAATTATTACAGTAAAATCAGCAACTAAATTGCTGTGTTTTTAGTCATTTTGCATCAGGAAAATCTGAATAAAAAAAAGAATAAAAAATATTGTATATTCTTGAATAGTACCAAAAAAATATCTTCAATTCGTTATGCAAAAAATAACCCTCATAAATCTCTGTTTGGAAAAAAATAAAAAAGTTACAGCCCACAGAATATGGTGACAGAAATCTATTTATTATAAAAAAGCATTTTTACTGCGTGATAGCAGGAAAACATATAAAAAGTTATAAAGCTGTTATCTCTGAAATTGCACCGACCCAAAGAATAAATCATTATCACTAACACAGTATGGTACAGTGGGACAAAAGTATTTAGTCAGCCACCAATTGTGCAAGTTCACCCACTTAAAAAGATGAGGGAGGCCTGTAATTGACATTATAGATAGACCATAGAACTATGAGAAACAAAAGGAGACAACAAATCCTGAAAATCACATTGCCTGAATTGGAAAGAATTTTTTTTCACATTTTGGTGGAAAATAAGTATTTGGTCACCTACAAACAAGCAAGATTTCTGGCTCTCGTAGATCTGTAAAGTCTTCTTTAAGAGGCTCCTCTGTCCTCCACTCATTACCTGTAGTACTGGCACCTGTTTGAACTCGTTATCAGGATAAAAGACACCTGTCCGCAACCTCGAACAGTCAGACTCCAAATTCCACTATGGTGCAGACCAAAAAGGTGTCGAAGAACACCAGAAACAAAATTGTAGCTCTGCACCAGGCTGGGAAGACTGAATCTGCAATAGGCAGCAGCTTGGTGTGAAGAAATCAACTGTGGGAGCAATAATAAGAAAATGAAAGACATACAAGACCACTGGTAATCTCACTCGATCTGGGGCTCCACGTAAGATCTCACCCCATGGGGTCAAAATGATCTCAAGAATGGCGAGTAAAAATCCATAACCACACGGGGGGACCTAGTGAATGACCTGAAGAGAGCTGGGACCAACGTAACACAGGCTATCATCAGTAATACACTACGGCACCAGAGCCTCTGATCCTACAGTGTCAGGTATGTCCCCCTGCTTAAGCCATTACATGTTCGGACCCGTCTGAAGTTTGCTGGAGAGCATTTGGATGATCCAGAAGAGTATTGGCAGAATGTAATATGGTCAGATGAAACCAAAGTAGAACTGTTTGGTAGAAACACAACTCGTCGTGTTTGGAAGAAAAAGAATGCTGAGTTGCATGCAAAGAACTCAATACCTACTGTGAAGCATGGGGGTGGCAACATCATGCTTTGGGGCTGTTTCTCTGCCAAGAAGACGATCCGTGTATATGAAAGAACAAATGGGGCCATGTATCATGAGATTTTTAGTGCAAGGGCATTGAAGATGAAACGTGGCTGGTCTTTCAGCATCACAATGATCCCAAGCTCACCACTAGGGCAAAGGAAGAAGTATTTCAAGGTCCTGGAGTGGCCTAGCCAGTCTCCAGATGTAAACCCTATGGAAAATCTTTGGAGGGAGTTGAAAGTCCGTGTTGCCCAGCGACAGCCCCCAAACGTCATTGCTCTAGAGGAGATCTGCATGGAGGAATGGGTCAACATACCAGCAACAATGTGTGCCAACCTTGCCAAGACTTCCAGAAAACGTTTGACCTCTGTCATTGCCAACAAAGGATATATAACAAAGTATTGAGATAAACTTTGTTATTAACCGAATATTTATTTTCCATCAAAATTTGAAAACAATTTCTTTCCAAATCAGACAATGAGATTTTCGGGTTTGTTTTCTCACTTTGTCTCTCATAGTTGAGGTCTACCTATGATGGCAATTATAGGCCTCTCTCGTCTTTTTAAGTGGGAGAACTTGCACAATTGGTGGCTGACTAAATACTTTTTTTTCCCCACTTTATATAGTACTGCTGTCTATTTGATCATGCTACCCCTCATATTTATCTTGCGCTATCCAGTGAGAGCTTACATCATGGTGTCTGTGTAAATCTCAAAACCGCTATTCAGACAAAACCCCCATTGGAGTAACTCTTTATAATGAGGCAGATGGAGCCACTTCGAACTTTGCCTGGTCTCTGTTCCATTTTAGGCGTCTTTCTAGAGCACAAATGCGATGACCACAGTTCTGTCCTTGCCTAAATAGATGGGTACCACCAGAACAGGTGCCAAACGGAGCTTAAAGTATCTCCATCTGCCTCATTATGGTGAGTTGCTCCATTGGGGGGGGGGTTTCACCTGAAATACATTTCTTTAGGATTTACATGGAAACCCTAACTTACGTGCTCAGTTTAGTACACAAGAATGTAATCCCAGCCTTATATTGAAAGTGTTAAAAAAAAGTTCTGTACTCCTAAATGTTACCAATAAAACTCCTAATATAACTTGGACGAGAGCATCCACTGATCCCCGTGTCTCCACAGTGTGGATGTTGCAAAATAGTCTCTGCAGCCATAGAGGAATTCACTGAGAGGTGTAATTCATACAGTTGGGTCATCTTTGTTTTATCTCCTTTTTTGCCACCTCAGGGGCTCTGAAAATTCATGACAGTGTCCAAATTTGAGTTCTAAAGATTAAATAGCCCTCTCTACTTTCTGAGTTTTGCATGTGCCCCAATGTTAATTTTTGACCACATATGGGGAATCACTGATCTGGTGAAATTGCATAATAAATTATAGGATTAATCTTCCCCTCTTACCTCTTGTGTAGGGTCTAAAATTGTTGCTAAAACAGTATTTTAGTGAAACAAATTTAACATTTAACATTTTTTGGCAATTACCTGTAGGTTACTAATGATCAGTACACCCCTAAATGAATTCCTTTAGGGGTTTAGTTTTCTAATAGGGGTCCCTTGTTTGGGGGTTTCTGCTGTTTTGGCATGTTTGGGGCTATGCAAATGTGACATTCACAATCTCTTTCAGACAAACTTACTCTCCAAAATCAAATCGCACTTTTTCCTTACAAGCCTTGCCATGTGCCCAAACAGCAGCTTTTGACCACATATTTGGTATCAACATGTTCGGGAGAAATTTGCTCAACAAATTATAGGGTCCGTTTTCTACTAATTTTTATTTTCACATCCACTTTTAAAAGGTTATATAGAGTACCCATGGTTTGAAGATGTTTAACACACCCCTAGATGATTTTTATGATTTGCCAGGTTTTCAAAATTGGGTCACATGTGAGGGGTTTCTACTGTTTAGGCATCTTAATGGCTCTGCAAATGCAACATGGTGCCCGACATCCATTTCTGTTAATTTTGTTTTCCAATATTCAAATGGTGCTCCTTCTCTTCCGAGCACAGATTTCTGACCACGTGTGGGTTATCAGTGCGCGTAGAAGAAACTGGGTAACATATTTTGTAGTCCATTTGTTCATTCTATCCCTTGTAAAAGTAAAAAAAAAATGGAGCCAAAGCAACATTTTAGAGGAGAATACTTTTTTCTTTATTCCATTTTGCACTAATTTTGTGTTTCACCTGGAGGGTTAAAACATTTTTAAGTACTTGATAAGTGTGATTTAAAAAATAGTATCACTATTGTGGAGATTCCAATATATAGGCCCCTGAAAGTCCATTTAACTCTGAATAAGTCACTAAAGAAACAGATGGTTTGTAAATTTTTTGAAAAAATTACAAATTGCTGCTAAAAGTTTAACCCTTCTAACCTATTAAAAAAATAAAATGACGTTTGAAAATAATGCAGGTGTGATGTAGACATATGGGAAATATTATTTATTAATTGTTTTGTATAGTAAGACTAAACTGGTTTAAAAATATAAAGAATTAAAATTTGAAAATTGAAATGTTTTCAAAATGTTTGCCAAAATTCCCTTAGTTTCCTAAATAAACACAAAAGATATCAACCAAAGTTTACCACTATCATAAAGTACAATGTGTCACAAAAAGCAATGTGAGAATCACTAGGAATCACTGAAAGAATTCCAGAGTTATTACTACATAAACGAACATTAATCAGATCTACTATATAATCTCCTAATCGTGTCTGTCTGACGTTGAAATTGCGCGGCAGCGCTCGTTGGTTGCCGGCAAACGAGCGCAGTGTATGCAAAAGAGCTGCGTGGCGCGCAAATTCAAAATTCACGTGCCGCGCAGCTCTCATCTAAGCCCCCCACTCTTTCTGCCCAGCCCGCACTCCGCCCCGCTCCTCCTGTCCTGTCCGTGCTCCATACCCCGCCCATGCTCCTCCCGTTTACCCCTGCCCGCGCTCCCGCTCCCCGCGGCCCCCCGCATCCACCTGCTCCATAGGGCTACTTCTTTAATGATTTGATTTCTAAGTGCATTATACACTGCGAAATCAAGTGTAAACTAAAGACAAATGCATTAAAAATAATAAAGATTGTTATACTTACCCTCTGCCGAGTGATCGGTAACTGGGAGCTGTAGCAGGCAGTGTCCTGCTAGGGCCTTGCATGATGTTAGAATGACAACGGCATTTGGTGCTGTGATTGGCCCGCTCGCGGTCATGTGATATACGCGTCACATATCACATGACCGCGAGTGGGCCAATCACAATGCCTTTGTCATTCTGACATCATACAAGGTCCTAGCAGGACACTGCATGCTACTGCTCACGATTACCGATCACTCCATCTTGCCCCCCAGACCTATCCTGCCCGCTTGCTCCATCCTGCCCCCCCCTGCATCCTGCCCACCAGCTCCATCCTGCCCCGCCAGCTCCATCCTGCTCTCATGGCTTCTTCATCCTGCCCCCCCCTCGCTGGCCTGCCCTGCCATCGCTCCATCCAGCCCCCCCGGCTCCATCCTGCCCCCTGGCTCCATCCTGCCCTCCGCCATCCATCCTGACCCCCTCGCATCATCCTGCCCCCCCACATCCATCCCGCCCCCACTCCATCCTGCCCCACCTCCATCCTGCCCCGCTCACTCCATCCTGCTCCGCTCGCTCCATCCTGCACCCCACCTCCATCCTGCCCCACTTGCTCCATCCTGCCCCTGCTCGCTCCATCCTGCCCCGCTTGCTCCATGCAGCCCAGCTCACTCAATCCTGCCCCCCTGCCACCATCCTGCCGCCCTTGCTCAATCCTGCCTCGCTCGCTCCATCCTGCACCCTGCCTCCATCCTGCCCACCCACCTCCATCCTGCCCCCACCTCCATCCTGCCCCCCCTGACTCTATCCTGCCCTGCTCACTCCATCCTGCCCCGCTTGCTCCATCCTGTACCCCGTCTCCATATTGCCCCCCCGCCTCCATCCTGCTCCGCTCCCTTCATCCTGCCCCACTTGCACCAAGCTGCCCGGCAGGCTCTATCCTGCCGCCTGCCACCATACTGCCCCCCTGTCACCATCCTACCCCCCCCCCCCTGTCACCATCCTGCCGCTCCATCCTGCCCCCTGCTCCATCCTGCCCCCTGCTCCATCCCGGCAGTTAGCGGTTATGTGACCGATCAGCTGATCTGTTTCCCAGGCAACGACAGGTCCTAAAGGCCTGTAGGACCTAGAAGACGGAGGTGGAGCGAGCCGGCAGACAGGTGAGTATCCTCACTGAGGATTTTTTTTATTTTACTTTTACTGTGGAGGAGCCGGGGCCAGGAGGAGCAGGAGGGCTGCGGGGAGCGGAGTATTGCCATATACCATAGTGCTGATATACATGTACTGTAATGTACCACCATATACCATAGCGCTGCAATACATGTGCTGTAATGTACCGCCATATACTATAGTGCTGCTATTCATGTGATGTAATGTAACGCTATATACTATAGTGCTGCTATACATGTGCTGTAATGTACCGCCATATACTATAGCACTGCTATACATGTACTGTAATGTACCGCCATATACGATAGTGCTGCTATACATGTACTGTAATGTACCACCATATACCATAGCACTGTGTGGTGATGTGGCCCCTGGCCGGGTGCATCACACGAGTTATCAATGCAGGTCTCTGTTCACATGGGCCGGTTTTCCTGATTGTGTGTGCTGTGTGAAACCTGTCCGATGTAAAGGGTTAAAGCTGAAGGGTTTTCATGAGCTGAGTAAAACAGCTGAGTGAGTGCTGAAGATCCGATACATTCATGAGCCTAATGAGCGGCTGAACCTGTGGGGATGAGTGCTTTGCTGGGCTAAAGCTGAATGGTGCACAGGGGGTTAATCACATCTCAGGTCTGTGTGTGAGTGAAGAGGTGTTGATTGACTCACTGTGTTGCAGCTGTGAGTGAGCAGCCTGGATAAGAACCTGCCAGGTGTCTGAGTGAGGAGAGGACAATGGGAGTCAGAAGTCCAGACCACTGCCATGTGAGGAGGTGCTGGAAGTGATCCGTCCTCGGTGGGGGAAGTGAAGGGAGCCATCCAGCTCCATGCTGGTGGCACAGAGATGCGTGCATGCCAGCAAGTGTCCAGGACCGAGGATGGCTCAAGGGCCAGGTGGTCAGATGTGCGGTGTGAGAGACCGAGTACGGCTCAAGAGCCAGGCGGTCACAGCCGACTTTGGGACTGACTGAGTGAGTCATGATATGGTCCCGTTGATCCAGATGTAAGTGTCCCGGATCCCGGTGGATCCGTGGAGGTCTTGTGTGTACTGAGTGACAGGGTTCCTGGTACTATTGTGGGCCCTGAGTATGTAGCATATGGGTTTATGTAAAAATGCCATGAATGCTGTGTCATGCGTGAGTCATAATGTACGTTGAAAAGTGCCATGTGTGATGACTCGTGTGCAATAGGATGGGGAATGATGCCTGTCAGGGTGATAGACGGTGATAGCCATCTTTAGAACCAGACTGAGGTCTGCAAGGGTCGGTGGGTGACGCCTTGAAGTTCTGGGGAAAACGTATGTGAATGTCATGTAATGTAATGTCATATGGGAATGTCATATAATGCAATGTAAGGATATGCATATTATATGTGAAAATGGAAATACAGTGTTATGGTTTATGTATTGAAAGCGGTTTATGACCGAAATTAATAAATCCGTTGGTTATGTTACGTTGAAATGTAGTCTATGCTGTCATTTTCCCCGTGCCAAGCGGGTTCCCCTAGGGCGCTACCTCACAACTGTTATACATGTACTGTAATGTACCTCCATATACTATAGTGCTGTTATACCAGTACTATAATGTATCGCCATATACTATACTGCTGCTATACATGTGCTGTAATGTACTGCCATATACTATAATGCTGCTATCATGTGCTTAATGTACCGCATATACTATAGTGCGCTATACATGTACTGTAATGTACCGCCATATACTATAGTGCTGCTATACATGTGCTGTAATGTACCGCCATATACCATAGTGCTACTATACATGTGCTGTAATGTACTGCCATATACCATAGTGCTGCTATACATGTGCTGTAATGTACTGCCATATACTATAGTGCTGCTATACATGTACTGTAATGTACCGCCATATACTATAGTGCGCTATACATGTACTGTAATGTACCGCCATATACTATAGCGCTGCTATACGTGTGCTGTAATGTACCGCCATATACTATAGTACTGCTATACATGTACTGTAATGTACCACCATATACCATATCGCTGCTATACACGTACTGTAATGTACCTCTATATACGATAGTGCTGTTATACAAGTACTATAATGTACTGCCATATACCATAGCGCTGCTATAACATGTGCTGTAATGTACCGCCATATACTATAGTGCTGCTATACATGTGCTGTAATGTACCGCCATATACTATAGCGCTGCTATACATGTAATGTAAAGTACTGCCATATACCATAGCGCTGCTATACATGTACTGAAATGTACGCCATATACTATAGCGCTGCTATACGTGTGCTGTAATGTACCGCCATATACTATAGTGCTGCTATACATGTACTGTAATGTACCACCATATACCATAGCGCTGCTATACATGTACTGTAATGTACCTCCATATACTATAGTGCTGTTATACAAGTACTATAATGTACTGCCATATACCATAGCGCTGCTCTACATGCGCTTTAATGTACCGCCATATACTATAGTGCGCTATTCATGTACTGTAATGTACCACCTCTCTGCTCTCTTTGTTTGCAGCATCATAAGAGGTTAATACAAACTTTCACAGCTGGGATACCTGCTCACAGAAGTAATTGGAGTCTAGATAAGTCAGATCTGCAATAACTCCCTCCCTCTGTGTTCTCATCAGAACAGAAGCTCCTATGGTAAATGAAACTACACTGCACTGAAAGCAAAGGGAAGAGTGAGGGGAAGCTGCTGAGAGGGAGTGCATAATTACATGACAGTTTATACAGCAGCTGGACTATTCCTGTTTGCTTATAATGGAGAGGACCAATCCAGGAGATCACTGCAGGATCTGACGATGCTGATAACATGGAAACTACAAAGGGTAGAATAATGATTTTACATGTTTTTAAAAGTTCTACCCAAGCAGTAGTCAAGGGTAATATTAGTATCATACTGAAAAATGACCTGATAGTGTCCCTTTAACTTAGATTTCTTTAATAGGACATTTAATAATGGCTCTTGCTACACTAGATGTTGAGGGGCCAGCTGCATGGGGCCTTGTTAGCTATGGGCGAGGCAGAGCCTTGGTTGTGGAGCAGCACTGGTTTTGCAGCATGGGCCCTGGCTTGCTCTCCAGTGCAACAGTTCACTATGCGATAGCCCTCAGTAAGGGCCAAGGCAAACATGGATTCCAAAAGTCTTTTCAAAACGATTTTACATAAGTCTTGTGAAACACGGCACTCAATTTAAACATGATTTGTTTTGAAAACATGTTAACAAACTGTTCTGGTACTTTGGTGTGTGTAAAATAAGAATGCGCCAATAGGGTTTATCTTAATTAAACACTGTCAGCATGCGATGTGGAATTGCTCACCTTGTCCAGTTGTGAGACCCACAACTGGTTGAATAGCGATAACAAGCAGCTGCTGCAGGGACCGCACACCCACAGATAACTATGGTAACAACGTAGATTTCCTTGGACGAAGTGCCTCTATGTCCGCGCTGCTGCTCCATATTTATCCTTCAAAAGGCGCCAAAAGATGATGCGGCTATAATTGAAATGACGTCATAGTAAAACATCAGTCCATATCAATATAGACAATATTGACTTTTTTTGTGTATGATATGGCTCATATGTTTTACTATGATTTGTTTATAAACACTCTGACATCATATATGGTCCTCCCTGACCACTGACAGTCATTTCAATTATAGCCGCATCATCTTTAGGTGCCTTTTGAAGGATTAATATGGGTTTATGTCAGTATGATCTTTATGTTCCCTGAGGAAGGAGCTCGGTTTGTGGCTCCGAAACGCGTAGGAAAAAATAAAAGCATATGTTTATCCAGACATCCCCGTGTCCTGGTTCCTCGTTTCTGGAGCAGCAGCGCGGACAGAGAGGCACTTCTTCCAAGGAAATCTACATTGTTCTGGTACTTTAACATTCTAGTGCCATCCTTTCAACACCATGGCGCCTTGCTTTAAATTCATAAAGTCTCTATTGGCTCCAGCTCTATCACATCCATGGGTATCCATCCAGAGAAACAATCAGGGTCACCTTTAGATTGAGTTCCTTCTTGGCGAGCACCCTGATGGCCTTTTTGCCCGAGTCTATATATAAGTCCACCACAATGGTACCGTAAGTAACTGTTGTTGCCAGGTGTGACCCATGCAGAGGAGGGGTCAAGTACCAATGTCAGAGAAATTCCCACTCACCTGGCGACCTGAACCAAGTCCCACTTGTTGTCAAAGTATCGGGGTGATCCAGAGAATCTGGCTGAAGTAAATGCTGGGCTGTTTCTTTTCTACTTCTCTCTCTGGGACTCTCCTCTCTCCACTTGAAGGCTTGTTTTATTACTTACACTACTCTTCTAGTGGATGTACTCACTCACTAACCTAGTAACACTTTTACTTCTAGAGGCAACTCATAACTGCACCCTCAAGCCCCCATTACACGGGGCAACATCGCTGCCTATTACATAGGTCGATGTGGGGGCGTGGCCTATCAGTGGGGAAATCGCCCCTACGTCGCCTCATGTAAAGGGGAGATGTTGGCGGTGTTGGGCAGTCGCCTGGTTTCAGAGCATGCTCTGAAACCAGGCGACCATCATGGGGCGATGTGTGCACATCGCCTCATGTAACTGGGCGCCGGCAACCTGTAAGATGATGGGAGCCAAAAGCTCCCATTGTCCTGCATCGCCGCTGGGGTTTCCAGACACCCCGCCGGTGATGCCGCCTGACAGCTCGCCGGCGCGGGGCTGGAGGTGTCGCCCCCTGTAAACGGGGGACGGCGACGCTGGTGGGGCGCCAAAAACGTGCGCGCACCCGCCAGTCAAGCCAACATCCCCAGCCCCATCGCCTGGTGTGACGGGGGCTTTAAAGGATTTTAGCTAACTTAACACTAGTTTACCCAAGGTACCAGGGAGCAGTCTTTTACCTTTACCACAGAGTGTCTGCATACACAGAACTATATAAAAATAAATCTAACATGTCAATATAAATACACCCAAGTCCATAACACATCAATATATGTACAAGAGCACAGCATTTCCCAGGGCAGGGGTGAAAGAACCCTATACCCCTTACCCTAGGTAACTTCTTGTCACATGTAAGCAGCACTTTGCAGACATCCTCCTTGATTACATTGTTTACAATCATAATAAAAAAAAAACATTTTCTAGACATTCACTAAACTGCGTTTTACACACTTAGAAAAGTAGACGTGAAATGTTTCCGATCATGTAACATAACAGACTCAGATAGTACTCACCCTTCACGGCTCACCCCTGGCTTCTAACCATTGATCTGGTTTAAGTGTTTGGCTGTAGTAATGAGTCACATCGACAGCTCACATCACTGCTACATCCAGCATCCGGCACGGGCCGCCGAGCTCAGTGATTGACTGCAGCAGCGATTGAGGTCAGGGTAATGTCATGACTGCAACCAAAACACTGAGACTGGAGAAGGGGTGGAGAGCTGGCACTCAACCGAGGAAGGTGAGTACTATGGGATTTTGTTATTTTCGATGACAAGAAACATTTGAGATCCACTTTTTTAAGTGGAAAACCCATGATGTTAAAGCTTTACTTAAAGGGATCCTGTCATCCCCAAAACGCCTATTAAGCTATCTAAACATGTCCCTGCAGCATATTATCAATAATCCCACTCTCCTTTTTGCTCAGAAAAGCACCCAGTAAAACTGTAGAAAAACGTTATATTACTTACTCATTATGGATGTTAATGAGCGGTGGCTATATGCATTAGTCACCCAGGCGGGCCATCTTTGTCCTAATAGCACACCTTAATAGGCGTGATCTGCAATGAATATTGCAATGAGCGCCTCCCTCTCTCCTCGACGCTGTAAAGGCTATAATGGGGCTCTAATGACACGAATCACGTCATTTCCGGCAGCGGGTAACGTCAGTACACCCGCGCCGCTCTGCGGGCTTCAAGCACTGCATTGCGCATGGGCTGGGTGTACTGACGTCCCCCGCTGCCGGATAATGACGTGATTCGTGTCATTAGAGCCCATTATAGCCTTTACAGCGTCGAGGAGAGGAGGGAGGCGCTCATTACAATATTCATTGCAGATCACGCCTATTGAGGTGTGCTATTAGGACAAAGATGGCCCGCCTGGGTGACTAAAGCATATAGCCACACTCATTCACATCCATAATGAGTAAGTAATATAACGTTTTTCTACAGTTTTACTGGGAGTTTTCTGAGCAAAAAGGAGAGTGGGATTATTGATAATATGCTGCAGGGACATGTTTGATAGCTTAATAGGCGTTTTGGGGGTGAAGGTTCCCTTTAAGTAAAGCTTTAACATGGGTTTTCCACTTAGAAAAAGTGGACTCAAATGTTTCTTGTCATCTAAAATAACAAAATCCCATAGTACTCACCTTCCTCGGGTTGAGTGCCAGCTCTCCACCCTTCTTCAGTCTCAGTGTTTTGGTTGCAGTCATGACATTACCCTGACCGTTCAATCGCTGCTGCAGTCAATCACTGAGCTCGGCAGCCCATGCCGGATGCCGGATGTAGCAGTGATGTGAGCTGTCGATGTGACGTCATTACTACAGCCAAAACACTTAACCCCGAGCAATGCTTAGAAGCCAGGGGTGAGCCGTGAAGGGTGAGTACTATCTGAGTCTGTTCAAAAAGGAGAGTGGGATTATTGATAATATGTGCAGGGACATGTTTGGATAGCTTAATAGGCGTTTTGGGGGTGACAGGATCCCTTTAAAGTATAAAAAAAATAACTGATGAGCGTTAACCCTTGCATGCAGAGTACCCCAACAAGTGGTGGAAACGAGTGAGGCGGGATATTTAGGTGAGCTGAGTTTTTAGACTTTCCATTGTTTTGTAAAATGACTTTCTTCTTAAGCGGATCTTAAGGAAATCACAAAACTATAAAAAGGAATCGATGCACCAGCAAAGGTTCCCATCACCCTTCCAAAAATCCATAACTTTTGCATTTTAATAGAGAGGCCGAGCCAGTCATTTTCCTTCTGATGTACGGCTTTGATTTTTTTCCCTTATCTCTCAGGGAATTTTGACTTTCTGAGAAAGGGATTATTGAGTTGTGAGTCTGCGAACGAGGATTCCTGATCACTCCGGTGCTGTGTGCTTGAAACGTTACAGGCTGCTCAGCTGCTCGCTGCTTGTAAAAGCATTAGGGACGCCATGTTAATATTAATTAGGTCTTTTTGTACAGGAATTTCAGCGGTTGCAATGAAGACAGCTTGTAGGGAGAAGATTATACCCAAAGTCAGACATTAAGACAAACATATTTAGAACAACAATTATGATAATTGCAAAAACACTAACGCAGAGAAATAAGTAAATCTGATTAAGGGCACTTCTGCATGATCAAATATAAGTCTTATGTCTTCCCTCTAACCTGGTTTAAACATAAGAGGATTATATTATGTATTAACAGATTTGTGAAGCTGAACTTATTGTACCTAATAATATAGAGCATCCGAGGGAGTGCTGCACAGGGATCGGGCTCGCAAAGTAATCCACTTAAATTAAAAATAGACAGAATGATTGGGAAGGTGTGCGAGATGTGTGAGCGGGGGACGCAGGCTGGAAGGCTCGCCGGAAGGTTACGTGACAATAGGAAAATCATTACAATAACCGCGTCCTCTACCTGGAGATGGAATGGAATCTCCGCTCATTCTTTACACTACTACTCTCTATCATTTACTATTATTATATTATCCGCTACGTCTATTTATCATCAATTCATATTTGGTTTGGATCAGGACTACTGCTACTACTAAGCATGATGATAATATGTTCTTTAAATGATAGGAGTTTATATTTCTTTATTATTTATATTGTTTGTGAATAAACATGAATACAAATACAATGACATTATGTTAAAATAGTATATCATATATGAGGGTCAAACTTGGAAATTTCAATATCTATCATTTATCTATATAGGTATCTATCTGTCTCACATTAAATATCTAACACTTATATAAGTATATATTATGTGTGTGTAGCTATGTATCTTTGTATCTAATATTTAAGTATGTATCTCCTATCTAAGCTTCTCATATCTAAATATCTATCTATTTATCTAATATCTATCGATTTATCTACGTATTTTAACTTTAAGTTTCTAATTTCTAATGTATCTATATATTTGATCCGATACCTAAATATCTATCCATAGCTATCAATCAATATTTATCTAAGGGCCGCATTACACACAGCAACTTCTGTGACCAACTTCTGAACAGATCTCTGGTTGCAGTGAAATCATGGACATATTGTTACATTTGTACACAGCCACAAAATGGAGCAATGTGTCCATGATTTCACTGCAACCAGAGATCTGTTCAGAAGTTGGTCACAGATATCTGTGTGTGTAAAGTGGCTTTATCATCTATCCATCAATATTTATCTATCATCTATCCATCAATATTATCTATCTTTATCTATCTACCTATATCTATCTACCTATATCTATCTATATCTATATCTATATCTATCTATCTATCTATCTATCTATATCTATCTATCTATCTATATCTATCTATCTATCTATCTATCTATCTATATCTATCTTTATATCTATCTATCTCTATCTATCTATCTATCTATCTACCTACCTACCTATCTAAACAGAAAAAAACTGCACAGCACTCAAGACATAGTGTGAACAGGTGCAAGCTGCGATGCTGGAACAAACAACCAAAAAAATTCACCGCAGCACCCTTAAAAAAAACCCTCAATATTCTTATCTTTTTATTTTCTGGGGTTCTTGGTACATACATTGGCCAATGTCTGTTTGCTCACCAACCACGTCACGGTGACCCCAGATATGATGAGTCCTACGCTGACATCCCTGTCCTCTTGTTCCTCCTTTTCCTACTTTTTAAGTGGGTGGACACTATCTCAATCTCAGACCACCGGGGGGCGATGAGGGTGCTAAGTGCAGCTGTGGAGCCAGCAACTCCACATATTAGACATAAACAGAAAATAAACTGCACAGCACTCAAGATATAGTGTGAACTGGTGCTAGCTGCGATGCTGGAACAAACAACCAGAAAATATTCACTGCAGCACTCAGTTACTACCAAAAATGTACAAATGTAATAAGCGGTCTATATATGAGGAAAAAATGTAAAAACTTATGTTTTAAAAAAAAAAAAAAAAAAACGCTTATTAGCATGTGTACATTTTTGGTAGTAGCTGAGTGCTGCAGTGAATTTTTTCTGGTTATCTATCTATATCTGTTCCATCCAATTATCTATCTATCTATCTAATCTATCTATACCTATCCATCCATATTTATTCCATCCTATATCTATCCATCCATATCTATATGGTTAAAATTAGCTGCAGCACTCCAGGTGAATGATGTAATCTGCCTTTATTCTGGCTTCATAGACAGAGTATGGCTACGTTTCGGGCTCCCTCGCCCTTCTTCCAGACATCTATCTACCTGTCTATCTACAGTAGGAAAAAAAAATCTCTACTGTTGATGTTGTTTTGGGCAACAATATTTTGGGCTGAGTTTTTTTTCTCTATGTATCTATTTATCTATCTATCTATCTATCTATCTATCTATCTATCTATCTATCTATCTATCTATCTATTTATTCATCCATATCTATCTATCGATCTATGTATCTATTATCCATCCGTATCTATCTATCGATCGATCTATCTATCTATCTATCTATGTATCCATTTATTCATCCATATCTATCTATCTATCTATCTATCTATCTATCTATGTATCTATTATTCATCCATATCTATCTATCTATCTATCTATTCATCCATATCTATCTATCTATTTATTCATCTCTATCTATCTATCCATCTATCTATCAATCTATAACTATCTATTGATCTATATCTATCTATCTATTGATCTATATCTATCTATCAATATCTATCTATTTATCTATCTTTATCTATCCATATCTGTCTATGTATCTATCTATTCATCCATTCGTATCTATCTATCTATCATGTCAAATTAGTCATAGTCTATTTACGTCTCTTTAGAACTCCAGCACGATACACTTATACATTTTAGAATGATGTAGATTTGCATTACACCAACCTCTTTTTCATCCTGTCGACTAATTAAACCCTAATGATCTAATGTTTAAAGAGCAATTTAATTAAATATATTAAACAATGCTGAAAACCTTGAAAGTGTTTTATTGAGAGATGCCACGATTAATGCTTTCTGCAGACCCAGGCTAGTTTTGTGAAGTCTCGCTGATACATATAAAGCCGTCCACCATATTTAAAAGTTAAGGAAGGAATTTACACGACCGACTGTAATTTGGCAGGGAAGAGTGTGGCGAAATGAGACGTTTCCACAACGTGGTGAAGGCAGCCCCCCATTTTCTGCAATGGGGGGGGGGGGGGGTTGCTTTGTGTGTATGAAAGTAACAGCTTCAAGTTCCTTAATTCTGTCTATCATATAAAGTACTAAGATTGTCTACACATCTACAGACCTGATATAGTATACAGTGAAATGTAATACAAGTTATTGTCTGTAATATATTTTTCTCATCCACTATGTTTAATATAAATATATATGTATATTTGCTACACCTAGACAATTTTGAGTATGCTCTTATATTTCTAATAAAATATTAAGATAAAATAAATAAATATATGTACGGTATATATTTTTCTTTTTTTTATTAATTTTTATTAGAAGCATAAGATCCTTCTTCAGTTTGTCATATGTAGCAGAACCGAGTTTGTAATGATGAAATGTCTCATATGTTCTGGACCGCACATACAAATCATAACCAGAACAAGTCCAGCTCCTCTATAGCAGTGATAGGACCCCATACATATACTGCACATGTAGAATCAATGGGACCCCTCTAACCTTGATCTGCTCCGGCCTTGATTTCTAGTGTCTGTAAACCACAAAAAGATGACAGACAGCAGCACGGTGACCAGTAAACATCATCCCGACAGGGTCTACAGCAGGAACGTCCCTACTTAGAAATATTAATAATCCACATATCTACTCACGTCTCATATCTAATGTAAATCACAGATTACAGTAAACTATTGCTATCTTGTATCTAGAAGCCTATATGCCCAATATATCTTGTGCAGAAAATAACACACCTGATAGGCCCCGGTGCAACAGCACAATGCACAGCACCACAGACAATGGGGCGCCATATCATTTATCAATAATAAGGAAAGCATTAGCATACTGGTCTACAATTTACTTTAAAAATTCTCATAATAACGTACCCTACTGTCACCTGGAGAATGCATATATAGACATATACGCGTGTGTGTGTGTATATATATATATATATATTTCCAAGCAATAGCAAGAGAGTCAGATTGAGTTTATTACAATATTCTTTGAAGTAAATTGTAGACCAGTATGCTAATGCTTTCCTCATTATTGATAAATAATATATGCATGTATACAGTATATGCATGAAATGTCACATTGCATAATTGACTAAATGACATATCACTTGCATAAAAATCACATATCTTACATGAATAAAGGCAGACAGTGGGTGTCAATATGGATGTTATAATCTGCATGGCACTGCTTATCTCACATCATATTGTATTGTATGTATGACATACGTGCAATAGGCAAAATATAGTATTTGCAAAATATACAGCACCAGGGTTTTTGTGCAACATGTAAAGTATCATAAATTCATATATATAGATAGATAGATATAGATAGATAGATAGATAGATAGATAGATAGATAGATAGGTAAGATATAGTGTGCTATACATACACATTAATAAACACATTATATTATATACTTTTCTAACGTGATGTCCATAGCTACATAGACTATGTCATATATGCATAGATTATATATATTATATATATATATATATATATATACACACACACACACATATATGTCATGGTATATGTTACTATGGACATCACATCAGTATAGAATATAATATAATGTGTACATTAATGTGTATGTATAGCACACCATATATATATATATTATATATATATATATATATATCATAATATATGTTACTATGGCATCGTGTCAGTATAGTATATAACATAATGTGTACGTTACTGTGTATGTATAGTACACCAGGTATGTAACACACAAATATATGTATATATATAGTCCATAGGCATCATCAATAATATCTATATAGTACATATGAGTAACATTCACGCCCTATATATATGCATATAGGTTATGTATATTTTTAAATAATGTGGAAAATGTGGACAATATATGTCTACTGCGATGTAATTATACTGTAAAATGTATAATGCCAATATTATCATACCTATGCATATTATGTACAGTAAATGTAAGAGCAGGTTCAAGGTCTCATCGTTGTTAAGGTTGATGGATTTTAAGTCCATCAAGTTCAACCTATAGTCTCAACATTAATCATATATTCTGTACATAGGTATATGTATATAATGCTCATGTCAGTATTGTGAGTATAATGTATAATATACACTCATAGAGTACATACAGTATGTATAATATTTTATGTATAAATCTAATTTCCATAGTACAGCATAGATTCTATAAAGTAATGTCTCCGTGCCGTCTGTACATTGTGACCGGTGCGCGCAATTCTATTGTTTAAATTCCAAAGAGATGATACAAAACAATCGTTTTCTGCTCGACTGTTGTAAGTTGACATGAAATCTATCCATTTAGCATCCTGCACTCCATTCCTCATCTTTAGTCATTATATTTTATGCATTTGTTTGCTTGGATGTGCAGTTAGACCCATGTGCCCCCCCTAGGCTGTATCTGCAGCTCTGCCCTGCACTGGTTGATTGTGTTCAGCACAAGTTCATTCTCCTTCATCCCAGCTCTGTGCAAGAGTCTTTCTCCTTTAATTAAGATCCATCACAAAACATCTGACTGCTTAATGGGAACTAATAACGCACCTATTTTACAAATACGTGGAACGTTCCCAGCGTTTAGAGGCGGCGTATTAAAAGCAGTCAGACCTTTGTTTTATTAATGTGTCTCTTTGTTGTTTTTTTTTATTCTTTTCTTATACTTAAGTTCCGTGTAAACGTCTTAGGGTGGCGTTATTATATCTGTAATGTGTTTTGGATTTTTTTCAATCCAAAAAAGGCAATTAGGGTGCGTGCAAATTGCTGTGGTATTTTAATAAAGTAGCACGAAAACTGTGCTCTAAATTAGCCCAATTAATAAAACTTTTATAGATTGTATAAAGGGGGTTTAACAAATGTATAAAATAAAGCAAGACGGGAGAGAAAAAAAAAATAATTAAAAAATGAGTTACAATCGTCATCTGTCTATTAGAGCGGCTCGAGTCATACGCAAGACTTGCAATGACTATATATTAATACATGATTGGATACATTGTATCATTTCTAAGCAAAGGATAAACCCTAAACACTGACATTGCATGCATCTATTGAGCTGGGGCCGACATCTTGTGCCATATTCTTGTACACGTCGTTTGCCGGTCATGCTCGATCCCTTGCATTGCCTCCGTTAACTACTTGTGTAACACTATATTTCCCTACCCTATCGGCAATATCTGATCAGACAGCGAGGGACATCATGCATACGGTTTATTTAGCTTAAGTGTTGAGAGCTTTATTGGTTTTCTGCGTTCGCTCAGCTTTGATTTGTTCTATTTGAAACGGGCGGTGAAAATTCTCTAAATTATTTATTGTGGCAAAGGAGCAAGGATTCCGGAGTTACTTACATTTTCAAGAGCTTCTGTGTCTTCTCTAGCGCTTTTTATTTTTTTTTTACAAAGCAAACTAAGTCGAGGCGTGTTGCAAAATCTTTAAGGAACGTGCAAACAGTTAAACAGCGAGTGTAGGAGGGTTTTAACGTTTGGATGTGGTTGGGGGGTACATGTTGGCATATGCAAACAGTCTGAAAACACAGCCTGTAAAACAGTCTCGAGACTGAAGGAAATCAGTACTTAATTCAACAAACATTTGTTTCAGCTCAAGAGTGGGTGCACAGAAACTTTTAGGAGCTGATAATATCCTTCCCTGATATGTAGTCAATAAGATGAGGCACAGCGCCATCTGCTGGCCCGAAGTCTAAAATAAAACCGGTGCTACTGTACAGTCTGCGGCTGGTAGAATGCATTATCATCTACAGAACACACTACACAACTCATCGCTAGGCTTTACATCCAGCCAGTCCCATGATTGACTAAGATGTTAGTTGGGTGCAATGTTTGCGAGAACAGGCTCTGTAATGCCGAGACGTCTCTAAAGTGATGACAGGAGACCCTCGAAAGGTGACATCTTGTTCAGGGTCTTTGGCTGAAGAAATTCAACCTTCCCTGTGGCAAAAAGAGTGAAGCTGTTGTGTTACAAATCCACATGAATCAGCTTCCATTATCCGGATACTCTGCTCAGGAGGAGCTTGCTTTTGAGTTGTAGGAATACAAGGGAATCAACTAAGTCAGAGATTCAAGATCATTTCTATCATTGTAGTCCAGGAACAGGGTTATGACAGCTCAATTTAGGGGGAAAAAAGAAACTTAAATTGGAATATAATGTATACATATGATTATTATTATTTTCAATAATATTAATATATTTTATGTACTTTATACTTATGATCAGACATTTCTAAAGTGGTAAAGATCCAATAATAGTAATTATACCAATTATTAATAATAATAATAATATATTTTATGTACTTTATACTTATGCTCGGACATTTCGTAAAGTGTTGAAGATCCAATAATAGTAATTATAATACCAATTTATTATTATTAATAATAATAATATAATAATATATTTTATGTACTTTATACTTATGCTCGGACATTTCTAAAGTGGTGAAGATCCAATAATAGTAAATATAATGCCAATTATTATTATTATTATTATTATTTATTATTATTTAATAATTATAATAATAATATATTTGATGTACTTTATACTTATGATTGGACACTTCTAAAGTGCTGAAGATCTAATAATAGTAATTATAATACCAATTATTAACAAGAATAATAATATATTTGATGTACTTTATACTTATGCTCGGACATTTCTAAAGTGTTGAAGATCTAATAATAGTAATTATACCAATTAATAATAATAATATTTTATGTACTTTATACTTATGCTCAGACATTTCTAAAGTGGTGAAGAACTAATAATAGTAATTATAAAACCAATTATTATTATTATTATTGTTATTATTATCAATATTAATAACAATAATATATTTCATGTATTTTATACTTATGCTCGGACATTTCTAAAGTGCTGAAGATCTAATAATAGTAATTATAATACCAATTATTATTATTATTATCAATAACATTAATATATTTTATGTGCATTATATTTATGCTCGGGCATTTCTAAAGTGCTGAAAATCTAATAATAGTTATTATAATACCAATTCTCATTAATATTATTATTATTAATAATATTATTATTAATAATACTAATATAGTTAATGCACTTTATATTTGTGTTTGGACATTCCTAAGGTGCTGAAGATCCAAGAATAGTAACTATAATACCAATTATTATTGAAATTAATATTTTTATGTATTTTATATTAATGCTTACGATCTAATAATAGTAATTATAATTCAAATTATTATTATTATGAAAATGAAAATGAAGAAATTCAACCTTCCTTGTGGCAAAAAGAGTGAAGCTGTTGTGTTCCAAATCCACACAAATCGGCTTCCATTAACCCAGTCGTAGTTTGCTGTTGAGTTGTAGGATAACAAGGGAATCAACTTAAAGTCAGAGATTCAAGATCAATTCCCTGAAGTGTTAGGAGAGGCTTGTGACATCTCAATTTAGGGAGAAAGAAAAAGAACTAAAATGTAATAATAATAATAATAATAATAATAATAATAATAATAATAATAATAACAATTATTATTATTATTAGTATTATGATAATTTTTTTTAGGCTGAAGAAATGCATCCTTCCCTGAAAAAAGAGAAAAGCTGATGTGTTCCAAATCCAAGAGAATCAGCTTCCGTTATCTGAACACCCTTCCCAGTAGTAGTTTGCTTTTTTTGTGAGTTGTAAGAATACAAGGCAATCAACTTAAAGTCAGAGATTTCAGATCAATTCCCTCACTAAAGTGCATGGAACAGGGTTATGACAGCTCAATTTAGGGGAAAATTGACAAAAATTGTAATTGAATGTATACATTTAATTATTATTATTAATATTAATATATTTAAAGTTGTATAATTAACTAGGATGCTAGTGGGGCACCATGTTTAGGATAATAGACTTCTTATATCTCATTTGTTGTGACATTCGTAAAGTGCTGAAAAGTGCTGAAAAGTGCTAATAATAATAATAATAATAATACTAATAATAATAATAATACGGTAATAATAAAACATTATTATTATTATTATAAATAAAAAATTATTATGTTATTTCATTCCTTAGACTTTTATTTTGTGGGCTATTTTTCCCTAATTGTTGAAAATTGTTGGAAATTCTTGCAGTGACTGTAACACTCAGCCGTTCACTGGAATGTTTCACGACATTGAACTCTACATTCCTGTCTGCCCCGGACTGTAGCCAGCGGCACGTGTTCAGTTTTTAAAGCAGTTATCGTAGTCATACACTCCAGAGTTTTCTGGCTTTTTTGCTTCTATTTTTGTACTTTTGGGGCAAATGATCTTTACTGTTATCTTAATTTTTGATCTAAGGATTCTAACACTTTTTTCTTTTATTAATTTGCAATATTTAGAACATGGGTTTTGGTCCAACAGTTTCAAAAAATAATTGAAAAAAAGTGTGAATGCCAATGACATTGATATCAATAAATAGTTTTCGCTTTTTTATGCTATTTTTCAAAATTATAAGACCGTAAATGTTGATTTTCTCAACAAACGACTTCTAATTTATACATAGTAAATCGGTAATTAATATAGCAAAAATGTGCACAATATTCAACTTATCTTTACGTAATGTACAACCTTCAGATACATCTAAAGGAGGATTTTTTTTAAATTTTTTCTTCCAGTAAAAAAAAATCATAATTTGATAAATCAGATAAGCATTTTCTGTAACTTGAAAATACTTTTGTTCAGTAAAGAATATCAATGTCTGGATTCCAATAATCAGTTGTTGATGCAAAAAATATTACGCAGACATGTATCTAAAGTAATTCAATCCATTCATATTAAACATTCAACTTATTTCATATTGTTTGTCTTTTACCTGTGAAGATCAGTAAGTATAATGCTTATTATTATTAATATTTTCATTTTATGTTATTAACAGCATTATCTTTATGTAACATTCTTTCTACCATTTTTCAAAAGAATTATAAATATATATACATAAATATATGCATTAAAAGTTGTATTAACGACCTTCACATGTGCCCTTTATAGATACTGAGATCTGGTCAGGACACCCTTGGCTGGTCTACAAATATTGGCTTCTACAAAGACATTTGGCTGCAGATTAATGTTAAAACGGTTTTTCGAGCGTGTCCAAGAGTTTTCAACAATTTACCAACCAGTTGGGTCTGGCTAGCCCAAGGAGCAGGGGGGCGTTAGGCCGGTAGTCAGGCAGTAGTTTCGGGCCACCTGGCCATCTGTAACATTGGTCTGTGTGGTCACTCTGCCACCAAAGATCCCTGTCTTGATGAAGTGATGCCGTGACAAGTGTGCCCACTGCTCATGGGCCACTGCTGTGTGCTGCCCCCCCTGCCAAAATCCACCAGCCAACCCCTGGGTCATTTCCTGAGGAAGGAGCTGGGTGTTTAGCTCCGAAACGCGTCGGAAATAAAACTGAAGATCTTTTACTCAAAACACTCCAGTGTTTCTAATACTTATTGGAGCAGCGGCGCGGACCGAAAGACACTTGGTCCCGGATAGAGTTTCAACACCTGGATCTGGCCAACACCAATTGGAAAAATGGAACATTTGTATCCCCGAAAGAGCTCTTTTATAAAGTAGAGTGCAAGTTGGAGGATTCCAGATCACTTCTGCAATCATGCTCTTCTAGACTGCCAGTAAAGTAAAGTAAAGTGGCTCTTCCCCTCCTATTGTGTCCTCTCCCACCCCTGTAGACTGTGAGCCCTCATGGACAGGGTCCCTCCCATCATGTATCAGCAAGCCTTGATTGTTCATATGTACTGCATTTGTCCTTGTTACCCCCTCCTCTTATGTAAAGCGCCATGGAACCAATGACGCTATACAAATAAATAATAATAATAATGATAAAATAGCTGAGTGCAGTATTCAGCAGCCCTATAAGGAATTAATGGATTAAAAAATTCCTAGTCACACGCTTACTTGAACATGCCCCTACTGCCTCAGCTCCTGTCGCTAGGACTATTTTGAATTACAATTGCATATTTTTTCATAATTCCTAATACACTAGAAAGCAAAAGCAGGCCAACACAATCCAATTGGTTTGCCATAGAAAAATCTGAAATCAGTGTCAACAGTGTGATCGCCTGTTAGAAGTGACTGTATTGAGGTTTCTCATCTCTCGTGCAATCAATCTGTCTAATTTTTTTCAAGTTTCAAAAGAAAATTCTTTAGAATCCAAACACTTAAAGGAAATCTGTTATGTCAAAAAATGATATTAACCTGCAGATATAGTGTTAACAGCATCTTAATGCCGCATAACTGCTGCACTGAAAGCCACAATACTTGGAGCAAATGAAGGCTATTCCTTCAGACAGCCTCTAGCTTTTATCAATAGAGGCACAGCTTCAGTCAATGCATAATCAGCACTGGCTGTAACCATGCCCTGACACTGACTGAAGGCACTACTGCATCTTTGAGCGGGTTGTCAATCAATACAAAGGCATGGTTACCGCCACTCACAGTTAGTTGAAGGAGCTAGCACCTCCTGCCGTGGTTATGCTGATACCAGTGTTCCTGGGGGGCCCCCTGGAGTCAGAAATTCTCACCTCCTTGCTGCACACGTTGGAATCCTTGTGCCTGGCTTCCTGTATGCAGCACAACGTCACTTCCAGTTTCAGTATCAAGACGGAGACTGTACCTGTAGAAGCACGACTGATGGTGCGAAACGGCCATAGTATAGGCTGCTCCCCATCCTCCCTACCGCACCCTCCACTATGTAAGACCACATAAGGAAGAAAAAAGGCTGCAAAAAAGAATCCTGTGTGCGGCTCCTACTTGATACTGAAACTGGATGGTTACCGCCACTGCTCACTGTATGCTGAATGGTGACTGAAGAAGATCTGGCTGTACCTCTTTGACTAAAAACCAGAGCCTGCTGATAGGAGAATTAAACTGGGCTCTCAATGCAGTAGTCGGGCAGTTTTAGATTAATGTGGTCAGGGCAGTAGTCATGAGCAAGTTAGGCTAGGTCACACATGGTCATCAGTTTTTTCCCTTGTTTTCAATAACTGATCCATTTTTTTAGGGTGCTTTTGGACCCTCCTGTGCAGCTCTGCATTTTTGGGACTTTGACATTTTTTCCATAAACAATGCTCTGAAAAATGGATCCGGTTTATTGTGCCACAAAAAATGCTCTAAAAAAACAGATATGTTTTCCCATAGGGCCCCATGTTAAAAAAACAGATCTATTTTTCTTTTTTTATTGCACCCAAAAAGGTTGCTTGCAACGTTTTTTGGGTTTTCTAAAAATAAAACTGACACCATTACAGTCACACTTGAGTGCAGCATCCGTTTTTGGCATCAGTTTTTGGACTTAGAATAGAAAAGTGGAAAAACTGATGGCAATAATGGATCCAGGGCTTATGTGTGACCCTAGCCTTACTCATTCTCTATTGCCCGCCATGCTACATGTAACTATGAGTCCTGGTGTGTGTGACTTTGCTCTGCTCTTTACCTGGGAGATATACCTCCGTAGGCTGCGTGTTGCCATTGGCTATGGCAGGTCAGGACTAGATGATTCAAAGCAAATTGAGAGATACCAATGTCTAAAAATATGATTTTACTGAACTTCAGTTTGATAACACACTGAATCAAATTTCTCTAAAATTGAATTTGACTCCCGGATCTCTACTGAGTTACCATTTATTTCGATGGTAAGGTGACTGACAATATTTAGAGAATTATTCAGCTCACCTAAGCCCTGGTGCACGGTCCACACTCCACACTCCATATGCAGTAGAGAACTAATTAGAAGTTTAGAATATAATTCGGACCATCTCCAGATCATCCAGTTCACCATATAAAATTCATTTTATTGGTAAGTCCATCAAAAACCATGACAGGTTATACAGGTTATGTACAGAGCATACACAGATAAAAATTTAATGCATCAAGCAAAGCGTTTCTGCTCTTCTCGGGCCTCAGTGAATAAAGCCTGTGGAGGGCAGAAACACGTTGCCTGATGCATCAAGTTTTTATGTGTGTATGCTCTGTACCCCAGCATACCTTGTCATGACTTTTAATGGACTTGCCAATAAAATGAACATTATATGCAAAACTGGATGATCTGGAGCTGGACCAACTTTACTTCTAATTCGTACTCTGACTTTGACAATACTAAAAATTAGAGATGAGCGAACCCATTTGGGTATGGAGTTTGGGTGTGCTACCTCTCCCAAGCACTCCAGTAAGCATCACTATGCTCATATGCCCTTGGTGCTTGGCCCAGTGCAAATCACATGCGGTGGTTGATTGGTTTGCACTGGGGGTAAAAGCTGAGTTATTGGCTTTAGTGTGTGTGTAATATTAGAAAAATAAGTCCTCACCCTCCTTCCACCATATGTGGTTTGCTTATGGCTGGCTATATGGGGGCAGAGAGCCAAACTGCCAGTGAGTGTTTTTAAATAATGTTCAGGTCAAGTTTAGAACCCGAACAGATCGTGAAGAAAAGTCCCGCTGCTTCCCCGAACCCGAACTCAAAAGGTCCGCTCATGTCTACTAAAGATGTGCTTCTACAGAGAAAAGTTAAAATGGTTGGATAAAGTCCTACAATATCTAGGATTGAGTAATATACATTTTCAGGGCAATTGGAGCACCTAGGATTCACTACAAATGTATTCCCCCGTAAATCTACATTTTTTAAGAAACATTTGCCAAAGTTGGCGGATGCAAATGTCTTAATATTCTATCATCTCTATTCGAGGCTAACGTCTAGCTTTGTCTTTACTCTTCCAATTCCTTTTTGTTCTACTTCATTGGTTCAGAAAACTACACCAAAAACTGCTTATTTTAGATATGTTTAGGCCCCTTTCACACTGGCGTTTTTTCCAAATTGTGGCAGATCCGGCAGATTTACCACATCTGCCGCATCTGCTGCCTATCTCGTAAACTGTGAGCCCTTGTGGACAGGGTCCCCTCCCCTCCTCTACCCATATGTCTTGACTGTCTAGAGTTATTATAATTGTGCTCGTCTCCCCTATCCTCATGTAAAGCGCCATGGAACCTAATGGCGCTATATAAATAAATAATAATAATAATAATAACTGCCGCACTTTTGCTACACTTGCGGCAAGCCCCATGCATTGTCTATGGGGCTTGCGGCAGGTGCAGCAAGTGCTGTAGAGCTGCGGTTCCGGCACTTGCGGCAGACGAGGCCGTGAAAAACAACGTAGTTAGCAGCGTTTCTTTTCGTGGCCGCAACTGCCAGAACTGCAGCTATACATCACTTGCCGCACCTGCCGCAAGCCCCATAGACAATGCATGGGGCTTTCCGCAAGTGTATCGCAAGTGCGCCCGTTAGGCGGCATAGGCAGTAAATCTGCCGCATCTGCCGCAATTCGCAAAAAACGCTAGTGTGAAAGGGGCCTACTTAGATACTAAATATCTACTTTGGAAATTATTTCTGGAGATGGATATTTAAAAATATTAAAAAAAAAATCACATCTTGAACAAAAACCTGTAAACAAAGTTGTATTTTTGGACTATTAGATATAAAAATTAAAACAGAATTTTTTTTAAAGCACTCGTAGCAATAATTACATTGAAAGATTTCCACTTCAGTTTAATTTCCCCCAATTTAGTTATAATCTAGAAGGAAAGAGTGTCCTCATAACCTCTCCAGGTAACTGCTCACAGTCACAACTGTACTTATAGTCACAAGTAACACAATCTTCTTTGATGAGCTGAATCTTGGGAATAATCCAAGATGGAAGAAATGAGTTCACACATAAATTATTAAGCAAATTGCCTCATTTGTGGTCAGGTGTAAGTAATGAAGGGTTAGGACCATTAACATAAAAAACAAAAAAAACAAAGAGTTGTTGTAAGTTTTCCCTTTTATGTGAAAACTTAAAAGAAATCACAAAGCTTTAAATCTTTTATTTCAGTTTTCAATGGACATTTTAGTTAAGTGGCTCTGTTACCAGATTTCACAATACATTATTAAATAGGTGTAAACCTGATGATGATGGTGTACTTACTTCGACAATCATTTTTTTTTCAGAGTGAAAATATAATCAATTCTTGAAAGATTAAAGGGATCCTGACCCCTAAAAATTGTGTAAATATTGTGTATTTATAAAGTTTATAAAACGGCTTCTCAGCGCTTGAGAAGTCACACAGGGCGTTCCTTGTGGCTTCTCATTACCGCCTGTAATTCAATTAATCACGCCCCGATGGGGGTGCTAAACCATACTGATCCTTCTCGTCCGCCTACATGGGCGGTATAGCCGGCATGACGCTAATCGCGTCATATCCGGCTATACTGACGTCAGTACACCCATTTGGATGTATTTAGGACCTCGCGATGCACATTGCGCATGCACGAGGTTGCTTTACGGCACCTAGTCTGTGTACTGACGTCAGTATAGCTGGATATGACGCGATTAGCGTCATACTGGCTATACCGCCCATGTAGGAGGACAAGAAGGATCAGTATGGTTTAGCACGCCCATTGGGACGTGAATAATTGACTTACAGGTGGCGATGAGAAGCCACAGGGAACGCCCTGTGTGACTTCTCAAGCACTGATAAGCCGCAGTTCAGCAGGTAATAAAAGCAGTTCTTTTAACTTTATAAATACAGAATATTTACACAAAGGGATGGCAAGAATTCAATAAAGACGGTGCAGGGACAGGTATTAATAAGCCGGGGGCTGATTTTTAGCATTTGCATTTCTGGTGCGGACGAGACTGGGTGATTTGTGCGCAGGCATCCGCTGCGCACAGATCACATATGGGAGTGAATGGGTTGTGCACGGTCATGCGCAGTCAAGTGCAGCACCGTGCGCTCCCATTATAAAGATAGGGGCTGGTAGTGCTGCGGTCACATTGCGGCTCCCCTCCGCAGAACGCTGCAGAGGGGAACGCTAATTTGAAAGTAGCCTAACTGTGCTAATATGGCCCAAAAATGCGTCTACATTTTTTTTTCTGCCAGAAGATGCATATTTTTTGCAGACGTTTTTGTAACCAAATATGCAGTGGGGCACATCAGCTCAGGCTATGTGCCCACACAGCATTTTTGATGCGGAAAACCTACATCAAATCTGTATCAGTTTTGCTGAAAAAAAACATTATAAACATAAAATGCATTTTTGGTATATTTAAGGTCTGTTTTTGGCATGTTTTTAACAATCACATATTTTATAATAAAGCCAAAAAATGGATAAATAATTGACATGCTGAAGATTTTTCTGCATCTGCATTCTGCGCCAAATACTCAAGGAAGAATATGCAGCGTGGGCACAGCATTTCAGAATTCTGAGAGATTTTGCTTGCTTCCTGCACATTTAATGCAGATTTTTTTTTGCACCAAATACAGACAAACTACACATCGCAGGCACAGGGCCTTAAAGTTCTAAAAATATTGTAAAAATACTGTATATGACAAACAATACACAAAAGTGATACCATTTTTTATACTGCACCCCTTAGCCTGCTCAAAATCTTATCCAAAATGTTTATTAATGCTTCAGGTGCTTCACAGGACTTGAAGAAATGTGGAAGTAAAAAATTTACTTTTTCCTAAAAAAGTTACCCCTTTAGCCCCAAATTTTGCATTTTAACAAGGGTCAGGAGAAAATGGACAGCAACATTTGTTGTTCAATCTCTCCAGAGTACATCGATATCCCATACGAGGTGAAAACTACTGTTTGGGCACACTACAGTGCATGGAAAGAAGGAGCCCCATTTATTTTTCAAACCCCAAATTGTCTGGAAACATTAGAAGACACTACGTCAGTGTTTGGAAAGCTCCTGATGTGCCTAAATAGTGGCAAACCCCCACTAGTGACCAATTTCCGAAACTAGACCCTTGAAGTAACTTATCTAGAAGTGTGGTGAGTAACTTGAACCCTCAAGTGTATCACAGAATTGTATAATGTTGAGCCATGAAAAGAAAAAATTAACATTTTTCCAACAATAAATTTATTTTGCCTTTTTTTTATTTTCAGAAGGGTAACAGAAAAAATTACACCGTGCAATTTTCTGTCCAATTTTTTTTTGCGTACGCTGATATCCCACATGTGGTGGAAAATTACTGTTTGGGTACATGGTATTGTTCCAAAGCGAAGCAGCACCATTTGACTTTTCAAATGCAAAACTGGCTGGATTCGTTAGCGGACAGCATGTTACATTTGGAGAGCTCCTGATGTGCCTAAATAGTGGAAATTCCCACCAAATGACCCCATTTTGGAAGCTAGACTCCTCAAGGACCTTATCTGCAGCAGATGTATTTTGAGCACCTTGAATCCCCATGTGCTTCACAGAATTTTATATCATTGAGCCATGACAAAAAAAATCACATTTTCCCCCAAAAATATTTTTTGGCTCGTAGTGTTTTATTTTCACAAGGGTAACAGATAAAAATTGCACTGTACAATTTATTGTGCAATTTCTACAGGTATGCTGATAGCCCATATGAGGTGAAAGACTACTTTGGAGCATGGCAAAGCTCTAAAGAGAGGGATCACCATTGACTCTTTAAACAAAATTGGCTGGAATTGTTAGCAGACACCATATCTTGTTTGGAAAGCTCCTAATGTGCCTAAACAGTGGAAACCACCCACAAGTTTTCCCACTTTGGAAACTAGACCGATCAAGGATTGTATCTAGGAGTGTGCTGAGGACCTTGAATGCCCAGATGATTCACAGTATTTTATTTCAATGAGCCATGAAAATGAAACAAAAATCTAATTTTACATATTAAAATTTTTTTTAGCCCCACAATATGCATTTTTACAAGGGTAAAAAGAGAAAATATACCATAAATTTTGTAGTGAAATTTTTTTCCTGAGTGCACCAGTACCCCATATGTGGTGAAAAACTACTATCTGGGCACACAGTAGGGCTCGGAAGGAATGTCATTTTAATTTTGTACTTTCACTTTGACTGGAACAGATTGTGTACGTGATGTCATATTTAAAGAGCCCCTGACATGCCAAAACACCTGAAGTCCCTCAAAGCAACCATATTTTATAAACTGCATCCCTCAGTGAATTCATCTAGGGGTATATAACTATTTAAGATAAACTAAAGGTTTATTGCATTACCAAATTTTGAATGCTATAGTTTTCTTGTATTCTTCTGCCCACAGAGTCATATGACAGCCTGTTGTTTGTGGGATGGTTTGGAGTTTTTATTGTTACCATTTTTGTCACGTAATGTTTTTGATCGCTTTCTATTCCGCTTTCAAGAATTGTATTTTTTTTTTACACCATTCACCATGTTATAAAAGTATTAATACAGCTTTATTCTTTTAGTCAGTATGATTCCAGCGATGCCACACTTATATATATGGGAGCAACAGAGAGTGAGTAAAATTTTTTATTATTTTAGTATGCGTGCCAGCAGGGCATATAGAGTGATGCGTGTGACCATATACAGGATGTGGGGGGTGAGTGCAGGCTCATATAATATGGACCACTCCCCCACCCACATCTCAGTGCAGCTTCAGCATTGAGGTGATGGACAGGCGGATGCAGTGCACAGTATATGAGGCTAACAAATGGGGGCACGCAACCATAGACTGCTTCTAAAGCCTGCAACCGCCTACTCCAGTACCCTGAAACCACTCCAAAGCCGCCTCCACCTCCCCTACAGCCCCTCCCCTACTAGATTTGGATTATAAAATGCACCCCTCACTTTTAACCCAAATTTGGGGGAACAAAAGTCCATCTTAAAATCTGAAAAGTGTGGTAATTGTCCCATTTTAGAGGAAAAATATTTCACATACGACAATCAGACTAGTTTTCTAGATCAACATTCCAACACCGAATCCAGCACATGTAACTCGTACTATGAAATCTTTCAAAAAAGGCATCCTGACCCTCCTCAAACTTTTTATTTAATCAACAGTGATGATAGTGAGTATTCTAGCTGAATACTTTTTACTATTCAGGCATTCAACTCAAATACCGAACCTAATGCAAGCCAATTAGTCATGGGCTCCTCCCACACACAGCCACCCAGAAAACAAGCATTTCTGGGGGAGAAGAGTGTAATTTTTCTGTGTGTTCACAGCATACAACACATTACTGTACCCCCAGTTAGAGTTTTCCATTCAAATCGCTCTCACTAAGGAGCCAGCTCGCATTGTTCTCTCAAGGGAGCCAGCAATTTGGGTAAGATT
>JARQOC010000010.1:26965526-27125912 GCA_033576535.1 Allobates femoralis | reverse complement strand
ACCATGGAATAAATGTCACTATAATATTAAATAATAATAATAATTTTCAAGTGTACTATTGATTTATGAAGACAACACATGATAGTCTTTTAATATGGACGAACGTAAATATAAATACTATAAAATAGTTAAATATGAAACATTATTTCATAGAGTCATTGTCATATCATGAATGGGGAAAACAAAAGATGAGAAATAAAAGTACTTTTTATTGTAAATGTATTTTAAACCTTTGCTGATCAAAGATGATTATATAATTTTCTCACCTTTACGATTTTAGAATCGTTTCCCTCAGTGCTGTGACTTATCCTGCCAGGAGGATTTACAGTAAAGACATCAAATCATTTTAATTCAAAAGATGTGAAGCTGCTATTACATTAAAAATAACAAAAGACTCTTTCTATCGGAGGCAATTGAGAAAAAAATCTTCAAAGGATTTCTACATGATTTTCAAAGCCAATCTCTAGATAGATATCAAACAAAAATGTAATCCACAGCGACTAAGCCGTCAGAAAAATGTTGGGAAAATAAAGTTAATCAATAGAGTGTCAAGAGCCTGAAATGGAAAATATTGAATATTCATTTCTAAGTTTCACGGAGGATTACTAGTAAAACCATCGGCTTGTGGGGCAGTTCTTAATTACCTAATTCTGTTTAGCTTTGTGCAAATAAGTAATATCTATATATCTATTAATCTAAATGAGTACACCACCTTTAAAAAGCCATCTACAATCTGTCCCCCCATATATCTCTGAACTAATCTCCCGATATCATACAACTCGTAATGTTCAATCCTCCTAAGACCTCCTTCTTTCCTCCATACTTGTACGTTCCTCATCTAAATCACCTGCAAGACTTCGCCCAAGCATCCCCCATTCTCTGGAATTCTGCACCCCAAATGTCCGACTGTCCCCCAAACTCGGAACCTTCAAGTGGAACCTGAAAACCCATCTCTTCAGAACAGCCTACAATTTGCAATGACCACAGTGCCAGCTCACCACCACTGGACCCAGTGCTCCACCACCATCGGACTCAGGGCACCACTACCACCAGAGAAGACCCAACCTACTGTCTCTCCCCCCACTGCCCTGTAGAATGTAAGCCCGCAAGGGCAGGGTCCTCTCTCCTCCCTCTGTATCGGTCTGTCACTATTAGTTTGTTCATTGCATTTTTAACTTGCTTGTGTGGCGCCTCCGATGGTCTGGCGTCACACCGTGGTATTAAACTCGTAAAAGCAGTGTAATTTTTCCCCAACTGCAAGTGGATGCTGAGCTGGTGGGCGGGACCCACTTCCTGCACTCCCACACTAGAGTAGTGGTGGGAGGTTACTCCTGGAAGAGATATTTTCCCCCCAAGGGGAAAAAAAAAGAGTTAGAGAGTCGAGGAGGAGTGTCGAGCGAGTCAGAAGGTCTAACAGGACAGCTCCAGGCTGATCCTGAGGAAAGATGAAAGGGGATCCTGAGAGAGGGTACCTGACGTGTGAGTCTGGGCCCAAAAGAGAAATGAGGAACCCCAGCATGGAGCGACCATACTGTAGGGAGCTTCCCCAGTCCACCACAGGAACGCCAGAACTGAGAACACGGCCAGAGTCCAGCTCTAAGGTCATCAACCGGATGCTGCGGTCTGTTCACCGGCTGCAGCACTCTGCCACATGGAGCGGTCCACCTGCTTCTTCACTGCGAGGGTGGGGAGCTCCAAAATTACCTTCAAGGAATAATTGTGTACGGACTAATCCCAGGAGGGGAAGAAAGGACACAGGTTCGTCAACTAAGGCATACCACGGGTACCTCTATACTGCTTGGCATCCACTTGCAGCCACCCGTAGGGCTACCTGCTTGTTTAACATCTTGCTCAATTGTGGACATTGTATTCTGCTACTGACTGTTTACAGTAAAGTACCCGGGAGAGAGTGACTGTGCCTCCGTGTCTTTGTGCTGACATCATCAACCTTTTTGCTTACAGCAAAGCTGCCCTGGAGGAGCTTTGCCATTCTTGCCGCAATACCATCACCTTCCGGAGGACTGTAGCGGCGCTGGTGACCCCTCACCAGGTATTACAGGTGGCGTCACGAGACAACAACTCTTTTGCCTTTTACATAACCCCTCTTTGAAGTGTCACCCAGGCCACGGGCTCAGGCACCGCCACCAGTGACATCTCCATGAACCCTTCTGAGCCTGATACCCGAGTACCCTCCGGGCCTGGGGCTCGACATTTGTATGTATCCCTTTCTCATGTACAGCACCATGGATTTAAGGGTGCTCTATAAATAAATAATAATAATAATAATTTAAAAAATAAGATTTTTATCAGTTTCTCACTGGATACAAGACCAATTTTCAAAATTTTGTCAAGACTGAGTTTTGTAGAACATAAATAAACTGGAAAAATTAGCAATTTACTTTTATTTATTCTACAGAATTTGCTCAAGTGCACAAAAATAAACAGGGTACTTGGTGACATTATTTGATAAAAAATGTGCAAGCCATTCCACCAACGACAAGGTGACCACATCGAGGTGGACCCTAACTAAAAGTGTTAAAAAAAAACCTTACCATATGTCCTGCGACATATATAGCAAGGAGAAAGAAAATCTGGGCCCCAACAGAGAACACAAGCAGTAGGAGACTGTGCACATTAAATACTGTCCAGCTCAAAGGCAGAAACTGCAACAAAACATAATGAAACAAAACCATGCCTGGAAATAAAATGTAATCAAGCAGTGGGTGCGTGTTCACATTAGCTTTATAATAACAAAAATAACAATACCGAAAAATGAGCAAATAGCTTAGAATAAATAAAAGTAAATTGCTAAAGTGTATGGAAATACACAGTGTAATTGGTAACATTATTTGATCAAAAAATATGCAAGCCGTCCCACCAGCGACAAGGTGACCTCCATAGGGACAGACCGTACCTAACAGTGTTGAAAAAAACCTTACCATATGTTGTCATTAATTACCCGTTTTATTTTCCTGCACTTTAGCATGCACTTTTATTTATTCTAGGTTATTTGCTCATTTTTCCATATTGTTGTTTTTGTATTATAAGGCCAATGTGAACATGCACCAACTGCCGTGGTGCTATCCTGCCATCAGCATACCAATTTGGTGTCAAAATTTGCTACATTTTTGTACAAAGCAATTGTTATAAAGCTACATTGTTTTCAAAACAACACACTTTCTGGCGTTATTGTTTTGATAAATCGGGGACCTAAGTGGGGTTTTGTGCTAAAATGAGCTCCTTCTCCCTCTTTTTCTACATCCAGAGTGAAGAGGATAATAAGTAAAATTCTTAATGACTGCTTAATTAGATTACATACCATATTTTATTTTGTAACCATAAAGACGGAGAAATTTGACCCCCAAATTGTTGAACATTTGTAATTTAGACTATTTGCTAACTTGCCGACAGAATTTAACAAGATAAATAAATCAATAATTAATAAAAATAACTAATTCCTGCTAAGCACATGCATTTTATTGACGGTACAATATTCATAACACACATGTATAGTCACAAGACTTTACTTTGCACCTGCATCCTCTGTAGACGTAGTCACACTAGTTTGGAATTAACACCGTGCTACATGAACCTCCCAGTGAAACGAAGCATCACCTGTGGCAAGAGCTATTTATTAAGCATACCTTCACTTGCTTTTATACTAGCGTTAATCCTTGAATGCTGACTTTGGTATTTCTTGGTGTTCCGGAATTACTGCCAGAAAGGTGAAAATTGTGGGGATGAAACAAGCGAGCACTATAATTGCCATGTGGATGGTGTCTTTGCAACATAAACTCTGTTCACATTTGTGCTGACCCTTAACATATCCCATGAAGTAATATAAATGTATTGTGGAACATGTGCACTTCAACATTAATGTAAAAATGAAGCTCTCGGGATCTAGTAAGTGAAAATCTTAGTAGGAAATAGGACTTGGGTACATATGTTCAACATTAAAGGTGATTGCTCTTAATGTATGTTTGTTGTGAAATTGTAAGTTTTGTGTGATTTTGGATCCAGCAGGCAGCGACGGGCTGCCCCCAACCCCCAGGTGCCTATTTGTACCTGGCCGGACACAAGAATATAGGGGAGCCCTTTTATTTTATTATTTCATGAATTTCATGAAATAATTAAAAAAAAATGTGTGGGGCTCCGCGCAATTTCTATGTCTAGCCAGGTACAGCTAAGCAGCTGGGGGCTGGAATCCGCAGCGCAGGGAGGCCCAAGCTTTCTGGGCACCCCCCGCTGCAAATTGCAGCCCGCAGCCGCCCCAGAAGATGGCGCGTTCATTGAAGCACCATCCTCTGGCGCTGAACCCCGCTCTTCCAGCGGCCCTGGTGGCGGTGGCACGCTGGGTAATAAAGAGGTTAGGGCCAGCTTTGTATTATCAGCTGGTCCTAAGCCCGAAATTTATGGCGGTCACGCCAATATTAGACATGACCGCCATGAATTTCTATTAAATTGTTTTAAAAAAAACACAACACAGAGAAAATTTTTTATTAGAAATAAAAAAAAAGCCATTAGGGACTCCATCTTTAATTAAAAAAATCCTATTCCGTCCGACGTAGTCCAAAACGCGATGTCCTCTCTGCTACATCCCTGTGCATAGATATAGATGTCTATGCACAGGGATGAGCAGACTGAGAACAATCTCAGCTCTGCTACACACAGGAAGAGCAGGCGGGCTCTAGGACCCTGGAGCTGCGGCAGCCTGCACAGAGCAGACAGCCAGATTCCTTACTTTGCGAGTTTCCCAGCGATTACTTGCACAGTAAACGAGTCCAATGCAAGTCAATGCCAATCCTAGTTTTGTCAGAGTCTCTGACAAAACTAGGATTGCTTCAGGCTGAAGCTTCTGAGACACATCTGTGATTTGTAAATCGCACACTACTCGCTATTACTCGCTTCCCCATTCATTAACATTGGACTCGCTAGACTCGCAACGAGTAGCGAGTCCCGGGCTCGGACTCGCTAGAGTCAAGCGATTCCTAGTAATTTAGGACTTGCCTATAACTATTCAGGATAGATTGGAGAGGTGCAAGGGAGGTATTGGGGAGGCCGGTGAGCAGGAGGTTGCAGTAGTCGAGGCGGGAGATGATGTGAGCGTGAATAAGGGTTTTAGCAGTGTCGTGGTCAAGGAAAATGCGGATCCTATAGATGTTTTTGAGCTGGAGTCGGCAGGAAGTGGCGAGGGCCTGGATGTGGGGCTTGAAGGAGAGAGAAGAGTCAAGGATAACCCCGAGGCACTTGGCATGGGGGACTGGGGAGAGAGAGCAGTCGTTGACGACAATGGATAGGTCAGGTAGTGAGAGGGAGCTTCTTGGGGGGAAGACTATGAACTCGGTTTTGTCCATGTTCAGCTTAAGGAAGTGAGTAGAGAAGAAGGATGAGATGGTGGACAGGCAGTGTGGAATTTTGGATAGAAGGGAGGCGATGTCAGGACCAGACAGGTAGATTTGGGTGTCGTCTGCGTAGAGGTGGTACTGGAGGCCATGGGACTCAATGAGTTGCCCAAGGACGAGAGTGAAGATTGAGAACAGTAATTGTCAAAGAACCGAGCCCTGGGGGACCCTGACAGATAGGGGTAGGGCGAGGAGGATGTGTGGGAGTGGGTGACGCTGAAGGTCCTGCCCAATAAGTATGAGGAGATCCAAGAGAGGGTGAGGTCCGTGATGCCAAGAGATTCCAGGATATGAAGTAGAAGGGAGTGGTCAACAGTGTCGAAGGTGGCGGACAGGTCGAGGAGGAGGAGAACAGAGTAGTAGGGCTTGCTTTTGGCAGTCAGTAGGTCGTTGGTGACTTTGGTCAGGGCTGTTTCAGTGGAGTGGAGGGGTCGGAAGCCAGATTGCAGGCGGTCAAAGAGGGAGCAGGAGGAGAGGTGAGAGGACAGCTCAGAGTGGACATGCTGTTCAAGTAGTTTAGAAGCGAAAGGGAGGAGAGATATAGGGCGGTAGTTGGAGACAATTGTGGGGTGGAGGGAGGTTTTTTTTGAGGATGGCTGTGATCAAGGCATGTTTGAGGGCTGAGGGGAAGGTGCCAGTGGTAAGTGATAGGTTGAAAAGATGAGTTAGGGCTGGGATGATAATGGAGGTGAGGTTGGGAATGAGGTGGGATGGGAGCGGGTCATGGGCGCTGTTGGTGAGGTGTGATTTTGACAGGAGGGAGGAGAGCTGGTCTTCAGTTATGGGGGGAAAGCAGTTGATGGAAGGAGAGGGCAGTATAGGTGAAAGGGGAGGCTGTGGGGACAGTGGATCAAAGCTGTCTCTGATTCTGTCAATCTTTTATTTGAAGAAGGAGGCAAAGTCTTCTACAGAGATAAGGGGAGAGGGAGGGGGAGCAGGCGGAGTAAGGAATTGAAGGTTTTGAAAAGTTGTTTGGGATTGCGGGACAGGGAGGTTATTAGGAATAAGAAGAAGGTTTGTTTGGCGGTGGCAAGTGCAGTCTTGAAGGCGATGAGGGACTGTTTGAACAGCGCAAAGTGCTCAGTGGAACATGATTTTTTTCCATCGCCTCTCAGCGACCCTGGATGCCCGTCTCAGGTCTTTAGTGAGGGTGGTTTGCCAGGGTTGCCTGCTAATGTAATGTAAATGTTATTCAGAACAAAGTACACTAAAAATAGAATAGGCACATGCTCATGCAGTTCTATATACAGTTACTTTGCTCCTCTGTTCCATCCATGTATACTGCGACCGGTCCGGTCAATACGCTTCCAGCTGACCTCCATCCTCCCTGAAGTAAGAATGTGTGTGACAGTCCCTCAACATGTTTTGCTATGACGGTAGTTAAATGACCCAGCAAGTTTGACTGTGTACATGGTTCCAAACCTACAAGTTATTTCAAGGTGCTCTCATGTCTATCGGTTCCCTATCTCCCTTACGTAAGGGAGATAGGAACCCGATAGACATGAGAGCACCTTGACATTTATTGGGCTTACATGCAATGGCCAATGCATCAACTAAGATTCTCATTCTTTCATTGTGTATCCTGAAGCAGTTTCTGCAATGCCAAATTTCCTCATCCAAATTTGCATTAGTTTCCTATATGTTAGTCATTTATTTTTTAGCCAATATGTCATTTGTAATGTTTAGTGTGCAGCGGATAACTATTTATTGCATATTTTTTTCCTGCTAGCACCTTCACATGTAGGTGTGCCAGTCATCTTTATTTTAAGTCAGTATGGTGATAGACAGTTCAGCCATCCAATCATTGAACACCTCACTCTGAGTCCTGTTGGTATTGGTATTTTCATGGTAGAATATTGATCATTTAATGACACAGAATGTTCAGATTTTGGCAAGACAAAAGTTTTGTCACCTGGTCATATAATGCACTCAATCCTAGTTTACATCCTCACCTGTGCTCAGTAAATCATCGGTTAATTAGTGGGTGTGTATGAAAAGAAATACAGCACCCCAGACCTGCACTTGAACTGCAACTTC
The DNA here is from genome assembly GCA_033576535.1 of Allobates femoralis. Taxonomy (NCBI): domain Eukaryota; kingdom Metazoa; phylum Chordata; class Amphibia; order Anura; family Aromobatidae; genus Allobates; species Allobates femoralis. The sequence continues at coordinate 27,118,473 of JARQOC010000010.1, read as the reverse complement.
AGCTCTGACAACATACCAAAAATCCACCTTGCCACCAAAGCCTTGATTATCAAGAGGCTAAAGACCAGATCCACTGCAGAGGTGGCTGTCACCTTTAAAGTGTTTCAGCGTCAAGTACAAAGAATTAAAAAAAGATTTGAAGAAAATGGAGATATGTTTGACAAGCCCAGGTCTGGCAGACCCCGCAAGACAACCGCTCAGGAGGACAGTTTGTTGGTTAGAAAATCCAAAGCAAGCCCCTCTTCCGCTGCAGCAGAGCTCCAACAGGCCTGGTCACCTCAAGTCCCTGTGTCAACTAGAACAGTTTGTAGGATTCTGTCTCAAAATGGCCTCCATGGTTGAATAATTGACCAGAAGCCAGCACTAAACAAAAGGCAAATAAAAAACCATGTGGCATTTGCAAGGTCCCACAGCCTGCTAAACAGATGGATGCTGGAAATGTGGCAGAAGGTGGATTTCTCTGGTGAATCTTCAGTAGAATTACACCACAGCCGCCGCAAATACTGCAGGAGACCTACTGGAGCCCATATGGATCCAAATTTGGTGGTAGAAAGATCATGGTCTGGGGTTGCATTCAGTATGGGGGCGTGCAAAACATTTGCAAGGTGGAAGGCAATATCAATAGCCTAAAACATCAAGAAGTATTAGCTACCTCTTATATTCCAAATCAGCAAAGGGTTCAAATTCTGCAGCAGGATGGTGCTCCATCTCATACATCCATCTCTACAACAAAGTTCCTCCAAACAAAAAATATCAAAGTGCTCAAGGACTGGCCATCCCAGTCACCAGACATGAACATCATTGAGCATATTTGGGGTAGGATGAAAGAGGAAGCTTGGAAGACAAAACCAAAGAATCTAGATGAACTCTGGGAGACATGTAAGACTGCATTCTTTGCTATTCCTGATGACTTCATTAATAAATTGTATGAATCATTGTTGAACCGCATGGATGCAGTCCTTCAAGCTCATGGAAGTCACACAAAATATTAAATATGACTTTATTAGCACCACAACTTCATTCCCCAACATATATTTGTATTTTAAGTTAATTATTTGTTTGAATATCACATTACTTTCTGTGGGCGACAAAACTTTTGTCTTTTCAAAATCTGACCATTCTGTGTTCATTAAATGATCAATATTTCAGCATTGATGCCAATTTATTTTCTTAACGTAAACCACATTTGGGAGGGTTTCAGCTTTCAAATGAGTAATTTATAAGACCAATGGATGAATTTAACGTCAGGTTAAGCTTTTATTTACATAACATGGATAAGTGACATAACTTCTGTCAGGGACTGTACGCTCATCTTCTTTGTAATTTACAAGGTATTTTCGTCTTCACAATAACAACTATCCACCAGCATTTTCTACCTTCAATGTGACACATTAGCTAATCTACAATTAACTACAACACAATGTACTTGGTACATACCTTTTTTGCAAAAAATGTACTTTAAGTCACTCCACCGCGACAAGGTGACCCTTTTCGAAATGGCTCCTACGCTAACCATATTATTACCTACTACTGTGCTTTTTGACCTCAAAAGTAGCCAATGATAACATTGGTATTGATATTGATAACATTGAACATTGATAAAGGCTTATTATAAGACAAAATGTCTGTTGATTTAAATTTTGCATATTCTTCAAATGCATAAATAGTAACAAGTAAAAAATGATCGTATTGGCCCCCATAAAAATAGTCTGGGTGAAATGAGGAAAAAGGCAATATGCTAAATGACTTTTTTTCAACAGTATTTACACAAGAAAATTACATGACAGACAACATGATCAGTGATAACAAAAATTCTCCATTAAATGTCACCTGCTTAACCCAGTAGGAAGTACGGCATCACCTGAAAATCACTAAAATTGACAAATCCCCAGGCCAGGATGGGATACACCCCAGAGTGCTGCAGGAATTAAGTACTGTCATAGATAGACCATTATTTTTAATATTTAAAGATTCCATAATAACAGGGTCTGTACCTTAGGGCTAATCTTATAATAATGTATAAACATATGATTATATATAAATATATATAAATATATGATTAATGATCTTCTAACTCTTAGGCCTGAGACGGGGACAAGGGGGCATCTTCTATGTCTGCAGGAAAGAAGGTTTAATCATAATCACAGATGTGGATTCTTTGTTGTAAGAGCAGTGAGACTATGGAACTCTCTGCCACATGATGTTGGAATGACTGACTCACTACTAATATTTAAGAAGAAAATAGAGCTGAGACAGAAAAAAGTAGTAATGTGAACACGCCTGTATAGCATGCTCACTACCAATGCCAAATTGTAGTGCGTTGGTAGTAAGCATGCTATACAGGCATGTTCACATTACTGCTTTTTTCTGTTTCAGCTTTGTTTCCAAATTGATTTAACCACTTTGTTGGATGGCCCCACCTCTCTCCTGCTGAACAGAAGTAGATATAACGCATTCCATCTGTGATCCAATTCGGGCACAGTTCACACACTACATCCTGCTACTTTTGAGGTCAATAAGCACAGTAGTAGGTAATAATATGGTTAGCGTAGGGGCCATTTCAAAAAGGGTTACCTTATCGTGGTGGAATGGCTTAAAGTACATTTTTTGCACAAAATGTATGTACCAAGTAGCCTGTGTTTTTACTGTACTAGCATTTATTTATTTATTGCATGGTATCTAGAGACACATTATACTTCTTTTTTTTGTTCTATCGTTGGTTTTTCATAAAATTTAAGAGTGGCCTGGATGCCTTTCTTGAAAAATATAATATTACTGGTTATATATACTAGACTCTTTGATAGGGTGTTGATCCAGGGACCTAGTCTGATTGCCGTATGTGGAGTCAGGAAGGAATTGTCACCGCCCCACCTCATTTTATACAGCAGTCCCCTGCTCCACTGACACACTGTGCTGAATCCGCAGCTGTGAAGTAGATTTAATACACTGTGTCAGTGGAGCAGGGGAATGCTCTCTGCAATATAGGGTGTGCGCTCACCCTGTGGCCACTGTCAGTGGGGCCAAGGTCCACAGCCCAGGTCTTTGTGCACAGTGGAGCCGATGCATTTCCTCTCTATACCTCCTGTACCACAGAGCCAGTGGCTGTGGTGTAGAGAGGACCGGCTCCACCGGCTTTGTGGTACAGGAGGTATAGAGAGGAACAGCATCGGCTCCACTGTGCACAGAGACCTGGGCTGTGGACCTCGGATCCACTGACAGCGGCCACAGGATGATTGCACACACTATATTACATATAGTGGTCTCCTAGTCCATTGACAAAGTGCACTGAATCTACTTCACAGCTGCGGTTTCGGCACATTGTGTCAGTGGAGCAGAGGATCACTGTGTGCAATGTGGGTGGGTGATGACATTAGGGGCTGGGAAGGGCCTGAAGCAGTCTGGGGGTGGCTGAGCATGCTGTAGACTGAGGGGGCGTATTTGGAGGAGTCTGGGCGTAGCTCACAACACAAACACGCCTCCTGAATGTTCTCTGGCTGCTGCAAATAGGTGATATCTAGGTAACTATGAAAAATATTGACAGGATATATATTACAAACTGTCAACATTTTGCAGCCTGCATACATATATAAATTATCCAAAAAGCCCAGACAACCCCTTTAAACTTGATGCACCCACATCAATTTCTGACCCCATTGTCTTTTAATGGGGTCCAAGCACTTACCGGTGTACCCAGTTCTTCCCATTTTCCCAGATATGGGTGTCACTGCTTTTTTTACTGAGACTAAAAAGGCATTTTAAGTGCATTTTTGGTCTCCATGAAAAAACCTGGAAGCACTGATATCTAAGTCACCATGGGTTAAATCAGAATGTACCCATTGGAACCCTGATATGGCAGAATCTGGATTCCACTGGATCAAGAAGCCACATCTGGGTTTTTAAACTGTGCATGCACAGAACATAGTTCTACATGACATGCCCCCCAGGGAGCACGTCATTTGTCATTGGATCCAGTAGAAACAGGTAATCCACTGATTGCAACAGTATGTTTCCGCACCTGTATTATCACTCATCTGTGAGACAGATCAGTGATAATACCTGTGCAGGTGCATCCAGATGCATCCTGTAAAAACACTTGTGGGGGGATCCAGAGGAATCTGGGGGGATGCAGGCTTTACCTCCATTCCCCCAGATTGAAAAAAAAAAAACACAAGTGTGAAACCAGCCTAAAGGCCCCATCACATGGGGCGACATCGCCGCCAATTACATAGGCGACATAGGGGCGTGGCCTATCGGCAGCGACATCGCCCCTACGTCGCCTCATGTAAAGGGGCGATGTCAGTGCCGCCGGGAGGTTGCCTGGTTTCAGAGCAGTGCTCTGAAACCAGGCGACCGATCTGGGGCGATGTGCACACATAGCCCCATGTAACCAGCTGCCGGCAAACTGTCAGGCGATGGGAGTCATAGGCTCCCATTGTCCTGCCTCGCCGCTGGGGTTTTCAGACTTCCCGGCGGCGATGCCGCCTGTCAGCTCGCTGGCACGGGGCTAGAGATGTCGCCCCATGTAAATGGGGGACGGCAACGCTGGCGGGGGCGGCACAAACGTTCGCGCACCCACCAGTCGCCGCTGACATCTCCAGCCCCGTCACCATGCTACACATTTTCCTGCACTGATAAATGCATTTGCACCTCGTAAAAAACACATAGTTAAGACAGGTGTTCTGATTTCACATACACTTTTCTCACTTAACACTGTGCTGCAGATTATATGTAAAACTTCCGCAGATATACACCAAAAACTCGGCAACATCAACGATACATCCGCATGAGGCCTGGGCAGCAAGTGAAGGGGGACATCTGGTGCACAGCACTCAATATGACCTCAGGTAAAAGAACCAATTTACTAGAGTCTCTATTATAGTGCTCCATTATAGAGTTTAAATGGGCAATTGACTGTTGCACGTAGCTTTATTTGTAGGCCTTATTTGTCTTATAGAGCCGTACCTAGTCTGCAACATATCACTTATTAGACTCAGGTGAATAGGGCGAGGTAATGGCACGTTACTTAGACCATGTTGACACACTATGGTATATATAGAGGGTTTTGTTCTATAGAACATTTGACTTCACTTTGTACCAAAATATGTTGTGACACCACTCGCTGTGCCCTGTAATTAGCATTGTACCATCAGTCTTGCATCCCACACAGACATGTATCTCCTCTTTCTGTGTTAATGTCTATGTATTTTGTCATTATGTTGAGTATATATGCAGATATTGCATTAATAAAGCAATCAGATTTTAAGTGCAATACTATGAGTCTCTTGGCCTTTTCATAGGACATAGACACATCCGCGTTGTCGGCACATAGCCTAACTATATTTCTGTTCTTTGTCCACATGGATAAGCCCTTATTTGCACTTCTTATATAGGGAAGATGGTGTGTCACGGTCCGCGCTGCTGTCTCAATGGAATCACAAGGAGTGGATGTCTCCAAGAAGCCACAAGGAAGGCAAGGTTCCAAAGTAATGATCTCCTTTGTTCACCAACGCGTTTCGGCACCTATCCTGGCACCTTCATCAGGGTAACTTCTTGTCTTTTCCAGCTCTTGGCCAATTATATATTAGAATTTAACATAAATACATTTAACCAAATCGAACAACCTGTCCCCTCCCTACATCTCCGACCTGGTCTCCCGCTACCTCCCTTCGCGCAACTTGCGCTCCTCCCAAGAACTCCTTCTCTCAACCTCCCGAATCTCCACCTCCCATAACCGCACACAAGACTTCTCTCGGGCTTCTGCCAGACTCTGGAACTCCCTCCCCCACCACATCAGACAATCCCCTACCCTGGGAACCTTCAAGAAAATCCTGAAGACCCACCTCTTCCTACAAGCCTACAACACACACTGACACCCTATCCACTGCACCAACTCACCTGTCCCCCTCCTACTGTCTCCCTCCCCACCCCCTTTAGACTGTGAGCCCTCGCGGACAGAATCCCCGGCCCCATTGTACCTGTATTACTATTTGTGATCTGTCATCGTTTGTCACCGTTTGTGGTCGTCGTCTTCGACCACTTGTCTATGTCAACCCTCTAAATTGTAAAGCGCCATGTATCCTTATAGCGCTATATAAATACTTATTAATAATAATAATAATAAATAGCCCAACTACAATGGAGTTAAGATTATTATAAGATATATAGCACATCTCACTACATGTATAGAAGCCATGTTCTGATCATTTCACCATATCTCTAATATTCACTCGGTAAAGATCAAGAAGAACATATTGAATTTCTTAATGTGTGGCCCACTTTAGAAGATTATTTACTGTTTTTACATGGAAGTACTGTATCATAGGGCAGGAAAAAACTAAACTAAGCTTGTGGAGCACATTAAGTAGAGTATCATGTGCCATTAGAACGAAATGTAACAATTATATGCTAAGCTTAAGTCAACCTCTTACAAGCAGACAGAACAACACTTGACCTCCCAGGCTCGCGGGTTGTAAAAAGCTTTAAACATTTAGATTTCATTTTGTAAAACAGGATAATGTATTTCCATTTGTTTTTCATGCAAACCTTTAATAAGCCACTTAAAATTTGCCTTATTTCTCATTCTTTGTACAACTCATCCACTAAAATGAAAACCAAAAATCCCATTCTGCATTTACAGAAGTATCGAGTGTCATTAGAAACTAATTAACCACTATGGAGACGGGAAACAGTAGAGCCGCATCCCTTTCTTACAAGTCTACAAAATGTTCTCACCATTCTTAAGTAACAGCATAAAAAAATGAAACAAAGAAGAACTTCATTTAGTGTCTACGAGGACATTTTCACTGTATCAGCTATATATATGATTAGTTTTATGATCCGTTAATTACTTTTATAAAATAATAAAAATAAAATGAAATGAGTCATGGGTATCGCAACAAATCGTAATATAGAGTCCTTCAGAAGAGAAGGTATCGGTGAAGGACGGCAAATGAGATACTAATGTACATACTTATATCGCAGTGCACAATGATTATTAACAGCTCTTGGGTGGTTAATGGAAGAACAGATACATCGGTTGTTGTTGGCTGAATATTTCTAGTATTTTTGTTGAACAAGATATTCTGAATTTGTGAATAAAATCTATTATAAATGTTCAGTATCGACCTGCTATTGTCTCTCATAAGCAAATATATAAAAGGGAAAAGGAAATCAAAAATGGGTATTAAAAGAATGATTACTAATATTAGGATTTGTATTACTCTTTGTACCACAAAACAGAATTAACAAAACTTATCAATGAGGTCTACAAGCCAACAGCTTTGTTTGTACACTTTCTCAATTTAGGATGAGCAATGTTACCTGATGTGAGAGCAGGAAAAGAGGCCCTGATGCCAGTTACTAGATGTAGCATGAAGCAGATTTGATAAAGCTACAGCCACTTACACCACAGCTTTTTGTGTACATTGTCTATTGACAGTGAGCTGCGTATCGGAGGAGGGGGCATAGTTAGACTGACAGGTTTGTGAGACCTGGTAAGGGCAATGATAATTTCTTGATGATAATACCTTCATTATAAGTAAACAACAGCACACAGCCTATTAAATGACACATTGCAAAATTGAGTATTTTAATCCTTATTTCATGCTGTACTCATATTACATTAAAAAAAACACTGTTAGGCCCCTTTCACATCAGCGTTTTATGCTGATCAAGGCAGGTGCGGTGTATTTACCGCATCTGCCACATCTGCCGCCTAACCGTCACACTTGCGGTTCACCTGCGGCAAGCCCCATGCAATGTCTATGGGGCTTGCGGCAGGTGCGGCAAGTGCGGTATAGTTGCGGTTTGTGTAGATTTTGGGGCAGAGGAAAGAGATCTGAATGAGATGTGCAAGAAAAAAAAAGCAACTTGGGCACAGCACAGCACTTCTGACCTGTCATAGACTTTGCAGCCTTGGGATGCATATGCAGATTTTGATGCAGATACTTAAATTCTGGTGAGAAAACATAAAAAAACATGGGTGCAGGGAGAGCTGCTGTTGTGGTGAAAGGGTTCTTGCCCCCTGGCTACTTCTGCAGAGATTTCTAGGGCAGGGGTGACCAACTACAGTACTCAAAGTATGAAAACAGTGCAAGTTTTCAGGATTTCCTTAGCATTGCACAAGTGCTAATTTCATCACCTGCAGAGGTGATGATTCCAGTACCTTGTGCAATATTAAAGAAATCATGAAAACATGTACTCTTTGCAACCTTTTAGAACTGCATCTGGCTAGCCCTGTTCTACTAGTGTGTGTGTAGTGTCTTGTATTTTCATACCTGAGAACGTCAGGCCTGAGGCCTGCGGCTTTTTCTCCAGTCTTTGTAGGGCACTGCACTATAAAAACACCTGATTGCAGAAGCACTCCAGCACACAAGGAGTGAACTAAGAAAAACATTTCTGTAACATACAGACTAACTCTCAAACAGAAACATAACAATATACATAGTTTATAAATATAACGAAAGTCCCACAGGGATCAGCAAGAGCATGCAGACTGTTAAACTTGAGGGCAGAGTCCAGTAAGGTCTTTCAGTTTGACCCCAAGGGCTGCATGCATGCACAGTAGGGGGAAGCACAAATGCCAAAAAATGTTGGAGGGGAAAATATAACTACCAAAAACACAGGCCTTGGTCAAGCAAGAAATGAAAAAATAAACAACTCCAATAAGTCATCCTCTAGCCAAAATGCAAACTAAGGGATGGGTCACTATCTAACTGATCACTCACCCTAGGGCTGGAGTACTCGGATCCCGGGCGTTGCTGCTGGATCCTGTCACCGGTGGTCAATGCCTGGGACCGTGGCCCTGGTGGTTGCTGAAAAGTGTTGAAATGAAAATAATAAAAGTGTATTGTTCGTGATGCCACCTGCAGTTTCTGATGATGACACCAGCGCTATTTCAGACCTCTGGGGATGGTGTTATTGTAGCCAGTTGGTCTTGATACCTGCAGGTAGAGCAGTGTCACCAGGGCAGTGATGCTTTATTAACTGGAAGGCAGCTCTGCAGGTGAGAAGCTGTCTGATGCCTCACAGCAGGAAAGAACGACACACCACACATAGCTGAGTCTCTGTACGGGTTTACTGGTCACCAGGCAATTCAAAGACAGGTTTACAGTCACAGGTAGCTGGCCTGGGTAGTGACCAATGAATAGGGTGTTCGTCAGTGGCTCTCAAGTTGTTCCTCTAGGCTTCGCCCTCTGTCCTAGTTTGTGGTGAAGCCTGGCCTGCCTAAAGCCTGACCTGGCCTGCTGCACTCTCCTCTGTGGCTCTATACTCGTGTAGGAACCTTCTACGGATTGCCGCACCTCTGTTGATTTTCTGCGGGTCCTGGCTCCTTGTATGGCTATGGTCTTGAGGTAATCTGGAGGCTGAACACTCCTCGGTCTCACCGATATTGGCAGCTCTGAGATGAACTTGCCTGCATCACTCCCGGAGCCGGTACTCCGTTCCGTGGACTGGGATTCTCCCAGACCGGTAGGTCTGATGCCGGGTGGGTACCTACACCCTCAGGCTCCCCCTTCTCGTCTGGGTCACCACTTTTCTGGGTGCCTTCCCTGTACATTCCCCTGAAGGGTCCTCCTCGACCTCTCTTTACATCTCTCTGCTTCTCCTTCTCCTGCTTTCCACTACCCACTTATATAACCTCCCACTGGGACCGGTTAACCTGGTAACGGGATTAACCAATTGGCCCCCTGAGCTAGGTGTGTGGATGTTGGATGAAAGCCACATACGAACCTCTCCCTTCACTGGCCACAGGGATACTGCACACGCTGGTCTTGGTGCAGTACCACTTCGTGGCACACCGACCAGTGCGGCACCACACTGACCCTCCAACACACCACTGATATGGTCTCTCGCTATTTTCAGCCATGCCCTGGATGATTGTCACAGTTGTTCCTGATATCCTGCTGACGAACGGTCTTGGGGGGTCACAGGGGCTGGTGAATGCCTCTAGGAGCATTCACCACCACAACCTGTCCCCCAGCACACTCCATCATGTCCACTGCTGGAGAGAATGATGAAAGAACTATGGGATGACCATGCTCTATAAGAAAGAGAGGACCAGCTTGGGGAGCACAGATAGGTTCAGGTGCATCTGGCTGGCCAACCAAGAGACACCTGGGCGACACCTGACACAAACATTTCTTCAGGTCAGCCTTCTCCTGCCATTTCTCCAGGTCAGCCTTCTCCAGCAATTTCTCAAATTGGTCGACGGTGGCAACCAGACATTTGCCAACCTCAAACCACCCCTTTATTCTCCATAACTTCATAAAATTGACCTCCTCCCCGACAAAGATGGTAGGTATTCTTTGGGGAACATTGTCACGCAGCAGGGTGGAGCGGTTGATGTGGCACAAATTCTTAGTGTAATGTTCCACTAGGATCCCATACCCCTTATCCTGCTGGAATGCCATCACCTTGCCTTGGGTGCATTGGTCGAGGAAGTAATAATATTTAGGCCATGCAAGCAGTCCCGGGCGATGGCATCTGCATATCGAATCTCCTCAGCAAAAGACCCAGTAGGACAGGTTGGTTGATGGCTTGTCAGATAGTTGCTTGGAGGGGGTATGGGGTATGGGTCCCCACATGGCATTGTTCCAGTTGAATGCCAGTTGAGGTGGTGAGGGTGATCCAAATGGCTGGGAAACAATGCCTTCTAGGTTCTCCTCATAGAGGTCCCAGTCCTGGTGGTATTAGGGAATGGGATCCAGCAGCTGCGACTCTGGCTAGAGGTGAAATTTAGCCATACATGCTGCAAGATCATATGCAGTCTAACATGTGGTGCTCCTGTCTCGGATGACATAGGGAAAGTGTCATCTGACAGCTGTGACTATCTCCTAAGGTCCCGTCTGGCATTGGAGCCCTGGATTGGATCAGCACCTCATTGCAGATGAGGTGTAAAGGGGTAGTGAGGTGGAGAACCAGCTCACATGTGTCTCCATCTGCCCTGCATGATGCAGGGAAACTTTTCACTCTTTGTTTCATTGCAGCCATTTGGTAAATTCAAAAAAGTTCTTTTTTTTCTTTCTCATTAATGTACACTCTGCATACCATCTTGACTGAAAAAAACTGAAAAGTAGACATTTTTGCAAATTTATTAAAAAAACCTGAAATATCACATGGTCATAAGTATTCAGACCCTTTGCTCAGTATTTAGTAGAAGCACCCTTTTGAGCTAGGACAGCCAGAAGTCTTTTTGGGAATGATGCATCAAGTGTTTCACACCTGGATTTGAGGATCCTCTGCCACTCTTCCATGCAGATCCTCTCAAGTTCCGTTAGGTTGGATGGTGAACTTTGGAGGACCGCCATTTTCAGGTCTCTCCAGAGATACTCAATTGGGTTTAGGTGTCTGGTTTAGGTCTAGATTTAGGTGTAGGTTTAGGGCTCTGGCTGGGCCAGTCAAGAATGGTCACAAAGTTGTTCTGAAGCCACTTCGTTATTTTAGCTTTGTGCTTAAAGTCATTGTCTTGTTGGAAGGTGAACCTTCGGCCAAGTCTGAGGTCCATTCAAGTTTCCTTCAATTGCAACCAGTCATCCTGTCCCTGCAGCTGAAAAACACCCCCATTGCATGATGCTGCCACCACTATGTTTCACTGTTGGGATTGTGTTGGGCAGGTGATAAGCAGATTGTGTTGGGCAGGTGATAAGCAGTGCCTGGTTTTCTCCACAGATACCGCTTAGAATTATTACAAGAAAGAATCTTATTTCTCATAGTCTAGGAGTCCTTCATGTGTTGCTTTGCAAAGTATGCGGGCTTTCATATGTCTTGCACGGAGGAGAAGCTTCTGTCGGGCCACTCTGCCACTCCAGCCTGACCGGTGGATGGCTGCAGTGATAGTTGACTTTGTGGAACTTTCCCTCATCTCCTGGCTGCATCTCTGGAGTTCCACCACAGAGATCTTGGGGTTCTTCATCCAGCTCAGTTTGGCTGGATGACCTGGTAAAGGAAGACTTCTGGTGGTTTCAAACTTCTTCCATTTAAGGATTATGGAGGCCACTGTGCTCTTAGGAACCATGAGTACTGCAAAAATTATTTTGTAACCTTTGCCAAATCTGTGCCTTGCTACAATCCTGTCTCTGAGCTCCTTGGGCAGTTCCTTTGACCTCATAATTCTCATTTGGTCTGACATGCACTGTGAGCTGTGAGGTCTTATATAGTCAGGTGTGTGCATTTCTAAATCAAGTCCTATCAGTTTAATTAAACACAGCTGGACTCCAATGAAGGAGTAGAAGCATCTCAAGGAAGATCACAAGGAAATGGACAGCATGTGACTTAAAAATGAGTGTCTGAGCAAAGGGTTTGCATACATATGACCATGTGATATTTCAGTTTTTTTTTTTTTTTTTTTTTATTAAATTTGCAAAAATTTCTACTTTGTTTTTTTTTTATTTTTTTTTAAGTCAGGATGGGGTGCAGAGTGTACATTAAATTAAAAAAAAAGATCTTTTTGGAATTTACCAAATGGCTGCAATGAAACAAAGAGTGAAAGATGAAAAAGGGTCTAAATACTTTCAATACCCACTGTATATTTATGTAAAAAAAAATAAAAAAAAAAAAAAATTACACATATTTGGTATTGCATTCATAACAATACCCAATACTGTTACGACATTGTGAATGGTGTGAAAAAAAATACATGCCTTACAAAAAAGCAGAACAGAAAGTGATCAAAAAACATTACGTGACTCAGAATGTTACCAACAAAAATTCCAAGTCTGTCGGCAGAGAAACTAAAAAATTATAGCCTTCAACATTCAGTGATGCAAAAATTCTTCATTTTGCAAAAATGCTTTTTTTACTGCTATAACTGAAAAAATATGGATATTATGGCGCTTCCATTAACTAGACTTAAAATATAAAGAAATAAGTAAAAAACTCCTAAAAAGTAAATATTTATTTAGAATATTATAAAAGAGTTGATCAATGATCAATCTACAAAACAACAAACAAATGGGGAATAAGCCCAGAAAAAACCCTAATCAGCAACAATCACATATAGGACACCAAAAATAACCAGAACAGGAAAAAATATGTACCGTATATACTCGCGAATAAGCCGAGTTTTTAGCCCAAAAATTGGGCTGAAAAGTCCCCCCCTCGGCTTATACGCCCCCATCAGTATACAGGCCACCCCCCCCTTGTGCAGCAATCCTGTAAAGCAAGAGATCATTATACTTATCCCTGCTGCTGTCCCGCCGCCGCCATCGCACTCCTCCGGCTTCATCCAGCGTCTTCCGGCCTCCTCCGGTGGGCGCAGGCAATGACGTCATTGCCTGCGCCGACCAGAGGAGGGGGGGGCTGTATACTGATGGGGGGGGGACTGTATATACCTCTGGAGCTGCTGTATAGTACCACTGGGGCTGCTGTATATACCTCTGGGGCTGCTGTATACTACCACTGTGGCTGCTGTATATACCTCTGGGGCTGCTGTATACTACCACTGGGGCTGCTGTATACCTCTGGGGCTGCTGTATACTACCACTGGGGCTGCTGTATACCTCTGGAGCTGCTGTATACTACCACTGGGGCTGCTACTGTATATACCACTGGGGCTGCTGCTGTATACTACCACTGGGGCTGCTGCTGTATACTACCACTGGGGCTGCTGCTGTATATACCACTGGGGCTGCTGCTGTATACTACCACTGGGGCTGCTGCTGTATATACCACTGGGGAGGCTGCTGTATACCACACTGCTGGGGGCTGTATACCTGTGCTGGGGTCCACCCTCGGCTTATACACGAGTCAATAGGTTTTCCCAGGTTTTGGGGGCAAAAGTAGGGGGGTCGGCTTATACACGGGTCGGCTTATACACGAGTATATACGGTAAATAAATAATATGTCACAGGAAATTTTTAAAAACATTATTTAAACAGCGTAGATTTGCATATCCAACAGTCTTATTTAGTCAGATAGTATCTGTCAAGCTGATATCATAGGCCAGCTTCATGCCACGTTTTGTGCATCAGGTTCTGTCCTGTTTGAACCAGACAAAACCTGATCGGGTTTTGCCTCTCATGTATCCCTATGGAGCCGAATTGGTCCTATTTGGCCATCCGGTTTTGTGTATTGTGTGCCGGATTCGTTTTTGTCTGCTCTTTTCCCGTCCCCAAAACCGGAGTCTGGAGCCTTTTTTGGCTCAGGTGCAAACATCGAACCAAACCGGACAGAAACGAATCCGGGGCAATCCAGCACCAGTAACATGGAAGTCTATGGGCGACGGATGCGTGAATAAATCGGATAGTTTCCCGGATCTAATGTTTTTGTACAGAGCATGCTAAGAAATCCTGGCATTCTAACTTCAGCACCATGGGCAGCAGTATTTCAGGTACAGGCTGTGAATTCAGCACCTTGAACAGCGGCAGAGCAGACACAGGCAGACTTCAGGACCATAAACAGCATCAGAAAGTGAATCTTGCAAAAAACAGGATCTCTGACCATATTTGGCCACACTTTGTGCACATCCTGTCCTGTCAGGTTCTGTCCGGTGGATCCTGAAAAAAACAGGATCCACCCTGGCAGAAAAAATCTGTGGTGTGAAGCCAGCGTTAGTAGTCAGTCCAGATCAGACTTCCATCTCATTCAATCAGATTGACCTGTCTTGACATGACAGATTGGTCATGTCTTGTGAATAGTATGTTATATCATTTAATGTAAACACCACAGTTTCAGTATCAGGCTGTAGAAATCCCACAGATAGATGAGTAACATGAAGCTTGAAGTTTCAAGTAACTTGAAGTAACTTGAAGTCCCGAAGCAAAATCTTAAATGGGGCCCCCAATTATTGGAAATCTTTAATAGCAATAGTCTTTTTCTATAGGCCAAAGGGACTCTTGGGGCACACCAGGTTCCAGGGTCTGGGAGCGATTGCAACCCCTGCACCTGTTGTAGCTAAGCCCACAGCCATAGATCAAGAAGTCCCAAGACGTTTCTTCTCCATTGTGGAGATTCCTAAGGGGCATGAGATATTTTTCAGGGTCTTACACTTTTTGAAATAATGTAGATCTTCTATTAGGACTGTATTATAAAATTATGCGAAGCACTTGGGGGTTCAATATGCTCACCACACATCTAGATAAAATCCATTTGGGGGTCTAGGTTCCAAAATGGGATCACTTGTCGGGGGTTTCCACTGTTTCGGCAAATGGGGGCTCTCCAAATATGACATGGTTTCAGCTAACGATTCCAGACAATTTTCCATTCAAAAAGTGAAATATCGCTCCTTCTCTTTTGAGCCCTGCAGTGCGCCTAAACAGTGGTTTTCCTGCACAAATTGGGTACCTGCGTAGTCTTGTGAAAATTCAATATTTGAGGCTAAAGGAACATTTCTGCTGGAAAAAGTAAATTTTTACATTTTTCCTTACACATTGCTTCAGTTATTCTGAGGCACCAGAAAAGGTTAATACATTTATCAAATGTGGTTTTGTACAGTCTAAGGGGTGCAGTTTTTAGTACTGTGTCAATTTCTCAAAGTCACTTCAAATGTGATGTGGTCCTCAAAAAAAGTGGCTGTGTCAACTTTGTTGGAAAAATTAGAAATCTCTGATGAACTTTGAACCCTTCTAATTTAGTAACAAAAAAAATCGTTTAAAAAATGTTGGTGATATAAAGTAGACATGTGGGAAATGTTATCTATTAACTAATTTGGCTGACATAAACAACAAGAGCATTAATGATATAAAAATTCAAAGTTTGAAAAATGCTAAATTTTAACATTTTTTGCCAAATTTAAATTTATTTCACAAATAAACAAAAAATATCATCTTAAATTTACCATTATCATGAAGTACAATACGTCATGAAAAACTGTTCTTGGAATCACTGGGATCTGTTAAAATTTTCGAGAGTTATTACCTTATGTAGTGATACTGGTCAGAATTGGAAAAAAGTGCATGGTTATTAAGGTAAAAAAAAAGCCTGAGGGTGAATGGGTTAGGGTGCTTTCACATTTGCGTTCCCCTCCGCAGCGTTCTGCGGAGGGGAGCCGCAATGTGAGCGCAGCACCGCAAGCCCCTATCTTTATAATGGGAGCGCTTGACTGCGCATGACCGTGCGCATCCATTCATTCCCAAATGTGATCTGTGCGCAGGCGGACGCCTGCGCACCAATCACCCAGTCTCGTCCGCACCAGAAATGCAACATGTTATAATCTAGTTTCTAGATCTAATGCAAATGTTTTGTCACAATTGCAAATTAAGCCTTTACTCCCTTCGGATTTCCTTCCAAAAAAGAGGCCCTTGTATTTTTCATTCAAACACTTCTCAATTTCAATGTCATCAATATATCTCATCCTAAATGAAAATTGGACAAGATATATTGTTCCATTGTTCCAAATACAACCCTCCCACCAGTTTAGATATTACTTTTCAAAGTGTGGTGTGCACATACTACCCATGGCATTCCCCATGAGCTGGTGGCAGAGGTATTCTCCAAAACAAGAGTTCATTTGTACACCCTATTCACAGAAACAATTGCTTTGCTTACAAGTGTTCCCATGATAGTTAACAGTGTGGACAATGGATTGTCCCTGAGGAAGGAGCCAGGTGAAGGCTCCGAAACGCGTCGGAAGAATAAACACTCAATTCAGCCCAGATTCTCTCGTCTCTGGTGATCCTTTTGACGGCAGCGCGGACACAACGGCACTTTGTCCTACAGATCTACAGATGAGACAATCAAGACCATCGAACTGAAACGAGGTAATTAAATACAGGTCGGGAGACCATTATAAATTATTTATTCGGTGTACAGGGGCAGTCAGGGCATAATTGCCACCCTCATAGAATGCAACATAGGTGCTGCTGAAGGTGGAGCTTTTAGATTAAAAGCCAAAAATGTGGTGACCGGTTCACTTTAATCTGTAGAAACAAAGTGTATAGCGCAAGAAACCGCTGCAACTATGGAATTTGACACAACATGACACATCTGACGCCAACTTAAACTCTTTGACTCTTTTAGAATTGGTCGTTTTTTTGCAACATTAAGAAAACTTTAAGAAAACTTTTTAAATGATCTTAAACCACATAATGTCACCTGTGCTTCAATAAAACACTTACAAACTCAACTTAATATATGGTCGTGGAATCCAGAGAATTAATGAGGGTCAAAAATGGTTCAAAAGTAAATATGTACAAATTTTATGAACTTGCAGAAAGTTCCCTTTCTACAGTATATAAACAAAGTGGGAGAACATATAAGCAATTGTAGCCATAATTTCACCAGTTAGACGTTATGTAAATTTGTAATTCTTAATTTTCTTAACTTTCTTGTTACAGTCTATCTTTATTTTTTACTTGTATAACTCCATTAAATTAGCAAAGTTTGCAAAGTATTAACCACAGACATGGCAGTGATAGAAATTTCCTAATGCAAGCAGCCTTTATAGATTTCTGCTATTTCAATGCAAGTCTCGAAGGACCATTTGAATCCATATTAATTTCCTTTCTGGCAGTTATATGGCTGAGTATGAACTGCACTATTTCACGTTTAATCTGTCAGTAATTTAGTAATGTGTAAACTAATTATGCACAGATATTAATGTAATCGGTTCTGGGAGCAATAAAATCAATGTGTTTAGGCAAGCAGCATTTACACCAGTAATATGTAGTGTGTCAGGTACTGACAAGTTTATTAAATATCTATATTCATAATTACCCAAATAGTTTGTTTGCATTTATCTGCATATAAATTATATACAAAAAAGTATGCTAACACAAAATGAAGTAGAAGGCATGCAATGCTAGTTGCATTAAAAATATGATTGCAAAGTCTAATTAGGTTTAAAACAAGGACTTCATAACAACTAGTGATGAGGGAGCACTAAACTGCTCAAGAGCTCATTGTTACTCAAATCAAGCAGGTTAGAAACTCAAATAGGCTTAATTTGAGTAACAAGTATAATGAAAGTCAACAGACAACTCAAGCGTTTTTCCAACAGGCCCTAATGAATAGGCTGGGGGATCACTGAAGTGGATGGGAAACAGCACTACAATGAAAAAGGAAAGAGCATGGGGAAAACATCTGGATGCATCTCTGACTCCAAAGTTGATGTTGGGAAGTAAATAAGTAATAAAAAAAAGCATTGGGTCACCCCCCATTTTTAGTAAGCAGCCAAGGTAAAGAAGACAGCTGCAGGCTGGTAAAATCAGGAATTTATAGGTTCATCTTTACTCGACTCTTCCCACAGCTGCCCAGAGTTGGCGCATTCATTAGATGTGCCAATTTTGCCTCATTGCCTTGGTTCTTCCCAACTGTCCTGGTACGTTGGCAATTGCGGTAATATTTTGGGGGCTTGATGATTCCTGGGAATAGCTCTATTTTACTACTAAGCACAGTCAACCATAGCTGCAATTGTGGATTGTGGATTAAGGCGGAACTTCATGGGAATATTTTTGATAATAAATTGGTGAAAAAGAGGGTCATGTGCAGACTGCTTTGTAGGTTCAGTGAATTGCTCTACACTAGGGCTTGATGCAGCTTAAATTACACAGCTGAAATCAACCCCCCAAAAAACACCCAATTGCCATTGCACCAGGGCAATCAGTAAGAGCCACTGCAAAGCACTAGATTTGGCATATATAATGTAATGCATCAATTCTTGGGTGGCTGCGAGCTAGTATATTTAGGCTGGGAAGAGAAAATGACCATGGGCCTTCCCAGGCTAATAATATCAGCCCCCACTGTCTGCTTTACCTTGGCTGGTTATCAAAAATAGTGGGGATCCCACAACATTTTCAAAATTTAGTTCAAAATTTGACCAAGGCAGTATTATTAAAGGCCCCCCAGCCAATACACAATTCAAACAAAAACCAAGGAGTTTAGGGCAATTATTATGCAATCAACGAACAAATTTTATTAACTCAGTACAAATCAGCTTAAAAATAGAGATGTTACAAAACCAAACACACAAGCAGGAGACCCTCCAGTATAAATCGTGTAGGTGCACAGTTCAGTCAAATCTATATCAAGGCACAAGTAGCCCACCTACAACCAACATTGCATACAACCCCTATATATGGGCCAAATGGTAACAATCATATAAACAATCAGAGCAATGTATTGGGTGAAAGTAATATCTACCTGCTTGTGGCTGCCTCCCCTGACGCGCGTTTCGCGTTAGCTTTCTCATAAGGGGGTGGAAGCCGCTCAATGTAACTGCTCACCTGTACAGGTAGTGTGACACACAACTAGTATAAATCACATGAGGTAGCTGCTGAGAGACACACACTTCCACGCGCAATGTGGTAGGCAATCCTAAGATTCAATAGGGATGGTGTGTTGTAGGTCCGCGCTGCTGCAAAACCCATGAAGCCCGAATCTTCAATTTATGAGGTTTTATTAGATCAATCCAACACGTTTCAGAGCCTGCTATGCTCCTGTGGAGCAAAATCCATGAGTGGCCCCTGATGACAGTCAGTACTCAGTGATGAATGCTGGGGGCCAATGTTCGTGTGTACGAGCCGCTGTATAAACAAACTTTATTTCCCCCCCATAACTGAAGACCAGCTCTCCTCCCTCCTGTCAAAATCACACCTCACCACCAGTGCCCAGGACCCGCTCCCATCCCACCTCATTCCCAACCTCACCTCCGTTATCATCCCAGCCCTAACTCATCTTTTCAACCTATCACTTACCACTGGCACCTTCCCCTCAGCCTTCAAACACGCCTTGATCACACCCATCCTCAAAAAACCCTCCCTCGATCCCACAACTGTCTCCAACTACCGCCCTATATCTCTCCTCCCTTTCGCCTCTAAACTACTTGAACAGCATGTCCACTCTGAGCTGTCCTCTCACCTCTCCTCCTGCTCCCTCTTTGACCGCCTGCAATCTGGCTTCCGACCCCTCCACTCCACTGAAACAGCCCTGACCAAAGTCACAAATGACCTACTGACTGCCAAAAGCAAGTGTCACTACTCTGTTCTCCTCCTCCTCGACTTGTCAGCCGCCTTCGACACTGTTGACCACTCCCTTCTACTACAGATCCTGGAATCTCTTGGCATCACGGACCTTGCCCTCTCTTGGATCTCCTCATACTTAACAGACCGCACCTTCAGCGTCACCCACTCCCACACCTCCTCCTCGCCCTACCCCCTATCTGTCGGGGTCCCCCAGGGCTCGGTTCTTGGACCATTACTGTTCTCAATCTACACTCTCGGTCTAGGGCAACTCATTGAGTCCCATGGCCTCCAATATCACCTCTACGCCGACGACACCCAAATCTACCTGTCTGGTCCTGACATCGCCTCCCTTCTATCCAAAATTCCACATTGCCTGTCCGCCATCTCATCCTTCTTCTCTGCTCGCTTCCTTAAGCTGAACATGGACAAAACCGAGTTCATAGTCTTCCCCCCAAGATGCTCCCCCTCACTACCTGACCTATCCATCATTGTCAACGACTGCTCTCTCTCTCCAGTCCCCCAAGCCAAGTGCCTCGGGGTTATCCTTGACTCTTCCCTCTCCTTTAAGCCCCACATCCAGGCCCTCGCCACCTCCTGCCGACTCCAGCTCAAAAACATCTATAGGATTCGCACTTTCCTTGACCACGACACTGCAAAAACCCTTATTCACGCTCTCATCATCTCCCGCCTCGATTACTGCAACCTCCTGCTCACCGGCCTCCCTAATACCTCCCTTGCACCCCTCCAATCTATCTTGAACTCCGCTGCCCGCCTAATCCATCTGTCTCCCCGCTACTCCCCTGTCTCCCCCCTCTGCCAAGCCCTTCATTGGCTCCCTGCTTCCCAGAGATCCCGGTTTAAAACATTAACCATGACATACAAAGCCATTCACAACCAGTCCCCTCCTTACATCTCTGACATGGTCTCCCGTTACCTACCCTCACGCAATCTGCGATCCTCCCAAGAGCTTCTCCTCTACTCCCCCCTCATCTCCTCTTCGCACAACTGCATACAGGATTTCTCCCGTGCTTCACCCAGACTCTGGAACTCACTGCCCCAACACATCAGACATTCTCCTACCCTGGGAACCTTCAAAAGAAGCCTGAAGACCCACCTGTTCCGCCAAGCCTACCACCTGCAATAAGACCCAGTCCACCACACCGCCTCATGACTGGAATTTCCCCCTCCCACTGTATCCGCACCCGCCCCTCGTAGACTGTGAGCCTTTGTGGACAGGATTTCTACCCTCTTGTTTCTGTACAACTGAATTGTCAACATTTATTGTTACTTGTATTGTTACTTGTACTAGTCTGCCCTTTTTAACATGTAAAGCGCCATGGAATATAATGGCGCTATATAAATTAATAATAATAATAATAATAATAATACACACGAACATCGGCCCCCAGCATTCATCACCGAGTGTCAACAGGGGCCACAGGGGACACTCATGGATTTTGCTCCACAGGAGCATAGCAGGCTCTGAAACGCGTTGGATGGATCTAATAAAACCTCATAAATTGAACATTCGGGCTTCATGGGTTTTGTAGCAGCGTGGACCTATAACACACCGTCCCTATAGAAACCTAAGATTTGCCTTTAAGAATCAGAACACACTTGTCCATTCAAGTCTATGGGTCTTTGAAAAAAATCGGACCGCACTCGGAAGACATCAGAGGACTGACTGAATGGAGACGATAAAGAATCTTTTCTTTTTATTCTCCCTATCTGAGAAATACTGAGTCTTATTAGCATTAGGTAGAGATATGGTGGACTGTACTGGGTGTCAAGATACAAAAAGGGGGGAGACAAGAGGCGCAATAGTGCCTTATCACTAGTGACACTGTCTGTGTAAGTTTATCTATAGGTGTGGAATACCTTGATGAAGGTGCCAGGAGAGGCGCCGAAACGCATTGGTGGAATAAAGGAGATTGTTACCTTTGGAACCTTGCATTCCTTGTGATTCCATTGAGGCAGCAGCGCGGACCGTGGTACACCATCTTCCCAAGATCTGTATTGGGTGTCAGGCTGTCTCCGATATCGGAGCATCAAACCTACAGCTGCATGATTCTTTATAGTGAAGAAACAGATATAGCAATTAGGTGCAAGTAAAGAACGAAAAGGATTGTAGAAATAAAATATGAAAATTCTTTAATACGAACACCTTATGTCAGGGAAAGGGTTACCGTAATTGCAGACTCTACCAAATCACCTTGCAAGTGATGTAAAATATTTATTGTATTCTGTAAATAGAATTGTGCCATCAATCCTTCCGCAATGTAATTGCATTTCATCCTTTACGCCAATTACCCAGAACCATCCCAGTGATAATTACAAATAACAATTATAGAGGGTTTTGCAGCTTGCATTAGAAGCAATTAAGAAGATCTGTTTCTATTTGCTTACCTTTTAGAAGTCAATGAAATATTTGTGCAGATTGCTTGCTGCTTGAAGCATGCAAATTAACAACAGCTTTTAAAGAGAATGATGAATCAATAGCAATTCAGCTGAAGTTAACATATTTAATAAGACAAAAAAAACCTATTGCTTCTAACTTCCGAATCATTTTGAAAAACTGAGATTAGTGAAAAACCCTAGTTGTCTTTTCTATTGTCTTTCAGTGAAAGATCTGCTGTTGAGTTTGTGTTAGCTGATGTAATTCTACTGATGTTTTCTAACTAATTTAAAGTAAAAATGCTGGAATCTGGCATTTCTTCATCCTGTGACCATAGGAATATATGCAGAAGTTATTATTATCATTAGTCCATTGCGCTTTAAATGTAAAAAAGGGTATACACAATAGAGACAAGTACAATATTCATGAAAAGTACAAGGCACTGAGCGGTACAGAAGGAGGGAGGACCCTGGTCTCGAATGTTCAAAGTCTACAAGGGATGGGTGAGGATACAGTAGGAGAGAAGAGAAGCACCCTGCCCATGAGGGCTTACAGTGTACAAGGGATGGGTGAGGATACCGTAGGTGAGGAGAGAGGACCCTGCCCATGAGGGCTTACAGTCTACAAGGGATGGGTGAGGATACAGTAGGTGAGGAGAAACGACCCCGCTCTCGAGGGCTCACAGCCTACAAGGGATGGGTGAGAATACAGTAGGAGAGTGCACCCTGCCCATGAGGGCTTACAGTGTACAAGGGATGGGTGAGGATACAGTAGGTGATGAGAAACGACCCTGGTCTCAAGGCTCAAAGTGTAAAAGGGATGAGTGAGGATACAGTAAGAGAGGAGAAATCACTCTACCCATGAGGGCTCACACTCTAGAAGGGAAGGGTGAGGATACAGTAGGTGAGGAGAGGGGACCATGCTCACTAGGGCTCACAGTCTACAATGAATGGGTGAGGATACAGTAGCTGAGAGAAGGACCTGGCCCATGAAGGCTCACAGTCTACAAGGGTTGGGTGAGGATGCAGTAGGTGAGGAGAGAGGATCTTGCCCATGAGTGCTTACAGTATACATTGGATGGGTGATGATTTAGCAGGTAAGCTGATCATGTGGTGATGGGATTGAGTGACTCCCCACGGGTGGAGCTGGTCCCCAGGGCAGTGGATAGAGTAATTGGGTTTCTCCGGCAAGCAGGGTATTAAATTTAGGCCTTGTTACCTTGTTCAGTGGCCTTCACAATCGGTTGCAGCGCAAATAACACAGTCTCACACAGTTCTGCAACTCTGTGCCCATGTCGCTCAAGCTACATCGCCTGATTTCCCGACACTGTTGGGAAATCTCTGAACTCAGAAACAGAGATTAATCGCCGTTCAGTTGCCTTGTTACACGCGGCGACTCACAGGCGATGTCGCTTCAACATCGCCTGAACAGGAAGATCTCGGCAACATCGCCGGCGATATCTCCCCGTGTGACGGTACCTTAAGGACAATGTCATCACATAGGGACTGCAGAAAAACTGGCACATAATCGAGAGCGTCAGTGACTTGTTTAAGGTGGCCTGTAGGAAACCTTTGGTTGTATTTAAAAGATGCAGGAATATTAGCAACAAAATCGTGAAAAACAACTATATTCCCCAAAAAGAAAATTGGCTGGAAAAAATGATCCCAGCTGGCAACAACAAATGTGGGAGCTGTTCCTTTTGCTATTTTCACCTAACAGATAAGGTGCTAAACATGGGTAGAATCACTCACAGCACAAGAGATTGAAAAGTGGTTTATGTGTAGTTTAGTCCTTGGAAATTCTTTTATATAAGTAAGACCATCCGAAGCCTGTTTATTAGATTCAGAGAACACTATAATTAGATCACCAGTGGTTGGGGTGCAACTAGACTAATTGAGCATACGTGCCTTGTCCATCATAGTGATAATACCCTTCTTAGGTTTGCAGGGTTAGATAGAATTAAATTATCTGCAAGAGGAGGAGAGCTCAATAGGTTATTATGAGGTGCGCTGGATGATACGTACCAATGCGC
The DNA here is from genome assembly GCA_033576535.1 of Allobates femoralis. Classification (NCBI taxonomy): domain Eukaryota; kingdom Metazoa; phylum Chordata; class Amphibia; order Anura; family Aromobatidae; genus Allobates; species Allobates femoralis. The sequence goes on along the minus strand of JARQOC010000010.1, from coordinate 27,094,148 downwards.
AAGGACCATTTGGGTTTAACAACATGAATGATTTAAGTGTCTTCCTGTGATATGTTTGATCTGCTGTATATTGTGTAATTGTGTATTTACTTGGAAAAGTTGTTTTTAATTGGATAGTGATTGCCATGACAGCTTCCAGACAATTTAAGGGCTGACTGGTGGTCAGGTGAGTAGGTGGAACCAGCTGAAGCACCAGGTGGCGTGAAACAAGCTCGTTGTCCCTCACATCCCGCATCTCTCCCTTACGTAGTTTTAATCCTGTTGTAAATAAAGTTGGATGTTTTATCACGGTACCGGAGTGCTGCTGAGACCTCTTTTCCTGGATAGTTTCATACTGTCATAACAGAGTTTTATTCATAGCTCCAAAACAATGTTGCAATACCCGACCCAAGAATTTAAAGAGTTGTTGGAGTCTTTAACATTGATGATCTACTATATGATTTGTCATCAATGTGTGATCAGTGATTTGTCATCAATGTCTGATCACTGGAGGTGCAACACCCAGCATTCTTGCAGATCAGCAGCACGGCACTGCCCTGTTGACTGTACAGTCATAGTGGCTGGGTACTGCATATTCACCTTTGTTCAAATCAATAAGAGAGAAATGTGCAGTACTTGGACCCAGCCATTATTTTGTCAAGAGAGCTGTAATGTGCTGCTCCATATCTAAGTAGGTCCAGCTGGTGGTGCACCCTCACCTATCAGGCATTGATGACCCATCCTAAGGAGAGGTCATCAGTGTTAAAGTCCCAGACAACCCACTTACCTGAACTAAGCTTGGAGAATGTGGACAAAAAAAGTTTTCAAACGGATTTAATATATAAACCGCTAGAAAATGTTATGAAAAACTGCCCCATATAATAAACATAAACAAAATTGCTATGCAAAGTTTCTATTTTACGTTACTTCTTTTAACTGCTTCAGGGGCCAGTCACACAGAGTATAGAATGAAAGATGCCTGTAGTGGAGACACTTCAGGAAAAAAACACTAGAATTTTCTTAAAAAATCTCCAAGTGCAATGAATTTGCAGAAAAGTGCAATTTTACATATTGAGGGAGCTTTTTCATTTACTATGTTTAATATATGGAAAAATTGACCTTCCAGTGTGATTCCCCTCATTGGTATGACTTTGTAGATACCAAACATTTATACTTTTACTTTAAGTGGCTCAAAAATTCAGAAGTTTGTCAAAAAAAAGAATAGAGCTTTTGTCGCCATTTTCCCAAACCCTTATGGTACCTTTACACGCCGCAACAGGATGGTGGCAACAACCGGGTGCTTCACGTGCACGAGCACGCACAAACGGTTGCAAACGGTAATCGCACCACCTTTACACGCCGCAACAAGGTGCGCTACAGTAGGTTACATCTATCTCTGGATACACCGCCGGGTGCCACAAGTTACTTTCTGTAGCTTACCTAACCACATTTACACGCCGCAATAACAAGGTAATATGGGCGGAACAAAGGCAGCAGGGACAACACATAGGCGTGCCACAATTGAGGATTACAAGAATTCCGTACGCTGATAGGACAAAGCAATAACATCATGATTGGCCAGCCAGCACAGGAGGCTGACTAATACATGACGCTCCAGCAATTGTGTAGTGTGAGTGGTCAGCTCCTTAAATATGCCGCCCTATGCAGCGACTACCAATCGTAACGCAAGAGCTTCCTCCAATGATCGCTGAAGGGGGGTGGTTTCCCAGAGGCTGTGTCACGCCCTGGGGAGTTATCTAGGTGACGAATAAACCTTACCCTACCATATTTACACGCCGATACAACCCGCAACCATCGCCTTGAAATCCACCTGTTTTAGGGCTCTGCTCTGAAACAGGTGCCTCAAGTGACGGGTGGCAACAACCGTGTTCACACGCCGCAACAGCGGGTTGATTTGGCGGTGCAAGATACATTTCTCTCATGTACCCGGTTGTTGCCACCATCCTGTTGCGGTGTATAAAGGTACCATTAGTGTTCTTATTTTCAGGATCTGAGGCAGTGCGAGGACTTATTTTTTGCATCTTGTGCTGAACTTTTTCATTATATTATGTTTGGACAGATGCAAAGTTTTGATTGCAGCCTAGTTAACATCTATGCAGCCCCTGCGTTTGCCTGCCCTCCCTGCCCTGCGCTAGCGCAGGTGCATTTACAGGCAAGTGCATAGGCGCTTGGATGCACTGCTCTTGCCCTCGCCTGCGTTAGGTGCCATTACCTGCTATGGCCGAGCACAGCCGAGAGCAGGAGCCGAAAACCCGTAAGCACGAGTGGGAATGAGGTTACGTCACCACGCATGCACTTCTCCAGACGCATTAAGCGTTTCCATGTGCGTCTGGCCAAGCGCATGTGCGGTGACGTTGGCAAATTCTCAATCACGCTTCGGGATTTCGTCTCCTGCGCTCGGCCATAGCAGGTAATGGGGCACCGAGCGCTGGCATCTATGCGCTTGAGTGCACTTGCCCGTAAATGCACCTGTGCTTGCATTTGCACTAGCTCAGGGCAGGCAAACGCAGAGGCTGCATAGATGTGAAAAGGGCCTGCCTCTTACTGCATTTTATTGCAATGTTGTGGCAACCATAAAAACGTTAATTTTGCCATTTTTACTTTTTTTCATTATGCAGTTTACACTTCATACTAATTTATTTGATATTTTTATAGATCAGCATTTATAAAAATATGTGTATTTTTTTAAATTTTATCTTCAATGGGGTAAAAGGGGGATAATGTCCAATGCGGGTAGGATGTCCAATCTCCAATCCACCTGCACTGGTTACATGCACATTTTCACATATCAGAGCAGCCGTGTATGGCAAGCAATTTCCACATGTTAATTGGCTGCCTAATAGCAGCAAAACAATCAAGGCGGGACTTGAGCATGGCACGGAACCAAAAATACTCGATTGATTAACTAGCATACCCGAGCACCACAATGCTCAGTTACATTTCGATCAGTGTCATGCACGCTTGCTCATCACTCTTGCTTATTTTAAAAAGTAAACATTGGATGTAATGTAATGTGGTAAGTAAATCATATGCAGAGAGAAAGAAATGTACAATTAAATTAATGTAATAAAATACAGTATTTTTTTTTCAATCATTTTTTAATGAATAGAGAAAAAAAATAATTTCAGCTCACTATAATAATGTCCTTATAAGCTGCACCAGCACAGCAGGTATGCTTAGCTAAGGCTACGCAAAGCCAAAGAAGAAAAATGAATATTTCCAGTGAGAAGAGATGAATCTTGCTGTTATCCAAAAGCTTCGATTTATTAACCCATAACAGTGACACAAATGCACTAACACAAACCCAAAAGACCCCCTAAAAATGGACGCATTTTGACGGTGATGCCTTGATACCATCAATAAGGCAACGCAGCTGTAATGTGTCGATTTTAGCGGGGTTGTTTTTGGGTTTGTTTTATTGTATTTGCGTCACTCTTTTAGATTCATGAATCAAAGCTTTTGGATAATGGTGAGATTTAACTCTTCTTAAGGCCCTTTCACATAGGGTTTTTTTGTAAAAATGCGGCAGTTACGGTAAATAAACTGCATCTGAAGCATTTTCCGCCTAATGGCCGCATGCATTGTCTATGCGGCTTGCGGTAAGTGTGCGGTTCCGGTAGTTGAGGCCGCGAAAAAAACGCAGCTGACCTAGTATTTTTCATGACTGCAGCTGCCGCAACTGTCGGAACCGCACATGCCGCACCTGCCGCACACTTACCCCAAGCTCCATAGACAATGCATGGGGCTTGCCGCAAGTGCACCGCAAGTGCGGCCATTAGGCGGAAAATGCGGGTTTTTTACCGTAACTGCTGCATTTTTCAAAAAATCCCTATGTGAAACATAGTAACATAGATTTTTAAGGTTGAAGGAAGACTTTAAGTCCATCTAGTTCACCCCATAGCCAAACATGTTGATCCAGAGGAAGGCAAAAAAAAAAACATGTGGCAACACTAAGCTCCACATTGGGGAAAAAATTCCTTCCTGACTCCAGATACGGCAATCAGACTAATTCCCTGAATCAACGCCCTATCAAAGAATCTAGTATATATAACTGATAATATTATAGTTTTCAAGAAAGGCATCCAGGCCCTTCTTAAATGTTAGTAGTGACTCCCTCATTACAACATCATGTGGCAGAGAGTTCCATAGTCTCACTGCTCTTACAGTAAAGAATCCGCGTCTGTGATTATGATTAAACCTTCTTTCCTCCAGATTAGAGGATGCCCCCTTGTCCCAGTCTCAGGCCTAAGAGTAAAGAGATCATTAGAAAGGTCTCTGTACTGTCCCCTCATATATTTATACATTATTATAAGATCACCCCTAAGCCTTCGTTTTTCCAAGCTAAATAACCCCAAGTTTAATAACCTGTCTTGGTACTGCAGACCCCTTAGTCCTCTAATGACTTTTGTCGCTCTTCTCTGGACCCGCTCTAGTTCAGCTATGTCTTTCTTATACACCGGAGACCAGAATTGTACACAGTATTCTAAGTGTGGTCGCACTACTGACTTGTATAGAGGTAAAATGATGTTCTCCTCATGAGCATCTATGCCTCTTTTAATGCATCCCATTATTTTATTTGCCTTTGCAGCAGCTGCCTGACACTGGCCTCTAAATGTGAGTTTGTCATCTACCCATACACCCAGGTCTTTTTCAGTGACAGTTTTGCCCAGTGTTTTACAATTAAGCACATAATTATACCTTTTGTTTCCTCTGCCCAAGTGCATGACTTTACATTTATCCCCATTAAAGCTCATTTCCCATTTAGCAGCCCAAGCTTCTAGTTTACATAAATCCTCCTGTAATATAAAATTGTCCTCCTTTGTATTGATTACCCTGCAGAGTTTAGTGTCATCTGCAAATATTGAGATTCTACTCTGTATGCCCCCTACAAGGTTATTAATAAATATATTAAAAAGAAGCAGGCCCAACACTGACCCCTGTGGTACCCCACTGTTAAATGTGACCCATTCTAAGTGTGTTCCATTAATGACCACCCTTTGTTTCCTATCACTAAGCCAGTTCTTAACCCACTTACACATATTTTCCTCTATCCTCATTTTATGTATCAACCTTTTGTGTGGCACCGTATCAAAAGCTTTTGAAAAGTCCATATACACCACGTCCACTGCATTTCTTTGGTCCAGTCCAGAACTTACTTCTTCATAGAAGTTTATCAGATTAGTTTGACAGGAACAGTCCCTCGTAAAACCATGTTGATAATGTGTCATGAGGTTATTTTTCTTCAGATACTCCAGTATAGCATCTCTTAGAAAACCCTCTAGGATTTCACCCACAGTAGAGGTTAAGCTTACTGGCCTATAATTTCCAAGTTCAGTTTTTGTCCCCTTTTTGAATATTGGCACCACATTTGCTATACGCCAGTCCTGTGGTACAGACCCTGTTATTATGGAATCTTTAAATATTATAAATAATGTTCTATCTATGACAGTACTTAATTCCTGCAGCACTCTGGGGTGTATCCCATCCAGGCCCGGGGATTTGGCAATTTTAGTGATTTTCAGACGATGCCGTACTTCCTGCTGGGTTAAGCAGGTGACATTTAATTGAGAGTTTTTGTTATCACTGACCATATTGTCTGTCATGGGATTTTCTTGTGTAAATACTGTTGAAAAAAAGTCATTTAGCATATTAGCTTTTTCCTCATCCTCATCCACCATTTCACCCAGGGCCCTTACTGGAGTATATATTTAATCATTCCTAGAATGCATCCAAGTCTGAAATATGCTAAATATATAACAATAATCCATTCTGCATAATTCCACATAGATGCAGGAACTGTTTCATGTTACATGTTGCATTTCCTTACGGAACTTCCATTATGCACAAGAGATCCACAAAAATGAGCTACAGTTAATATGAAACATATCAGTGCACCAAAATCAACTTCCCGAATTCTGGAAATGATGTCAACTCTAATTGCTAAGGTATGTTGACTCATGGAACGCTCTATGCTGTTCACTTACCAAAATAAATAGACTGAGTATCATTTAGTTTCCTTTAAATTGGTAGATAGAATATTGGTGGACTGCAGTCTACCTATCTCCCGCCGGATCTTTCTCGATACATCCCTTCTTATAGATACATTTTACATTAATGTTTGAGCTCGACAGATGTTTTAGCACTTTAAATGTGTAGGTGATTTTTCAAAGGCTTAGTACGTATATAAAAAAAATGTGCATGGATTCTGGTTCTGCATACATCTGTTAAATAGTTTTGCCATCTGTTACATATGAGCAAAATGTTAACAGGTACCTTATAAATACATTACTTCATAGAGGGAATCTACCTATAAAGAATGGCTGAGGTCAAAGGACATAAATAGCTGTAAGTTCATTTAAAGCAAACAGATAAAACATACATTTTTTAAAAAATATATGAGCGTTAGAACACCGGGGACAGAATTGTTAGAACTTTCTCAAAGGACACTATTGATATAAAGAAATCATAGTAAGACTTGCCAAGAAATTGCAAATTTTAAATTGAGTTTGGTGTCTGCTTTTGATTTTATTGCCTCACTTTCCTACGGAGGATATTCATTTTCTTGGCTTAAAACCAGTCTATAACAGTTTTTTTTTTAAATGAAGTATTACCCTACCTGGATAATTTCAACAACATGTCAGGATTGAGTGTGTACACAAAAAAATGTAATTAATTTGATCCTTTAAGACTTTGGTGAGTATTTCTATTGTCTTAAGTTTAAAGACAGATTATACTGAATAAATATAATAACTCAGTAGAAAAACAGAATGAGGGAGTGATGGATGACTAATTCACGAAACCTTACCGTACAAGCTGTTTTACCAAATGAGTTATACATTTTGTGTGTCATGTATAAAGATGAGCGAACCCAAGGTTGGGTTTGTCCTGGGTTGCCAAATTCCCAGGGTTGAGCACACCTGTTCAGGTTCGGAGTTCGGGTGCTTTACGTTTACAAAGCACCGGAGCGAGCATCGCTGTGGTCGGAAACAGTGGGTGACTGGCACAGTGTGATCCGCATTCAGTGTCTGATTGGCTTGCACTTTAAAGCACAGTTTTTTGGTGTAGTGAGTGTCCGAAATTAATCTTGAAGAAAAAAATAAATTCTATCTCAACCGTAAAGTGAGCACTTCTCTCGCTCATTTATGGCTGTTTACTGGGTGCCGTGATACAGTAGATTGGGGTCATCCGAGTTCACAGCTGATGAGTTGGCTCGGAACTCAGATGCAGCCTACTCTGAGATCACCGTGAGCACATCCAAAGTAATTTTCTCAGCGGTATGCGCAGTGATCTGACGCTCCTTTGTGTTACCCTGTGGATTTGGTTATGGGTCATTAAAGATGGCAACCAGGGATATTTTTTGTGTTTTATTGGAATTAAAAGATTTTTCTCGATGTTGTGTTTTTTATGTTTAATAGAGATTCATGGTAGGTGGGTTTAACATTGGCCCGACATTATGAATCTCGGGCTTAGTATCGGCTGCCAAAACAAAGCTTGCATTAACCTCTTTATTACTCAGCATTCCACTACCACCAGGGCTGTTGGAAGAGTCAAGTAAAGCCTCTGAAAATAGTGCTACAAGAGAACACGCCATTTTCAGGGATGGCTGCGGGCTACAATTTTAAGCATGGCAGGCTCAGAATGCTTTTATCTTACCATGCTGAGGACTCCAGCTGCTTTGGTTTTACTATGGCTGGCAATCAAAAAGTGGGTGCAGCCTTAACATTTTTTTTTAATTATTTAATTAAAAAAAATATTGGACCTCCCTGTATTTTGATTGCCAGCCAAAGTAAAGCCAGGCAGCTGGTGATGGCTTTATCTGTGCTGAGAATCAAAAATTGCAGCCAAGCGCTACGTAATTTTTTAAAATTATTTTTACAGTACTATGATGTCAGTTAATTGGCGAGGGACTCAATAACCAATCAAAGATGCTGTCACAGAAAATGGGCATCCGTGCTTGGCTGTTGGAGCAATCTGAAAATAGCCTATACATTCTAGAATCTACCATGCTAGAATGTATGTGCTGTTTTCACATTACTCCAGCAGTCAGTCACAGACACCCATTCTTTGTGATACAATCTGTGATTTGCTGTTGTTCCCCTCTGCAGTGAATATCCAGGAAGTTAATGAGGGGCCTGGAAGTACAAGCGGTTGACTGGCAGTGAGTATAATGCTGATATGTAATCTCAATCATCTTTATTTTTACAGTCCCCCCAGCCCCATCTCATAACTTTAAAGTCCAAGTTCAGGGTTCAGACTAAAGTTCCAGTCACATTCAGCCCCAAACTCAAACTTTAATAAAAAGTCCGTCCGGGTCCGGTGAACTCGAACATCAGCAGGTTTGCCCATCACTACTCATCTCGAGCCGTGTTCTGTTTGCTGGTTCAGTTGTTAGGGTGTGAAGTTCAGATGCTTCATTATCAATCAATACTATTTGCAGAAAATATTTTGGCAATTTTTTTTTAAAGGCAATGTGTATTTTCAGAAAATTGAGTAAACATAACTTTTATTCTAAATAGTTAAAAATGAAAATGGGATTACTAAAACAAATGAACTTGAACATTCCTGTATGCTGTCTTGCACTATTGATTCACATGTCCCATGATGAAACTGTGTAGAAGAAACACGTCAGTACGCACGTAGGGAGTGAGTAAGGGTATCTTGTGGGGCTTGTTGTGGCCTGCCCTTGTAAGTGGGTATTGTTAGTGTCATGCCGGCTTCAGACTCTGTAGCGCCCCTGTGACTAGGCGCCACAGAATGGTATTGCATTTATTATTTATGTGTAATATTATTGTAAGTTGCTAGGTTAGGATTTCAATCTTATGGAGTCTATTTTTATCACTCACTTAGGACCGCACCACTTAGAGTAGGGGGAACTGGTAATATAGTAGGTTCCAAAGGTGGGGGCGGAGCTTAGGATAGAGTAGAGTGACAGTTGACAGTTTTACCTCAGTCGGTGCTGGGAAGGCAGACAGAGTGGTCTGGCCTGGCAGCCCAGCTGAGTGGAGGGTGCCCCATCTTTATGTGGGGACCCAGGACAAAAGGCAACGGGCCAGGGCTGGTAGGAGCCAGCTGGTCATGTTGAGGGGACACAGGTGACACGGACAACCGAGGCAGCCAGGAGTTCAGCCCTGACTGAAAAAAACGACGAGCTGTAGGGCCAACAGAAAGGGGTAGCTGACAGCGCCACAAGGTACCTCTCCCCTCAGGACTGAAAACCGGTTCAGGACACTAGAAGAAACTAAAAGGGACAGACATTTACTGCGGCGCTGGAAAGGAGCCTCTTTGCTATTTGTCCGGGTTGCCTTATCCAGGCCGAGTAGTGGACAGACCTTATCTTCTAGACACAGACTGTAGGACTGGTGGGGGAGCTCTTCAAAGGTCGTAAAGACTGAAAATTCTAGAGAAAGAAAGTAGTAGACCCTGAAAGACTAAGAGAGGACATCTAGAGACTCCATAAGAGAAACCCTGAGTTGGCAACAGCACCCTGAAACCAAACTGTACCGTGTCTTGTTATGCCATCAGTCGGTACCAAGTAAAGCAGAGTTAAACTGGAACTGTTTCTGTTATTCTTCCTGCCGCAGCCCGGAGGGCTTAACATCATCAACATCATCAAAGCAGAAGGGGTAAGAACTGCACCTCCATTACCATCACTGTCCTCCCTCACCGTCTCACCACAAAAGCTGCCCTGAGGTAAAGCTCCACCTGTGGGGAGCTGTACCACACACTGCTGCCCCCTCCATCACCTCAGTGGCCGGCTGGCAGCGCCGGTACCATCTTACCGGACTCTACAGGTGGCGTCACGTTCCCCTGTAAATAACCCCTTTAACCCCCACCGTTTACCATCAACATCTGGTATAGTTGATCACCAGGGCACGGCAACGGGGTCCCGACCATCCGTGACTCCCCACACAGTAGCCCCGGTGTCCGAGTCCCTCACCCACCCCAGCTCTGGTTGAATCAACTCTGTTCACACTGGGGAGTCAGATGTGCAGCCTTTGACCTCCTTGTTGCTCAGCCTGAGTTTGGGCGTAGGTGGTGGTTAGTTTGCTGATGTTCAGCTTTGCAGGAGTTAACTTTTTGATTAGTGTCAATTAAAGGTGGAGGCTGCTGGAACACCTTCTCCCTTTAAGTATGGCTCAGAACATTCCTAGATGCTGACTATGAAATGATGGGAGTGCTGGTGTATCACGGTCCGCGCTGCTCCAGCGCTAAATGAAACTCACCAAAAGCCAGTCAAATTTTCATCCTTTTTATTCCTCCTTCTCCTACGCGTTTCAGCGCCACACTCCCTGAGGAAGGCGCCGGGTGTGGCGCTGAAACGCGTAGGAGAAGGAGGAATAAAAAGGATGAAAATTTGACTGGCTCTTTGGTGAGTTTCATTTAGCCCTGGAGCAGCGCGGACCGTGATACACCAGCACTCCCATCATTTCTTGGATTCAGACCACTATCCAGTGGTAGGTGGAGGTCCTGCAGCAGCTTGGAACATTGTTTCCTGAACGCCTTCAAACCAGTTGTGGGGATCACAACTGGAAAAGGTGAGCGGCTTCACAGCACCACCACTGTATATAAGTGTCACTAGTGATAGGGCACTATTGTGCCTCTAGTCCCCCTCCCTATTATATATTTTACAATAGATGCTGACTATAGCATTTGCATGTCTCTTGCATACCGGTCGTGTATTGGAGTTTCTGATGAAAATCTAATCATTGTTTGGTGTCTGGTGAAGTATATATTGTTGTTTTTGCCTTCTTTATTTGTATTTGAGTTCTCCCTACAGACATCTTGTATCTTCCTGATTGTTTTCTGTGTGGTACTATTTGCTTTTTCCCTGTCTGTCTATATCTGTGGGCTGGGGGGTTGAGTGTTCAGCTCAGGGCTGGAAAGGAGATAGGGACAGGTCGGAGACTCAGGCCTTTCTACCATTAAGGGTACCCCTGAGTTAAGCAAAGGTAGGGTTTCCATAGCCTTAGGGACAGTTCAGGGGCCCAGTTTCCTATCCTGCCTTTCTCCCTAAGTGCCCCGTGAAAGTTAGAATTAAATCTACCTATACCTATATATGACTGTGATCCTGACACCATGGAAGGACCTGATCCTAAGAAGAATATGATCATACCCTTAATCCTGGCTCTCTGGTGAGACTGCTCCATTTCTATTAATCATATTTCCGCTAATGAGGATTTCATTAATGACCACTGTCATTTTTAGAATATAATTTAAGATTTCTTGTTTTTTTCGTCTTACTAGATTTTTAAATCCAACCACACTAGGTGAAAAACGAATTTTTTTCTACTTTATTTATTCTCTTGTGTTCTACCTATTGGCTGTCTGAGATATTTTGTTTGGCTGTATTCTGTGCCCTATTACTACTACAGAGATTTGAATCCATAGTGCCAGAAAGCTTAAAGGGTTGTTCAAGTAAACTTTTTTGGCATTTCTATTTTTATATTGCTCTTTTTAACTATTTAGAATTAAAGTTATATTTTAGTCCCTTTCCTGTTAACATTATCTGTTAAGGTACCTTTACATGCGGCAACTTTTCTAGGAATTTCACTGGCAATTTAGTGGTTGTAGTGAAATCAAGGAGAAATTGTTCTATTTGTACACAGCAACAAGATAGAACAATGTGTCCATGATTTCACTGCAACCAGTAAGTTGCCAGTGAAATTCCTAGAAAAGTTGCCACGTGTAAAGGTACCCTTAGGGTACCTTTACACGCCGCTACTGGCGGGTGGATACAACCAGCTACAGGCTACAAATGTAGCTTGTAGCGGCTAAATACCCCGTAGTAGCGGCGTGTGAAGACGGTAGGAGGCACCCGGCAACAGATGCATCTGTTTCCGAGCACTGCCCGGAAACAGGTGGCTACACAGGCGATTGTAGCGAGCTGTATCGGCGTGTAAAGAAGCAAGAGAAGGGATGTGTCGACACCAGGCAATGTACCTGGTATGTAGCTGGGGCGTGACACAGGCTCCGGGATACCGCCCCCCTTCAGCGATCATTGGTGGAAGCTCCTGCGTTACGATTGGTAGTCGCTGCATAGGGAGGCATATTTAAGGAGCTGACCAGTCACACTACACAATTGCTCGAGCGTCATGTATTAAACAGCCTCCTGCGATTCCGGGCCAATCATGGGTTTCTTGCTTTGTCCTATCAGCGTACGGACGTCTCGTAATCCACAATTGTGGCACGCCTATGTGTTGTCCCTGCTGCACCAGGTCCGCCCATATTAGCTGGTTGTAGCGGTGTGTAAATGAGGTAAGATGAGCTACAGAAGGTGACTTGAGGCACCCGGCGGTGTATCCAGAGATAGATGTAACGTAGCGTAGCGCACCTTGTGGCGGCGTGTAAAGGTGGTGCGTTTACCGTTTGCAACCGTTTGTGCGTGCTCGTGCACGTGAAGTAGCTGGTTGTATCCACCCGCCAGTAGCGGCGTGTAAAGGTACCCTTAGAGGTGACACTTTGATGACTTATGTCCTATTGTCCTACGCTTATTTTATTCATAGAAATGCAGAATAATAATATTGCTTCCTTGAAAACAAATTAAAATGGTACCAATATATTGAAGCGGTTTCCCACTTTTTTAAACTTCATCAAAGCCATTTTTTACATTCTACTGGTGTGATAATGATTGCAAGGATCGATGTTCATGGAGCCAAAAAAAGAGTTACTAAGTTTACAGTAAGTTTAATAATTTATTCTAAAAAATTCAAACCACAATCCCAGCAAAAAATGCATGTGCAAACATTTGTTCCTGTTTACAAATGTTGTTGTGTGGAAAGATGATAATTGAAATGGATAAGGTAAGTGGAAAATGAGGACGACTACATTTTTCATCATGGTCCATGTCATACTCATGTGTTATTCAGTGAGCTTATGTAGTCATCAACTTTGCAGTTTAATTAGATGTTTCATTTTTTAGGTAATGGTAGCTGCAACTCTGACTTAAGTTACTGTTACACCTGGAGACATCGCCGGCGATTTCGTAGGAGATACAGGGGCGTGGCCTATCGACAGCGACATCGCCGGAGAGATCCCCCATGTGACGCGGCAATTTTTCGCCGAAAAATTCAGCTGAGAGAGATCGCTTGGTTTCACAGCGCTACTGTGAAACCAGGCAACCACTCTCAGGCAATGTGTAAGCATCGCCCCGAGTAACATCGCGATTGGCGATGTTACAGGTGATGGATGTTACAGGATCGCTGCTGGGGTTTCTAGACACTCCAACAGCGATGTCGCCAGAAACATCACCACAGCGTCGCCGGAGATATCGCCGCATGTAAACACACGACGACGACGCTGGTGGGGTTCCAAAAACGTGCGCATTCTCGTGCGTCGCCTGCGATATCTCCGGCGATGTCTCCAGGTGTAACAGTACCTTAACGTAAATCAAACCAAGGAGACATTTGATTAATTTCCTAGTTGGAAAGGTGGTATACTATGGTGGCATTGCCAACTTACGGTAATTGGCCTTAAAATAAACAATTATATTGAAAATATTTATTAATGAATTTGCATCTCTTACATATGACAGAAGGGTCAACACTTTATTGGATGTGTTCAAATATTATGTCATTTTCACTGTGAATGTTAACCTTCTCCAATTTCTGTGCATACAATAACTTAATATGCTATTCCACATCTACTGTAACTATTGCTGCTCTTCCTTCTTTTTCCCATCCCTTCCTGCTCCACCTACTGCTGCATGTGATATGGACCTTGAGGGTCCACAACAACCACAGACTGGTGATGAACATGTGCAAGGTGCTGTTCTTCCTTGTCTACTGTTGTATACTGGTTAATGTTTTCTTCCATAGTAAAAGTGAGGGGAATTATATTTTTGATGTCACAGTTCTCCATACTGGACAATTTTGGAAGCCTTTTCAAAAGTCTTTAATTGGCAACACTAGGGTTACTTTGCACATTGCATAATACCATTTGTCACTGCTTTATGCTACTTGTACAGATGCTGTCAAATTTAAAGCATCAGGTGTTAATGGGTTACAATGTAGAAAATCAGGTGGTGCTCAGGCAGACTTTGCTTTTTCAAAGTTTGGAGAGTGTACTTTTCAGTGTACGAATGGATAAAATATTCATTTTTTTAAGAAAACTTTACACAATTGAAGCCATTCTCCACTCTGGGGACATGGGTTACTTTGACCAAAAATAACGCAACAAGAATGTTTTGGAGATTGTCATTCATAACAATGCCCAGTTGCAGGTTACAGGTGCCCATTTAACATAAGATTTGTTGTTCGATGAACATCAGCATTTCATCTGCTCTATGCATTTTGTTGCCCACTCTCTCATGCTGTGAAACTATTTTTCAGTAATTTGCATGAATGAAAAGAATGTATATAGTGTGTAAAAATAACAGTGTGCCCCATTGTTGTTGGGGCTTATCTATATTAAGAAGTATTCAGGGTCAAGTCAAGAGGGTGCCTCATGTTCTCCTGAGCATAAGAGCAGACACCCCTCTTTGGGAGAAATTATAATGGCTGGGTCAGGGGCGGACCTACCGTGGTGCAGTTGGTTCAGCTGCACCAGGGCCCTGACCAGCTAGGGGGCCCCTCAAGCCAGCAGGGGGGCCTCCAGCCGGTCCCTCTGACCCTGTGTCAGAGGAGAGGAGGTTAACTGAGGGTAGCTTCCGGCTTCCCTTGGCCGATCCCGCCCCTCCTCTCCTCTGCCACCCCGGCTCCCAGGACTGCAATGCGCGGCCCGGCGCAGGGAGGAGCCGCACCACCCACAGCAACTCCTGCTAGCACCCCCCCGCTCCTCGCCGACATCTGCTAGCACTCCCCCCCCCGCTCCCTGCCGACATCTGCTAGCAATCGCTCCTCGCCAACAACCACTATCACCCCTCCTGCTCCTCCCCTGTGGCTGCTGCACCAGGGCCCTCAAGGCTCAAGGTCCGCCACTGGGCTGGGTGTCTCCCAGTTAGGCTGAGTGCACAGCATAATATTTCAAAGGTCAGCTGAATGCAGCAATTGCACCAAAAGCAACTTGACCATATGGGTTTTCAACGTGCACAAAAGCAGATAAATTGTTAACTCTTTTACACCCCGGCGATTTTCTGTTTTGTGTTTACATTTATTATTCCCCTTCTTTCAAGAGTCTTATAACTTTTTATTTTTCTGTCAATATAGCCACATGATGGCTTGTGTTTTCGCGGAATGAGTTGTTCTTTTGAATGACATCATTCTTTTTTCCATGAAGGAATATGGAAAAAGGGAAAAAAGTTGCAAGTGTGGTAAAATTGAAAAAAGTGCAATTTCATAATTGTTTTTAGGGTTTTTTTTATATACCATTTTTACTATATGGTAAAACTGACCTCTCAGTAAAAGTTTGTAGATACCAAACATGTATACTTTTAGTTTTATCTAACTGATGAAAAGAAATTTAGAAGTTTGTAAAAAAATAAAGAATTGTACTTTTTACACCATTTTTAATTTTACCATTTTTGGGCAGATACGCTGTTTTGATCGTTTGTTATTGCATTTTATTGCAATGTTGCGGTGACCAAAACAGTGTAATTACCGTATATACTCTCGAATAAGCCGAGTTTTTCAGCCCAAAAATTGGGCTGAAAAGTACCCCCTCGGCTTATACGCGAGTATAATACACAGGCCGCCCGCCTGCCTGCCCGCCCGCCACCATGGTGGCGGGCGGGCGGGCAGCCTGTATACTACTGGGGCTGCTGCTGTATATACCTCTGGGGCTGCTGCTATATATACCACTGGGGCTGCTGCTATATATACCTCTAGGGCTGCTGCTATATATACCTCTGGGGCTGCTGCTATATATACCACTGGCAGGAAGCGCTGGCAGAGCCCGAAGGAGAGTGAGAAAATCCACTCACAGGGCTAGACACAATTCTGAAAGGGGACATTCCTGAAGGCTCCTACCTGAATAGACCTCCCTACTGATGCATATTTAGCATATGCATTATTAAGAAACCACTACTAAAGGATAAAATCCTCCTCTAGCCATCACAGGACCTGATGATCCCCTAGGTGCAAACTCTAAAAAAGACAGCGATACTTTGATAAAGATCACGGGATGTGATCGAAACGTCAGCCAGATCGCAAATTGTCTTTATGCACTAAGGAAAATAAACACATATCTTCACCTTGAAAAAACTTTTGAGTGTGCAGTGTTCTTTAAACTATATATGACATTGAGACCCAAGGGCCTCCTACACTAGCACCTCAACTACCTGCAATAGGTGTGCACGCCAATCACCATTACTATATATACCACTGGGGCTGCTGCTGTATATACCTCTGGGGCTGCTGCTATATATACCACTGGGGCTGCTGCTATATATACCACTGGGGCTGCTGCTATATATAACTCTGGGGCTGCTGCTATATATAACTCTGGGGCTGCTGCTATATATACCTCTGGGGCTGCTGCTATATATACCTCTGGGGCTGCTGCTATATATACCACTGGGGCTGCTGCTATATATACCTCTGGGGCTGCTGCTGTATATACCATTGGGGCTGCTGCTGTATATACCATTGGGGCTGCTGCTGTATATACCATTGGGGCTGCTGCTGTATATACCATTGGGGCTGCTGCTGTATATACCACTGGGGCTGCTGCTGTAACACTGCTGGGGCCTGTATATACCACTGGGGAGGCCTGTATACCACACTGATGGGGGCTGTATACCTGTGCTGAGGTCCACCCTCGGCTTATACACGAGTCAATAGGTTTTCCCAGGTTTTGGGGGCAAAAGTAGGGGGGGTTGGCTTATACACGGGTCGGCTTATACACGAGTATATACGGTATGTCGTTTTGCATTTTTGTCCATTACACGCAGTTTACCAATCAGATTACTTTATACTTTGATAGATAGGACATTTCTGAATGTTGTGATACCAAATATGTGTATTTTTTCATATATAGTTTTATTTCCAGTGGGGCAAAAGGGGGGTGATTTGATCTTATATTTAATTTTTTTTTAAACTTTTCTTCATTTTTATTTTATTTTACATACCCCCTTGGGGTGCATCAACACTGCACTGTCTGATCGCTGCTGCAGTACAGAGATGTGCTGATGACAGCTTTGTACTGCAGAAATGATTATCTTTTCTGAATGCCATCGCTCAGGTAGTGTTCACAGGAAGTGAGTCATGACACCAACAGGTGTCATCTTTTGACCTTTCACCTTTCATCTATGATCGAACTGCACTTGTTAGCTGCACATGTCAGCTGATCTGGTAAGGCAGCTTCTGCAGGAAATGATGGGAGATCAGTGCGTGAGCTCACATCAAAGTCCAGCAATTGCGACCGGGCCAAAAAAACACAGTTAGCTGCTTTTGTTTTGTGTGGCCGCAAGTGCCGCAAGTGCCACAAGTGCCGGATAGCGTTAAAACCTTTAGGCAGCAAATTTTTCTTAGGGCTTAGTAGCAATATGTGGCAAGCCACCTGTGGTATAGTGGTCTGCGTCTGGCCATCTGTACCATCCCTGTGCTGACAAACATTTATTGCCACTTCTGCCCAGTGCCCACATCCTCAAGACACCAAACTTTTCTTAGGGCTAAGTACCAGGGGTTTCAGTGGTGCAGTTTGTATAGGTACTAAGCCTTGCCTAGCCTGGGCCTTTTTCATGTTCACGAAGGACGACTTAACTCATGCCATTTGCCAAATCTGTAAGCAAAATCTCAGTAAAGGAAAAGAAAATAATAATTTGAGTACTTCATGTATGAACCATCACATGGAGATGCAGAATAAATTACAGTGGGGAGCTCACCGTGCTAAAATGCGGCCTAGCAGCCCTGTCCAACTACCGATCACCCCATCAAGGGCATCTGTAGCTTCTTCATTCTCTGTGCCTGTAGGGACTGTTGTCACACAGACTTTCAGCCACTCAACATCCACTTCTTTGCCCGCAACAGGCAGTGTGATTGACAGCCCATCACCTGTTTGGGAAGTGTATGAGCGTGCTGGTTTTGAACCATGTGAGACATCAAAAAAACCTCCTCTACATTTAGGAAACAAAACCTCTCTGCCTGCATCTCCCTCAACTCCAGCAATTGGTCTGATATACTCTACTCCACCCTGTCTCAGCACAGCAGCCAGCCATCGGTCCAGTAGATGTGGTCAAGTAAAATACCAATTCCTCTTAGACATGTGAAAGCTAAGAGGTTAAATGTCCCCATCTCATATTTATTGTCCACGGAAATGCTGCCTTTCCACCAGATTGATACTGAGGGTTTTCAAATGCTAATTGCGGTCGCAGTCTCCCAGTAACAGATGCCCAGTCGCCACTTCTTCTCAAATAAAGCTGTGCCTGCGCTTCACCAGCATGTCACAGTCAACATCACCGCTTCCTTGAGAAACCCTGTGTGTGACAGGGTGCATTTCACCACAAACACCTGGACGAATAAGCATGGCCCGGGCCGTTACATGTCACTGACTGGGCACTGGGTGACTATGGTGGCAATGGGGGAAGAAGCTTATGAACAAGTCTTGCCATCCCCACAGTCAGGGAGTAAAACCTCTGTATGTAGCAGTTCCTCCACTGCTCCTGTCTCCTCCACCTCATCAAGGGCCTCCATCTGCCACCAAAACCTGTCTGGGAATGTGACATGTGTTCCAACTGTGCAGAAGGGATCAAGCACATTTCACTACACTGTCAGCAGGGCTGAATGGTATCAGGCTGTCCTTACATTAAAATCCCTGGGAAATGTTAGTCGCACCAGAGGAGTTGTGGTCAGCTTTGGAGACCAACTTCCATCAATGGCTGTCTACACTGAACCTGCAGCCAGGCAAGGCCGTGTGTGACAATGCTACAAACCTGAGTGCAGCCATACGCCAGAGCAAGGTGACACATGTGCCTTGCATATAAAATAGAGACAGGCTCACGTGTCTCCTAGCTGCGTGCTCCAGCAAAGAAAGTGTTACAGTCTATTAGGGTATCTGGGCACACCAAACAATGATAAATTGTAACCACAAGTTTGCAGGTAAAAGAATGTCTTCTTTATTGCCACACAGTATCAGTACACTGGTCCAACGTTTCGGCTGTCCTCGAGTAAGGAGGTCAAACGGACTCATTGTGAGAGGACTTTGTATGTGGTGAAATAGATCAGCTTATTCTATTTGTAGGTGAACTAAACATGATCTATCGGAGACGAGTCATTTTTAACCATGTAAATACTGGGGACAAGGGCTCTTAAGGGATCTGTATCAATCAGAGGAATAGTAATCCTGCAAGAGACTGAAAGCCAGTGTTGAACAAAGAGAGAATCTATGATGTCAGATAAAGGAAAGAAATAAGAATCGGCAAACTTAGCTCTCAAGGAAAGCTAGACAGGAAAGGGTGTGTATTCCCATAAGGATGATGTAATCACCGAAATTTACAGTACTCTCAAAATATTGTGAAGCAGCAGTGTTGCAAAGTGAAATTACTGTAGCTATATCAGTTATAAGTCACCATAACTTTACCAGTTATAGATGTGGCACAGTTATAGTCTTTCCCCATCAAAATTGGAATCTATGGGGAAGGACGCAATAGAGAGATGGTGTCAAACACGATCCTAGGAGAGGTGCTCAAAGAATTGTTGTTGGCTGGAAAAAGGTAAAAGGTAAACATACTGGTAGCGAAGTGGAGATAGAGGTAGAGTAATACTCAATGGGTTTGTGCTAATTGAGACCTATAAAAGTCCACGGTACTCTCCGGGCTCTCACTGCAGCAGGGACGGTTCCTCTGCGTCACTTCCCTCAGTGTACCACTCGGGCCCTTCTGTTCTCTCTGCTCTCATGCGTACGGGTTCGATCCAGCCATCATGGGCTCCACAGCGAGTCATCCCACACTCTGGGTCACTAGCTCTAGTCCGATGGCTTTGTCCTACTCCATACCGGTTGTTAGGTCTCGGGGACTTGGAGTTCCCGCACCCTGCCGGGTGTCTCGTGATTAGGGTCATAAAGTGTTCCTGGCCACATCTACAGAGTTGTCTCTCTGGTTTCTCTGGCCCAGCCACCAGTGACCCGTGTTAGTCGGGCTCACCTGGCTCCTTCTACCATCCACGGTTCTCAGCTTTTTAGGCTCCCAGCCGGCCATTAGTGGTGCAGGCCGCCGGGCCCTATTGTTCTCAGTCTCTGTTAGTCACTACTCAGCTGAAGGTGGTCTCGGCTTGGGGATGCTTTCCCTTCTCCTCCACCCTCCAGGAGCTTTCTCTGTCTACTCCTCTCTAATGGGAAGCTATCAGTCGTCTCGCCCAACTCCATGTTCCTAGGTCCTTTTTGGAGTCTAGTTCCTCCACTCACTTGTCCTGGTTCTCTCTCCTTCCCACCCACACGTAGCTACTCCCGCCACCTCTCGCCTGGCATGAAGCGGCTTGGGCTCAGGGTCAGAGTGTGTGTGTGGGTATTTTTGTGAGCTGACCATCTTAACTGCCCCACTGCAGTTCACCCTGTAGCCTCCTGGTCATAGGGGCGCCACACTTCCCCATAGATCCCAATTGTGATGATCCCGACCCATATCTATAACTGGTACAGCTATAGTGACTTATAATTGGTATAGCTACAGTAATTTCACTTTGCAACACTGCTGCTTCACAATATTTTGAGAGTACTGTAAATTTCGGTGATTACTTCATCCTTATGGGAATACACACCCTTTCCTGTCTAGCTTTCCTTGAGAGCTAACATTGCTGATTCTTATTTCTTTCCTTTATTGGACGTAATATATATTCTCTCTTTTTTCAACACTGGCTTTCAGTCTCTCGCAGGATTACTATTCCTCCAATTGATACAGATCCCTTAAGAGCCCTTGTCCCCACTTATACACGGTAAAAATGACATCTCCGATAGATCATGTTTAGTTCACCTACAAATAGAATCATCTGATCTATTTCATCATATACAAAGTCCCCCCATAATAAGTCTGTTTGACCTCCTTACTCCAACTCCCCAACCCCATCCCGCACATCCAGGCCACATCACTTGCACGTGCCTCCACAGCCTTCACTCTAATGCTCACTTGATGTATATCTGCACATGGACACTTACACCAATGTTTTATTGTCGATGCCTTGCATATTGTACTAATACCTGTGTCATTATGCTTGACAATTTTTGTAAAATAGAACCTTCTGAAAGGCCGAGGAAGGCCCAAATATTGGACCAGTGTACTGAAACTGTGTGGCCATAAAGAGGACACATTTTTCACCTGCAAATTTGTGGTTACATTTTATTCCTGTTTGGTGTGCCCTGATATGCTAATAGACATGTGCCTTGCATGGCTCATGTCCTGAACTTGGTCATTCAGCAATTTCTAGCCAACAATCCGGGCCAAGATGCGCTGCTGCAGAGCGCACAGACGCTGTCTGCTCACTTTTGCCGCTCGCACCCCGCGGCTCAATGTCTTGAATCTCTACAGATGTCTTTCGGCCTTCAACAGAATGGGCTGTTCACACCCACAGTGGACTATCCTTTGCAATCAATTGCTAGGAATACAGTTGTATTGAGGTGAACTTAGCCTTTGTAGCCAGAGAGTGGAAAGATATCCTTGCCTCCACACTGAAGCAGTCACTAACAATTGCACAGGGTGGGAGCTACATGCCAGCTGCAGGCTTCCCTATGAACAGTGAATAAAGCTCATTGTGGTCTAACTACCTATTGCAACACCTTATGCATGTTCCATTACTTTGGAAAGGGCGTCCATTCTGCTGGCTGATCAAGCTCACAATATAGCAGAAACTTAGTCTTAGTAATTTGAATATGAGGAGCATATCAAAAAATTGTCTTCCTGATGAAGGCTCATGCTTGAGCCGAAATATTGTTTGGAAACCACTCTTTTTTGCACAAGAAAAATAATAATAAAAAAAAACGATCAGCAACAATTCTGTCTCCATGTTTTTGGTGTGTGCCAAGGTTAGTTCTTTTTGTATTGTCGAACTGTTTGACCCCTGAGCACCCAACAGTGGTCGAGCCTCATCTTATCCGCTTTGTCAATCTAAACTTTGTCACTAGGAAAGCAGACAGAATGTGAAAAGCAAAAGAATGAGACAGAAACATAGCAGATGTGTGAGAGTGTACATAGGTTGCAACTTGCAGTGTCTTCCCTGAACCCACCGGCAGTGATTTCCTGGAGACAACAGGGGGACTCCTATTCAGCCCAGATAAAAGGTTCTGCCCAAGCACATCAGGGTCAGAGAATTGACAGCCAGTATTGTAGCAACTTGTGACGGCACATTTTTCCACTGGCCATCGCTGGTGAGGCTGATAGAGACTGTGTGCTAGACCTTTGCATCAAGAAAGAGCCTCCCTGGAGAAGAATCAGTTAACGTGCTACTAGAGGGATATATATATATATATTTATTTACATACATACATACACCCCCAGTGGACTATATATATATGGGAAAGGGAACATTTTTCCAGATGGGTGGTTACCATGGCGGCCATTTTGAAGTCAGCCATTTTGGATCCAACTTTATTTTTTTCAATGGGAATAGGGTCATATTACACATCAAATGTATTGAGAATTTCATAAGAAAAACAATGGTGTGTTTGGTTTTAATTTTATTATTTCATGAGTTATTCACAAGTTTATGACCACTTATAAAATGTGTTCACAGTGTTGTCCATTGTGTTGGATTGTCAATGTAACCCTCTTCTCCCACTCTTCACACACTGATAGCAACACAGCAGAAGAAATGCTAGCACAATGATCACCACCCATCTGGAAAAATTTTCCCCCTCCCATATACTAATGTGCCACAAACAGGAAGTTGATATCACCAACCATTCCCATTTTATTTAGGTGCATCCATAGATACTTTTACATACCGTATATACTCGTGTATAAGCCGACTTTTTCAGCCCAAAAATTGGGCTGAAAAGTCCCCCCCTCGGCTTATACACGAGTCATATACTTTTGTGCGAGGTGGGGGCTGTGTCCGGGAGCAGGAGGAGGCTGGAGGAGGTGGGGGAAGGCTATAATATGAGCGGCTCGTGACGTGGAGCCGCTCATAACTTATTCATGATATGCACTGCATCCCCCACCCATCCGCGGGGGGAGCAGTGCATATCCCATTACAGGCTCCCCATAACAATATGGCGCCCCCACCACAGTAAAGCCTCCCCATGCTGCCGCTGCTCAGTGTACAATAAATAGTGTAATTAGCTCTCACCCTCTCTCAGAGCTCAGTGCATCCTCAGTGCACAGCCAGGACCGAGGGTGAGAGCTAATAACACTATTTATTTTACAGTGAGCAGCGGCAGCATGGGGAGGCCTTACTGTGAGGGGGGGGGGTGGCAGCCTGTGTAACCCCTGCGCTGCTGGGGGCAGCCTGTGTAACCCCTGCGCTGCTGGGGGCAGCCTGTGTAACCCCTGCGCTGCTGGGGGCAGCCTGTGTAACCCCTGCGCTGCTGGGGGCAGCCTGTGTAACCCCTGCGCTGCTGGGGGCAGCCTGTGTAACCCCTGTGCTGCTGGGGGCAGCCTGTGTAACCCCTGCGCTGCTGGGGGCAGCCTGTGTAACCCCTGCGCTGCTGGGGGCAGCCTGTGTAACCCCTGCGCTGCTGGTGGCAGCCTGTGTAACCCCTGCGGCGCTGGGGAGAGCCTGTATACACTGTGCTGGAGTCCACCCTCGGCTTATACGCAAGTCAATAAGTTTTCCCAGTTTTTGGGGGCAAAAGTAGGGGGGTCGGCTTATACAAGGGTCGGCTTATAGACGAGTATATACGGTATAAGTGAGGGGCTAAAGTTGTAAACCTCCATAAGCTGAAAGAAACAGAAGCTGAATGGTGGTCCTTCAGAACCAATTCTGCCAGCAAGAGCACAATTAGAGCATGCAGCGATGAGTTTGCAACATGCAGCTTGAGCCATGCGGGCCAACATGAACCTATACCAGGAACAAGACAAGGTAATTAACATACTTTTCTAAATCTTTGCAACAGTATGAAATGGTCAAAAATACTTTACTCAAAGTATGTGGTTCATAAGTTGCGCAATTCTCTCAACATTTTGAGAATCTCAACATACATTACATCCTATTAACCTGTTATGCTGTTTGCATAACAGGTTAATAGGAATAAAGTAAAACAGTGTTCTTATCATACGTACTGAATTATCCTCTGTAGACATATAGTAATCCAATATGTCAAGTGGCACATTTCCTTACATCAAGATCCAGTCGGGTTGACAAAAAGAAAGCGTACAATTACATGTTAAGAACCTGACGCCAAATAAAATTAGCTATCCTACCTGGAATCAAAGTTGCCAAGCCCTGCTTAAGTTTCTGGCTGTCAGAGATTTTAGCATGTGTCTCTTGGTAATATGCTGAAGACCTGATGAAGTTGGATGTGTCACTAGATAGATTAATGTGGTCAAAGTGCTGCTAGGTGAATTGTAGTAGTCTTGGCAGTGGCATAAGAGCGGCTGCCAAAAATATATCTGCTTTGACAAACACATTATCCCGGCATAATATCGAGAGCCCAGGAACATAACTATAAGTATTTTGTGTCTGGTTTATGCATAATACTTGGATATTTTTACATGTGGCAATTAATAATGTTTTAATGATATTCAAAAGTCTAGTCAGAAAAAATGGAGCTATTAACATTGAGTGACCCTTAGAAAGAGCACCTTGGCAGCCAAATCAGTGTTGATAAACTTACTGTCAGAACTCCAGAAAAAAGGAAGAAAGCCAACCAACGGTGTGTCATTGTAACATGACAGTGTGCTCCTAACGGAATATGGGTGATATCAAAACTGCTAAAATGGGACTTTAAAATAGTAAAAAAAAATTCCAGGGCGGCTTATGGAGCTCGTAATGGATGGATGAGCAACATTATTTAAATCTCTGGCATTTACATGCTCTTTGGGCATAATACCCTAAGGCTAAGTTCCCACTTGAGCCTTGGAAGCTCTAAAAGCTAGCGCTTTTCACAATTGCAAATTGGTAAAACCGGTAGCGTTAAGGCTTCCATAGGCCCCCATGCAAAAAACGCATGGTCAAAATGCAACACTATTGACGCGTGGTAAGCAACGTTTTTGGGAGCGTTTGCAAAAAAGCATGTGTTTTTTTTAACATGGGACCCTATGGAAAACGCATGCGCATATATGTACCATGCGTTAACGCTAGCGTTAAAATGGCATAAAAGTGGCAACAGAAAATAACTGCAACCGTTAACGCTGGCATCAAAAAAACGACCTCCCAAGTGTGACCCTAGCCTTAACCAAATCATTCTCCCCATCTCACATCTAATTTTCCTGGGCACAGTAAAACAAAATCTTTATGTAGAGGTGATCCTAATCTATATAGGTTATCATGTAAAATATGAATCTAGTGCAGTTTTCTGTTCAAGTAAAGGGAGAAACTGAACCCTTTGCTTCTCCTTAAAAGAACGTATTTTTGTCATTAATGCTAAATAATTACTTTGACAAACTGGTGCATCACCAACAAACGGCTACTTGTGCTTTATATTAATCAATAAAATTGACAGGAAAACAAAATTCCAGGTGGGGGAAAACCTCTGGGAAAAGGTTGCTGAAAAAGTGACCATAATAACATTAATATCAATTTACCTTTTGTGAATCTAGTCACTGAATGAACAGTCTGTGAGTCAGGGTAGTCAAACGTTCCGGGAACAGATACCAGGAGAGCACATTGTGGACTAAGGGACAAGGCAAAGGAGTCATCATGTCACAGTCTGGGGTCAGAATACAAGGAGGATAGCAGATCAAAGCAAAGGGCCAAGGCAAACAAAAGGTCAGAGTAGGTCCAAGGTCTGGCAGCAATAGATCAAAACACAGAGCACACGTAGGGCCAACATGCACCTATAAGCAAGGTGCTACGACTGGCAGAGATCTGGAAAGGAAATAACTGCTCAGGTAAGTAGCTTGGAAATCAGAGAACACCTGAAAAAAACCAGCACCTCCCAGTCTCATTTTGGATGGCTGAACTGTCAATCAACACGCTGACAGCACAGCACCTCTCAGTCTCAGTTTGGATGGGGGACCTGTCAATCAAGATACAGACAGCACAGCTCTTCCAGTCTCAATTTGGATGGCGGGGCTGTGAATCAACACACTGACAGCTCAGCATGCTCCATAACAATATAGAATGACTGGGCAGTCACTGACCAAACCGATAGACTCCCCTCTCTACACTGGATGGATATCTCCACTATAGACTCCCCTCTCTACACAGGATGGATATCTCCATCATAGACTCTCCTCTCTACACAGGATGGATATCTCCATCATAAACTCTCCTCTCTGCACAGGATGGATTTGTCCATCATAGACTCTCCTCTCTGCACAGGATGGGTATCTCCATCATAGACTCTCCTCTCTACACAGTATGGATATCTCCATCATAGACTCTCCTCTCTACACAGGATGGATGGTTCCATCATAGGCTCTCCTCTCTACACTGGATGGATATCTCCATCATAGGCTCTCCTCTCTACACAGGATAGATATCTCCATCATAGACTCTCCTCTCTACAAAGGATGGATATCTCCATCATAGACTCTCCTCTCTACACAGGATGGATATCTCCCACATAGACTCTCCTCTCTACACAGGATGGATATCTCCATCATAGACTCTCCTCTCTATACAGGATAGATATCTCCATCATAGACTCTCCTCTCTACACAGGATGGATATTTCCATTATAGACTCCCCTCTCTACACAGGATGGATATCTCCATTATAGACTGCCCTCTCTACACAGGATGGATATCTCCATCCATAGACTCTCCTCTCTACACAGGATGGATATCTCCATCATAGACTCTCCTCTCTACACAGGATGGATATCTCCATCATAGACGCTCCTCTCTGCACAGGATGGATATCTCCATCATAGACTCCCCTCTCTACACAGGATGGATATCACCATTATAGACTCTCCTCTCTGCACAGGATGGATATCTCCATCATAGACTCTCCTCTCTACACAGGATGGATACTTCCATCATAGACTCTCCTCTCTACACAGGATGGATATTTCCATTATAGACTCTCCTCTCTACACAGGATGGATATCTCCATCCATAGACTCTCCTCTCTACACAGGATGGATATCTCCATCATAGACTCTCCTCTCTACACAGGATGGATATCTCCATCATAGACGCTCCTCTCTGCACAGGATGGATATCTCCATCATAGACTCCCCTCTCTACACAGGATGGATATCTCCATTATAGACTCTCCTCTCTGCACAGGATGGATTTCTCCATCATAGACTCTCCTCTCTACACAGGATGGATATCTCCATCATAGACTCTCCTCTCTGCACAGGATGGATATCTCCATCATAGACTCTCCTCTCTACACAGGATGGATACTTCCATCATAGACTCTCCTCTCTTCACAAGATGGATATCTCCATCTTAGACTCTCCTCTCTACACAGGATAGATGGTTCCATCATAGGCTCTCCTCTCTATACAGGATGGATATCTCCATCATAGACTCTCCTCTCTACACAGGATGGATATCTCCATCATAGACTCTCCTCTCTACACAGGATAGATATCTCCATCATAGACTCTCCTCTCTACACAGGATGGATATTTCCATTATAGACACCCCTCTCTACACAGGAGGATATCTCCATTATAGACTCCCCTCTCTACACAGGATGGATATCTCCATCCATAGACTCTCCTCTCTACACAGGATGGATATCTCCATCCATAGACTCTCCTCTCTACACAGGATGGATATCTCCATCATAGACTCTCCTCTCTACACAGGATAGATATCTCCATCATAGGCTCTCCTGTCTGCACAGGATGGGTATCTCCATCATAGACTCTCCTCTCTATACAGGATGGGTATCTCCATCATAGACTCTCCTCTCTACACAGGATAGATATCTCCATCATAGGCTCTCCTTCTTACACAGGATGGATATCTCCATCATAGACTCTCCTCTCTACACAGGATGGATATCTCCATCATAGACTCTCCTCTCTACACAGGATAGATATCTCCATCATAGACTCTCCTCTCTACACAGGATGGATATCTCCATTATAGACTCCCCTCTCTACACAGGATGGATATCTCCATCCATAGAGTCTCCTCTCTACACAGGATGGATATATCCATCATAGACTCTCCTCTCTTCACAAGATGGATATCTCCATCTTAGACTCTCCTCTCTACACAGGATGGATGGTTCCATCATAGACTCTCCTCTCTACACAGGATGGATATCTCCACCATAGACTCTCCTCTCTACACAGGATGGATATCTCCATCATAGACTCTCCTCTCTACACAGGATGGATATCTCCATCATAGACTCTCCTCTCTACACAGTATGGATATCTCCATCATAGACTCTCCTCTCTCCACAGGATGGATGGTTCCATCATAGACTCTCCTCTCTATACAGGATGGATATCTCCATCATAGACTCTCCTCTCTACACTGGATGGATATCTCCATCATAGACTCCCCTCTCTACACAGGATGGATATCTCCATCATAGATTCTCCTCTCTACACAGGATGGATATCTCCATCATAGACTCTCCTCTCTACACAGGATGGATATCTCCACCATGGACTCTCTTCTCTACACAGGATGGATATCTCCATCATAGACTCTCCTCTCTACACAGGATGGATATCTCCATCATAGACTCTTCTCTCTAAACAGTATGCATATCTCTATCATAAACTCTCCTCTCTACACAGGCTGGATATCTCCATCATAGACTCTCCTCTCTGCCTGGACGTACAGACCCCATTCCTACATTTCCATAATAAACTCTCCTTTCATCCTGGATGGATGAACAGACCACATCTCTACAATTCCATCATAGACTCTCCTCTCTGTCTGGATTGCCATTACTATCACTACTCTGATGGTTTTTTTTTTCTGCTTTAAAAGTCACTTGGAATCTTGAGGGCATTAGAATATAAATTGGAGAAAATAAAGACATTTTCGCAGGACATTGTGTAAACCTTATATCTTTGCTTTTGTAACGAGAGTCTACTTAATATTTGAGGGAGATATTAGTACTTAATAGCAGGTAGGCATTTTAATATGAAGCCATTTTAATAGGCTTCAGTAAAAACAAGGCCACAAATTGGTTTCTGTTTAGTTTGGGTGGACGGTCCTCATGACATCATCAGCTACGCGAGTTTTAAAGGGTGTTTAAAAGCTTTCAGTACAATTTTATAACCCAAGGCAGAGCTACATCTAAAACGTAGGAATGAATTCTCTCACTAACGGAGAACATTTTCCAGCTGACTCTCACAGCAAAAACACTGGATGCAAAGAAAATTTGTTTACGTCCCAACGTTCCCAAGCCCCCACCCTGGAAGAGAGACTTGGTTTTCACACATCAATTTTATAATGTGCCGCTTCTTAAGATAATTATTCATGTCAACACACGTGGTCATTTTATAAACAATGAGGAAAAATACTTAAGTGAGAGAAGGCTACTCCGTACAAGTGTTATGTATTAAATTTATGAGGTGTTTCAGTGTAAATGCATTGTTTTGAAGTATCCACTTATGGGGTATGATTTGCTTATTTGAAATGAAAACCATAAGTGGTAAAACCTTTTTATTCCACATCCGATAAAGGGATTAAATGTGATTTGTTTCAGCCCCCACATCTTAAAAGTTCTACTCAACTGATACTTAACCAGTGATGTGCTAGAACAGTCTACAAGTCATCTGACATCCTATGGAAGCTTGGGTTGCAAGCTTACACTTATACAATGTTATTTCTTCCAAAGAAAACTAGGCTGTATATTAAAAATGATAAAATACAAATTACTTATTTATATATAAATTGGTTTTATTAGTAGAAACGTGCATTGTATACTGCATTGTATGCAGTGTACCTGAAGACTCACCTATTCCGTCAAGTCTACAACCTGCCATGAGACCCAGGCGACTGCCCCATACCTGACATTCCCCATCCTACTGTATCCCCACCCGCCCCTCGTAGACTGTGAGCCCTCGTGGGTAGGGTCCCTGCCCCTCCCGTACCTGTACGTCCCGATCACCTAGATTTAGTGTACTTGTTCTTGTCTCCCTTATCCTCATGTGAAGCGCCATGGAATCTAATGGCGCTATATAAATAAATAATAATAAATAAATAAATTGTATAAGTTTAACCTGGCAACCTAAGAATCCATATGATGTCAGATCACTTTTAGACTGCTATGGCACATCACTACCTAAATTTCACTTTAAATATTATATATATATATATATATACACACTACCGTTCAAAAGTTTGGGTTCATTTCAAAATTTCCTTATGTTAGAAAGAAAAGCACATTTTTTTCAATGAATCTAACATTAAATGAATCCGAAATACACTCTATACATTTCTAATGTGGTATGATTATTCTAGATGCAACTGTCTGGTTTTAATGCAATATCTACAGTACATAGGTGTATAGTGGCCCATTTCCAATAAACACCACTCCAGTGTTTTAATGGTATATTGTGTTTGCTAATGAATGTTTAGAAAACCCTAGAAAACCCTTGCACAAGTATGTTAGCACAGCTGAAAATGGTTTGGCTGATTAGAGAAGCTATAAAATTGACCTTCCTTTGAGAAACAGGTTGAGAATCTGGAGCATTACATTTGTTTGTTCTAGGAAACTCTCAAAATGGCCAGAAAAAAAGAACTTTTACGTGAAATTCAGCAGTCTATTCTTGTTCTTAGAAACAAAGGCTATTCCATGAGAGACATTGCCAAGAAACGGAAGATTTCCTACAACGCTGTGTCCTACTCCCTACAGAGGAGAGCAAAAACAGGCTCTAACCAGAGTAGAAAGAGAAGCGAGAGGCCCCGCTGCACAACTGAGCAACAAGACAAGTACATTAGAGTCTCTAGCTTGAGAAATTGACGCCTCACAGCTCCTCATCTGGCAGCTTCACTAAATTGTGCCCGCCAAAGGTCTGCAATGCTGTGACTGCTGCAAAGGGAGCATTCTTTGACGAAAGCAAAGTTTTAAGGAGAAAGGTATTATTTCAAATAAAAATGATTATTTCTAACCTTGTCAATGTCTGGACTATATTTTCTATTCATTTTACAACTCATTTGATAAATAAAAGTATGAGTTTTCATGAAAAACACAAAATTGTCTGGATACGGAAAGTATTCAGACTCCTTCACATTTTCCACTCGGTTTCACTGCAGCCTTTTAGTAAATTCTAAAAAGTTCATTTTTTTCCCATTAATGTACTCTGCACCCCATTTTGACTGAAAAAATACCAGACATGTAAACATTTTTTGCAAATTTACTTAAAGAGAAAAACTGAAATATCACATGGTATTCAGACCGTTTGCTCAGTGTTGAGTATTTGCACCTTTTGAGCTTACAGCCATGAGTCTTTTGGAAATGATGCAACAAGCTTTTCACCCCTGGATTAGGGGACCATCTGCCATTCTTTCATTCCATTGAAGTGGGATTTGCCGGATCCGGCACTTTTGGCGAGTCAAAAAAACGCAGCTAGCAGCATTTGTTTCCTGCGCTGCAATTGCCAGATCTGCCAGATCGGCACCGACCAATCAGAATAGCGGAGCGCGCCATATTTCAAATACACTGTACTCAGTGTATTTGAATTATAACGCCATGGCGCGCGCCGCTATTCTGATTGGGCAGCGCTGAATGCGGCGGACAATCAAAGGAGCGGCATTCAAACCGCACGCCGCTCCTCTGATTGGCCGCCGCGTTCAGCGCCGACTAATCAGAATAGCATTGCGCGCCATGGCGCCATATTTCAAATACACTGATTAGCCGCCGCGTTCAGCGCTGACCAATCAGAAGAGCTGCATTCAACCTGTGATTCGACCAATCACAGACGCTGCGCATACTTGAACACCGCGCTTCATTCAAATTGCGCGCCGAGTCTCTGATTGGTCGCCGCGGCAACCAATGAGCGTTGCGGTATTCAAATTGCGATATTGGCGCGCAATTTGAAGTGCCGCTCATAGTGTGACGCAGTTTACTTCTTCCTATAAGGTCTGTCAGTCAGTATGATGCAGTTTACTCCTGTCTATAAGGTCTGTCAGTCAGTGTGATGCAGTTTACTCCTGTCTATAAGGTCTGTCAGTCAGTGTGACACAGTTTACTCCTGTCTATAAGGTCTGTCAGTTAGTGTGACGCAGTTTACTCCTGTCTATAAGGTCTGTCAGTCAGTGTGATGCAGTTTACTCCTGTCTATAAGGTCTGTCAGTCAGTGTGACACAGTTTACTCCTGTCTACAAGGTCTGTCAGTCAGTATGATGCAGTTTACTTCTGTCTATAAGGTCTGTCAGTCAGTATGACGCAGTTTACTCCTGTCTATAAGGTCTGTCAGTCAGTGTGATGCAGTTTACTCCTGTCTATAAGGTCTGTCAGTCAGTGTGACACAGTTTACTCCTGTCTACAAGGCTGTCAGTCAGTGTGATGTCCTTCACTCCTATCTACAAGGCTGTCAGTCAGTGTGATGTCCTTCACTCCTATCTACAAGGCTGTCAGTCAGTGTGACGTCCTTAACTCCTATCTACAAGGCTGTCAGTCAGTGTGACGTCCTTCACTCCTGTCTACTAGGTATGTCAGATAGTGTGATGAACTTCACTCCTGTCTACAAGGCTGTCAGTCATAGTGTGCTGTTCTACAGTCGTATATACATATTCTTGAATACCCGATGTGTTAGAATCGGGCAACCATTTAGTATATTATATAAAATTAAACCTCCCTATTACTACTTATGATAGCTACTTTCTATCTTCTCAGCTGTTATTAAAAATATAACAGTCAAGTTTTTTGAATGAATAGTACAATATATTTCAATAGTAGTACAAGTACATCTCAATGAATTAGAACATCATCAAAAAGTTAAATTCTTTCACTAATTTAATATATAATGTGAAATGCAAATGTTATATGCAGTCATTACAAACAGAATGATCTTTTTCAAGTGTTTATTTCTGTTAATGTTGATGATTATGGATTACAGCTAATGAAATCTCAAAATTCATTATCTCAGGAAATTAGAATGATTAACACAAAACACTTTCAAGGGCTTACTAAGCATTTAAAATTGCCCCTATCTGGTTTAGTAACTTACACAACCATGGGGTTGAAAGATGTCCAGAAGGCAGTCATTGACACACCCCATAAGGAGGGAAAACCACAAAAACACATAGCTAAAGAAGCTGGCTGTTGACAGAGTGCTGTATTTAAGCATATTAAGGGAAAGCTGAGTGGAAGGATAACGTGTGGTGGAAAAAGGTACACAAGCAACTGGGATAAAGTGTGGTAGAAAAAGTGCAAAAGCAACTGGGATAACCGCAGCCTTGAGAGGATTGTTAAGAAAAGGTCATTAAAAAATTTGGGAAAGATTATCAAGGAATGGACTGCTGCTGGAGTCAGTGCTTCAAGAACCACCACACACGGGTGTATTGAGGACATGGGTTACAACTGTCACATTCCTTGTGTCAAGTCACTCATGACCAATAGACAATGAATGCAAGAAGTGTCTTACCTGGACCAAGGAGAAAAAGAACTGGAATGTTGCTCAGTGGACCAAGGTGCTGTTTTTCAGCCGAAAAAAAAAATTTAGCATTTCATTTGGAAATTAAGGTCCTGGAGTCTGGAGAAAGAGTGGAGAGGCCACAATCCAAGAGTCTAGAGGGAGAGTGAAGGGGCCACAATTCAAGAGTCTACAGGGAGAGTGAAGGGGCCACAATTCAAGAGTCTAGAGGGAGAGTGAAGGGGCCACAATTCAAGAGTCTAGAGGGAGAGTGAAGGGGCCACAATTCAAGAGTCTAGAGGGAGAATGAAGGGGCCACAATTCAAGAGTCTAGAGGGAGAATGAAGGGCCACAATTCAAGAGTCTAGAGGGAGAGTAAAGGGGCCACAATTCAAGAGTCTAGAGGGAGAGTGAAGGGGCCACAATTCAAGAGTCTAAAGGGAGAGTGAAGGGGCCACAATTCAAGAGTCTAGAGGGAGAGTGAAGGGGCCACAATTCAAGAGTCTAGAGGGAGAGTGAAGGGGCCACAATTCAAGAGTCTAGAGGGAGAGTGAAGGGGCCACAATTCAAGAGTCTAAAGGGAGAGTGAAGGGGCCACAATTCAAGAGTCTAAAGGGAGAGTGAAGGGGCCACAATTCAAGAATCTAAAGGGAAAGTGAAGGGGCCACAATTGAAGAGTCTAGAGGGAGAGTGAAGGGGCCACAATTCAAGAGTCTAAAGGGAGAGTGAAGGGGTCACAATTCAAGAGTCTAGAGGGAGAGTGAAGGGGCCACAATTCAAAAGTCTAAAGGGAGAGTGAAGGGGCCACAATTCAAGAGTCTAGAGGGAGAGTGAAGGGGCCACAATTCAAGAGTCTAAAGGGAGAGTGAAGGGGCCACAATCCAAGAGTCTAGAGGGAGAGTGAAGGGGCCACAATTCAAGAGTCTAAAGGGAGAGTGAAGGGGCCACAATTCAAGAGTCTAGAGGGAGAGTGAAGGGGCCACAATTCAAGAGTCTAGAGGGAGAGTGAAGCGGCCACAATTCAAGAGTCTAAAGGGAGAGTGAAGGGGCCACAATTCAAGAGTCTAGAGGGAGAGTGAAGGGGCCACAATTCAAGAGTCTAGAGGGAGAGTGAAGGGGCCACAATTCAAGAGTCTAGAGGGAGAGTGAAGGGGCCACAATTCAAGCTGCTTGAGATCTTGTGTTATGTTTCCACAATTAATTTTTTGGGAGTCACATCATCTGCTGGTGTAGGTCCGCTGTGTTTTATCAAGAAATTTTAGAGCACTTCATGCTTCCCTCTGACGACAAGCTTTATGGAGATCCAGATTTAATTTTCCAGCAGGACCTGGCACCTGTCCACACTGCCAAAAGTACCAATACCTGGCTTACCAACTACAGTATCACTGTGCTTGATTGGCCAGAAAACGTGCCTGACCTAAGCCCCGTAGAGAATCTATGGGGTATTGTCAAGAGGAAGATGAGAGACACCAGACCCAACAACGCAGACGAGCTGAAGGCTGTTATCAAAGCAACCTGAGGAAACTGTAGATAAAGTTGAAGAGCAAATAGGGTCTTACCCTTGTGATAAATGAAGGGAATGAAATATTGGTTCACTCACCTTGTCGGGTTGTGGGACACACAACCAGTTGGAATCGCATAGAATAGCAGCTGCTGCACAATCCACATGGCAATGAAACACAGATAAAGGAATATAAAACATTTCAGTAGGCCAGCATTTCTTATTTAAATGTCATGATTTCAGTTGGTCTTATATAATATTCTAATTTTCTGAGATAAAGACCTCTGGGTTTTCATTGGCTGTAAGCCATAATCATCAACATTTACAGAAATAACACTTGAAATAGATCACTCTGTGTAATGACTTTATATAATATATATTTCACTTTACTCTATGTATTGAATTACTGAAATAAATTGAATTTTTGATGACATTCTAATTTATTGAGATGCACTTCTAGATCCAATTGGAAATCTCTGCCCCGCTCTATTTCAGAGCGGGTCATTCATTCTCAGAACTCGCAGTAGCTGGAAAAATCAGTAAATGCAGACCTTACCATTACTTAGAAAGGAGCTGGCAGTTTCAAAAGAACTTTCAGCTGAACGTCGGTCTCAGCCTGTAGCTCATCCCTCCGTACGACCCTCTTCATAGCAAGTTAAAAGCGCCAACTGTCATTTTTGATCTCTGAAATATGAAAATCTAACGTTACTGAATCCAGATTTTACATATGAATTGAGAATGAAAGATCAATCTAGGGGATTGTGGCGCCCCGCCAAGCAGGCATCACAGAGGGGTACTGCACCCATAAAATCGGTGCAGATACTCCAGCTGCAAGTAGATTTCAGGCTGATGGGTGGAACCTGCACACAAGCACCCCCACACTAGATCACATGGTGGGAGGTACCCGGGAGGGAACAAAACCACTTCCAGGGGAGAAAGGAGGTCTTAGGCCTCTTGCACACTATTTGCGGTGCTGCGGAGTTAATTGCAGCTGTCAGTGCGGAGTCTATTGCGGACGCTATTGCAGACTGCATTGCGGATCCCATTGCAGATACTCTCTGATGGTCATGTGGTTTCCCCCCTCCCCTTTTGGTCATGTGGCTGCCTCTGCTGAGGTCACTTCCTTCTTTTCCTGGTTTCCACAGAGATCAGATTAACACAAATTCATCAGTGACACACAGAAGCTCAAGTGTATATAACAAAGTGTTAACTTTATTTTTAAAATTGGGGCATAGTATTAACTTTTTTGGAAAAACGGTTTAAAGTGCACAAACATGAGTTTGTTTTACCTGAGTAGTACATTAACAAATATAAACGGCAATATTATTTAGGGATAGTGGCTAGTTAGTTAGCACTGTACGGTGGCTCAGTGGTTAGCACTGTATATGGTGGCTCAGTGGTTAGCACTGTATGGTGGCTCAGTGGTTAGCACTGTATATGGTGGCTCAGTGGTTAGCACTGTATGGTGGCTCAGTGGTTAGCACTGTATATGGTGGCTCAGTGGTTAGCGCTGTATATGGTGGCTCAGTGGTTAGCGCTGTATACGGTGGCTCAGTGGTTAGCACTCTATATGGTGGCTCAGTGGTTAGCACTGTATATGGTGGCTCAGTGGTTAGCACTGTATACGGTGGCTCAGTGGTTAGCACTGTATATGGTGGCTCAGTGGTTAGCACTGTATGGTGGCTCAGTGGTTAGCACTGTATATAGTGGATCAGTGGTTAGCACTGTATACGGTGGCTCAGTGGTTAGCACTGTATATGGTGGCTCAGTGGTTAGCACAGTATGGTGGCTCAGTGGTTAGTACTGTATATGGTGGCTCAGTGGTTAGCACTGTATGGTGGCTCAGGGGTTAGCACTGTATATGGTGGCTCAGTGGTTAGCACTGTATGGTGGCTCAGTGGTTAGCACTGTATACGGTGGCTCAGTGGTTAGCACTGTATGGTGGCTCAGTGGTTAGCACTGTATGATGGCTCAGTGGTTAGCACTGTATATGGTGGCTCAGTGGTTAGCACTGTACGGTGGCTCAGTGGTTAGCACTGTATATGGTGGCTCAGTGTTTAGCTCTGTATACAGTGGCTCAGTGGTTAGCACTGTATATGGTGGCTCAGTGGTTAGCTCTGTATACAGTGGCTCAGTGGTTAGCACTGTATATAGTGGATCAGTGGTTAGCACTGTATATAGTGGATCAGTGGTTAGCACTGTATATGGTGGCTCAGTGGTTAGCACTGTATATGGTGGCTCAGTGGTTAGCACTGTAGATGGTGGCTCAGTGGTTAGCACTGTATGGTGGCTCAGTGGTTAGCACTGTATATGGTGGCTCAGTGGTTAGCACTGTATATGATGGCTCAGTGGTTAGCACTGTATATGGTGGCTCAGTGGTTAGCACTGTATATGGTGGCTCAGTGGTTAGCACTGTATGGTGGCTCAGTGGTTAGCACTGTATGGTGGCTCAGTGGTTAGCACTGTATATGGTGGCTCAGTGGTTAGCACTGTATGGTGGCTCAGGGGTTAGCACTGTATATGGTGGCTCAGTGGTTAGCACTGTATGGTGGCTCAGTGGTTAGCACTGTATACGGTGGCTCAGTGGTTAGCACTGTATGGTGGCTCAGTGGTTAGCACTGTATGATGGCTCAGTGGTTAGCACTGTATATGGTGGCTCAGTGGTTAGCACTGTACGGTGGCTCAGTGGTTAGCACTGTATACGGTGGCTCAGTGGTTAGCTCTGTATACAGTGGCTCAGTGGTTAGCACTGTATATAGTGGATCAGTGGTTAGCACTGTATATAGTGGATCAGTGGTTAGCACTGTATATGGTGGCTCAGTGGTTAGCACTGTATATGGTGGCTCAGTGGTTAGCACTGTATACGGTGGCTCAGTGGTTAGCTCTGTATACAGTGGCTCAGTGGTTAGCTCTGTATACGGTGGCTCAGTGGTTAGCTCTGTATACGGTGGCTCAGTGGTTAGCACTGTACGGTGGCTCAGTGGTTAGCAAAGTATGATGGCTCAGTGGTTAGCACTGTATACGGTGGCTCAGTGGTTAGCACTGTACGGTGGCGCAGTGGTTAGCACTGTACGGTGGCGCAGTGGTTACCACTGTATACGGTGGCTCAGCGGTTAGCACTGTATATGGTGGCTCAGTGGTTAGCTCTGTACGGTGGCTCAGTGGTAAGCAAAGTATGATGGCTCAGTGGTTAGCAGCACAGTATATGGTGGGCAGGCGGTTAAACCAGGATGAAGGCTGGAGGGTGAGGGCAGGAGGACGGAGGCTGGAGGGTTGAGGGCAGGAGGACGGAGGCTGGAGGGGTGAGGGCAGGAGGACGGAGGCTGGAGGGGTGAGGGCAGGAGGACGGAGGCTGGAGGGGTGAGGGCAGGAGGACGGAGGCTGGAGGGTTGAGGGCAGGAGGAAGGAGGCTGGAGGGGTGAGGGCAGGAGGACGGAGGCTGGAGGGGTGAGGGCAGGAGGACGGAGGCTGGAGGGGTGAGGGCAGGAGGACGGAGGCTGGAGGGGTGAGGGCAGGAGGACGGAGGCTGGAGGGGTGAGGGCAGGAGGACGGAGGCTGGAGGCCCCCATCACAAGCACAGTGCAGCCAACTTTATCTTTATTTACATTACATATTTTTTACACTCACTGTGATCCTCCCGGCTGCTGTCTCTGCACACACAGCCACACACATTGCACACACACTGCACACAAAGCCACACACATACACACACACTGCATATAAGCCGCAACACACTGCACACATTGCACACACACACTGCACACAAAGCCGCACACATTGCACACACACTGCACACAAAGCCACACACATTGCACACACACATGCACACAAAGCCACACACATTGCACACACACTGCATACAAAGCCACACACACTGCACACACACTGCACACACTACCATATAAAGCCGCACACACACTGCACACATTGCACACACACACTGCACACAAAGCCGCACACATTGCACACACACTGCACACAAAGCCACACACATTGCAACACACACGCACACAAGCCACACACATTGCACACACACTGCACACAAAGCCACACACATTGCACACACACTGCACACACATTGCACACAAAGTCACACACATTGCACATACATTACACACACATTGCACACACACTGCACACAAAGCCACACATTGCACGCACACACAAAACATTGCACACAAAGTCACACACATTGCACATACATTACACAAAAAGCCACACACATTGCACACACACACATTGCAACACACACATTGCACACAAATCACACACATTGCACATACATTACACAAAAAGCCACACACATTGCACACACACACATTGCACACACACATTGCACACAAAGTCACACACATTGCACACACATTACACACACACACACACTGCACATCACAATTACACACACATTGCCACAAAACACACACATTGCACACACACACATTGCACACACACACACACACATTGCACACACACACACACATTGCACACACACACACATTGCACACACAGCCTGGCTGCACAGCATACAGCACTTTCCTTCCTCTGGGCCACTCACCACCTGTTCTCTTCTGCTGTGCCGCCGGCTCCCACCCAGCGCCCGCTCCTCCGGAGTCCGCTCTCAGCACTCTTGGCCGGCAGACAGTGCTGGTCCTGGCCGGCAGACACCGTACCCTGTTGCTGAATGTTGCCCACCTGTGCATGGACCAGAAACACCCGCCCCCACAGTGTGCTTAGTGAGGCGCCGCCGCCGCAATTGAATTGCGGCCGCGCCACACCCCATTCATACCAATGGGATGCGGCAGTGCGGCGTCCGCACTGAAAATGGACATGCTGCGGACAGAATTCCGCACCGCAGCATGTCGCAATGCCGGCCGCAATGGCACACTGTGCCATTGGGCCAGCATTGCCTGGTCTCATTGCGGAGTCCGCATATGGCAGCCGCATACGGACTCCGCAATGCCGCGCCACCAGTGTGGAGCCGGCCTTAGGCCGGAGGCCTGCTGGGCTTCAGGTCTCTGCCTCAAGAGAGGGATAGAAGCTTCCCAGGCGCAGACAGCCATCCTGGGGGAGAAGAGGGACTTCAGAGAGTTCAACCCCGGCAGCTTACCGGGCACCGGAGCCCGCACCTGTGGGATCCTCCAAGGACCACAGAGAATCCGGCGATCTTGGGGTATATATACAGTTGTGGCCAAAAGTATTGACACCCCTGCAATTCTGTCATTTAACACTCAGTTTCTTCCTGAAAATGATTGCAATCACAAATTCTTTCGTATTATTATCTTCATTTAATTTGTCTTCAATGAAAAAACACAAAAAGAATTGTCCTAAAGCCAAATTGGATATAATTCCACACCAAACATAAAAAGGGGGTGGCCAAAAGTATTGGCACTGTTAGAAAAATCATGTGATGCTTCTCTAATTTGTGTAATTAACAGCACCTGTAACTTACCTGTGGCACCTAACAGGTGTTGGCAATAACTAAATCACACTTGCAGCCAGTTGACATGGATTAAAGTTGACTCAACCTCTGTCCTGTGTCCTTGTGTGTACCACATTGAGCATGGAGAAAAGAAAGAAGACCAAAGAACTGTCTAAAGACTTGAGAAACCAAATTGTGAGGAAGCATGAGCAATCTCAAGGCTACAAGTCCATCTCCAAAGATCTGAATGTTCCTGTGTCTACCGTGCGCAGTGTCATCAAGAAGTTTAAAGCCCATGGCACTGTGGCTAACCTCCCTAGATGTGGACGGAAAAGAAAAATTGACAAGAGATTTCAATGCAAGATTGTGCGGATGGTGGATAAAGAACCTCGACTAACATCCAAACAAGTTCAAGCTGCCCTGCAGTTCGAGGGTACAACAGTGTAAACCCGTACTATCCATCGATGTTTGAATGAAAAGGGACTGTATGATAGGAGACCCAGGAAGACCCCACTTCTTACCCCCGATAAAAAACCAGGCTGGAGTTTGCCAAAACTTACCTGAGAAAGCCTAAAACGTTTTGGAAGAATGTTCTATGGTCAGATGAGACAAAAATAGAACTTTTTGGGCAAACGCATCAACATAGAGTTTACAGGAGAAAAAAAGAGGCATTCAAAGAAAAGAACATGGTCCCTACAGTCAAACATGGCGGAGGTTCCCTGATGTTTTGTGGTTGCTTTGCGGCCTCTGGCACTGGACTGCTTGACTGCGTGCATGGCATCATGAAGTCTAAAGACTATCAACACATTTTGCAGCATAATGTAGGGCCCAGTGTGAGAAAGCTGGGTCTCCCTCAGAGGTCATGGGTCTTCCAGCAGGACAATGACCCAAAACACACTTCAAAAAGCACTAGAAAATGGTTTGAGAGAAAAAAACTGGAGACTTCTAAGGTGGCCAGCAATGAGTCCAGACCTGAATCCCATAGAACACCTGTGGAGAGATCTAAAAATGGCAGTTTGGAGAGGGCACCCTTCAAATATCAGGGATCTGGAGCAGTTTGCCAAAAAAGAATGGTCTAAAATTCCAGCAGAGCATTGTAAGAAATTCATTGATGGTTACCGGAAGCAGTTGATCGCAGTTATTTTGGCTAAAGGTTGTGCAACCAAGTATTAGGCTGAGGGTGCCAATACTTTTGTCTGGCCCATTTTTGGAGTTTTGTGTAAAATGATCAATGTTTTGCTTTTTGCTTCATTCTCTTTTGTGTTTTTTCATTGAAGACAAATTAAATGAAGATAATAATACCAAAGAATTTGTGATTGCAATCATTTTCAGGAAGAAACTGAGTATTATCTGACAGAATTGCAGGGGTGTCAATACTTTTGGCCACAACTGTATACTGCCCAGACTCTTAAGCGACCAGAAGAGAGTACTAGGGGTCGGCCAGCAGAAGGTAGCCCGACAGGAGCGAGGAGAGTAAGAGACAGCAGGAGGCCAGATCCGCTTTATGGGGTCAGACTTCACACCGACTACTGGGAAGCAGGGAAGAGTTGACGGAGGAAGGGCACACACTGAGGGTTCCATCCTACCACCTGAGATCCACTTGCAGCCACCCGTTAGCTACTTGTTATTTAACATCTTACTGCACTGAGGACTGTAATGTATGCTGCTAGAGTTCCAGTAAAGTACATGGAGTGAAGTGACTTTGACTCTGCTGCATCTTCTTTCCATGAACTGTTTCCTTTCACAGGATCGCTGCCCCGGAGGTGTCGGTCCTGCCTGCGGAGGACTACACCATCTCAACTGCAATACCACCGACCTCCGGCGGACTGTGGCGGCGCTGGTGCTACTTCACCAGAAACTGCAGGTGGCGTCACGACAAACTGTAAATACTCCCCTGTACATAACCCCTTTTCAAAAGAATAGTCCGCCAGGACACGGGATCAGGCGTGGCCTCCATTTCCCGTGACACAGTTAACCCTCTGCCGCCTGATACCCTAGTACCCGGAGCCTGGGGCTCGACAGGATAAACTAAGTGAATTTCTCTGATAAGAGATATTATTTTCAGGAATACTATTGATTTATGATATTAAAATCAAAATGATGGTTATACTTGAAATGTAAGAGGAGACATTTATACATGTAAAACTGAGTTTTCTCAGTCTATAAATACTTATGCCACTATAAATACTTATGGCACAATCTTTTTGCTTAATAATTTGGTAAATAACATCTGACTTTGAATATTATATTCGTGTGTTTTAGTTCTTAGATTGCAAGCCATTTTAACAAGTTTTTTGGATATTTTTGATAGAGTGGTTGCATATTTTTGGAAGAATGACATAAAATATTCTAGCTGAATATTAAAGGGAACCTGACAGCTGGTTTATGCCTCTCAGCTATCACTATCTGCACCTGCAGCTTCATAATACTATTCTAATCATCCCTGTCTGAGCTCATAGTGTAATGTAAAAGGTGAAAAAAAGCATTTATACACTTACATTTCAGTCTACACCTTGGAGGAGGGAGACTGTCTGGTAGGATAATAGTTAACTCACTATTAACTTGCATGGCTATAGGACCTGTGTGATGTAAAGATCATGTGACCATAGTGGGCGGAGCCAAGCAAGCAAACTCATATGTCATATGTTATAGGGATTTAGCTCCACCTATTGTAGTCACATGGTTGTGACATCACATCAGGTCTCCCAACATGTTCTAACATAAGGCTGAAATGTTAACTATTAACCTGCCAAACAGTCCCCGTCCTCCAAGCTGGGGACTGACTGCCTCATTACATAAGGAAATATAAGTGTATAAATGCTTTTCTTTCACCTTTCACATTACACTATGAGCTCAGACAGGGATGATTAGAATAGTATTATAATGCTGCAGCTACAGACAGTGATAGCTGGGAGGGCATAAACCATCGGACAGGTTCCCTTTAAGGATGGAATCACACAGTCCATGTGATTTGTGACTAAGTCGGAGGTGTCATGGATGATTAATTTGGAATGGCCTCCCCCCTGTCCAGACAGTAGTGTGGAGCTGGTTAGAAACACAAGCAGCTGACCACTCCCGTCCAGAGAGAGGGAAGCCATTACAAGTTAATCATCTGTAAGACGTCCGACTTTGTCGCATATCACATGGACAGTGTAATTCCAGTCTAAGGTTGCATATTGGCTCAGTTTTTAGCACAGTATGGTGGCTCAGTGGTTAACACTGCAGTTTTGCAGCACTGGGGTCTTGGATTTAAATCCCACCAAAACAAGATCTGTGAGGAGCTTGTATGTTCTTCCTGAGTTTGTGTGGGTAGGGATGGGTGAATCCTAAATTACTCG
Organism: Allobates femoralis; assembly: GCA_033576535.1. Taxonomy (NCBI): domain Eukaryota; kingdom Metazoa; phylum Chordata; class Amphibia; order Anura; family Aromobatidae; genus Allobates; species Allobates femoralis. The sequence goes on along the minus strand of JARQOC010000010.1, from coordinate 27,050,419 downwards.
GAATCGCTAGACTCTAACAAGTCTGAGTCTGGGACTTGCTACTCTTTGCGAGTCTAGCGAGTCCAATGTAAATGAAAGGGGAAGCGAGTAAATGCGAGTAATTCCTCTGCTGCTGGACCCTATAAGGTCTGTCAGCAGAGGAAAAACCTGCAATTTCCCATTTCATTGTTTAAAAGCCAGCGGTAAAAAACTTGCCTGCATGAACTCACATGAACTTTCCCAGGGTGCACAGCTCTGCTATATCTCTGGTAGAGGTTCTCTACCAGAGATGTAGTAGAGCTAAAGAAGAACCCTGGATTGGACTACGGCGGACGGAAGAGGATTTTTTAAAATTAAGTTGGAGTCCCTAAGTATCTTTTTGTTTTTTTTCAAATAAAAATATTTTTTCTGTGTTGTGTTTTTTTTAAAAATTCACTAGAAATTCATGGCGGTAATGTCTACTATTGGCATTGACCGCCATGAATTTCGGGCTTGGGGCCAGCTGATAATACAAAGCTGGCCATAACACCTTTATTACCCAGTGAGCCACCTGAGTCAGCTGTTCAGTTGAAAATCCAGGCGGGAAGGTCAAAAATAGAAAACCTGATTAAAACCGGATTGCACCTGGTCAGGTTGCAATCAGGGACCATAGAGACCCATGTTATGGGGCCCTGGATTGCAGCCTGATCGGTACAATCCGGGAGAAGTCGGTTTTCAGTGACAGTGGCTGTGCTTTGTGGCACCAGCCATGCTATACGGCTGCAGTCGCAAAGACACAGGGAAGAAGGAGAACGATGAGTGCACACCGGCGCTACCCCCCCCTCCCGAACAATAGTGACAGCCTCTGCAAGCTGTCGGCATTGTTTAAAAGCCAGCGGCTTTTTACCGCTGGCTTTTAAACAATGAAATGGGAAATTGCAGGTTTTTCCTCTGCTGCCAGACCTTATAGGGTCCAGCAGCAGAGGAATTAAATTTCCCTTAATTTACATTGGACTCGTTACTGTGCGATTAATCACTTGGAAACTCGCAGAGTACCGAATCCTGCGAGTCCACTACTACTTGCAGAGTAACGAGTCCTAACGAGTAGATTCACCCATCCCTATGTGTGGGTTTCCTTCTGGTTACCTCCTATACTTCAAAGATATTCTGATATGGAATGTACATTGTACATATTATGTCACCTAGGCTGGCTTCACACCACGGCACAATCCGATCAACCCCGGACCGGATCAGCACACAGAACCGGAGGACTAATATGCCCTTCGGTCTGGTGTGCAGCCGGACGCAGTTACCACTGCTGATGATTCAGGACCGTGGCTCGCGGGGAGCTAGCTACAGTCCTGAAATAACAGGGGAGTGTAGCTGCAGGTGTCTGGTTCCTGAATCTTCCTAGACCGGGGCAATCCGGCCCCATAGGCTCCCATGTTAGGGAGCGCTGGATTGCCCTGGATCCGGGAGAATCCGGGAGGAACCGATTTGGGGAGATTTGTCTCCCCGGACACAAAAATGCTGTATGCTCCGATTTTGTGTCTGGGGAGAAAAATCTGATTCCTCCCGCATTCTCCCAGACATCCAAAAACCGGATGCCAAAAGAAATTTGTCCGGCGTATTCCGGCCCCATAGGGTTGCTATGGGGCCGGAATCGGATCCGGGGGTGTCCGGTTCATAAACCGTGGTGTGAAGCCAGCCTTATAAAGAAAATTGTGGCAAAGCCAATCCCTGATGACTAACAGAATATCACAGCATGTCAAATAAAAAAAAAGAAATAGTGTGTATGATATTTCTTTAAATTCCACTTTGTTGGAACTGGAAGACCCTTATCTTTTGGTGCAGCAAAAATATGCTTAAAGTGAGAACTTAAACTGAACCTGTCACCAGGTTTTTCCCATACAAAGTTATGACATCCCCAGTTAGCCCTTATGCAGTATTCTAGAATACTGTATATAAGTCCCCAGACCGATCTGTACAACATCAAAAATAGACTTTATTGTACATGCTTACTTACATGAGAGGCAGTCCTGTCTGATGAGCGTCACTGGTCTTTATCCAGTTCTTCCTCTCAGCTTGCAATCTCCATCCTCCTTTCCTGCTTCATGTGGATGACACATTAAACATCATCCACACAGTGTTCTCTATTGTGCTTCTGCAAACGCTCTTCTCTCTGTCCTGCTAAGGAAAGAGCAAAGTAATGCATTACGCATGAGAAAGGTCAAGGAACACCAACGCATGCAAACCATGATACTTTGCTCTTGTGTGTTCAGGAGCGCAATGAACTGCAATAGATAACCCTGTGCGGATGATGTTCAAAGTGTCATCCACACCAAGTGGGGAAGGAGGATAGAAATCACAAGCAGAGAGGTGGTTTTGGATCAAGATCAGCGATGCCTATCAGATCAGACTTCCCCATTGGTGAGTTTAATGTTATGGCGGGTTTACACGTTGCGATATCGTAGTACGATTTCAATGAAAAGTCACGTGGTTCAATCGTTGGAGCCGATATTGTTCCTGCGTTGTATGGTGTGAACGTCCAATACGATGCAGGAACGATGTCAATGCGATATCGGGGATTGAATGAGCGTGCTATTCAATGCCCCGATATTGAAGGGAGATTGGAGCCGGATCGTGCTGTGTAAACGCCCAACTCTGATGCGATGTTCTACGTCACCCATTCACTCCCATGTTAAAGGATCGTTCCTGGGTTGGGGGGCGTAGACATCGTACGGACGTTGTATTCCGATATCGCAGCGTGTAAAGCTCCGATGCAATGCGGGAGGAACGTGCACTAAATGCGCGCTCCCGCGCCATTGAGTTGCGGTATCGCAACGATATTGAAGCATGTAAACCCACCATTAGGTATTTTGTATGTTATACAGATCGGCCTGAAGAGTCTCTTACAGTATTCTAGAATTCTGAATTTAAGGGCCCTGCTAGTGCTGACCACAGTTTATATGGGAAAAACCTGGTGACAAGTTCCTGCCGCAGGGATGAACAAAGGGTTAAATGTTAATAATAGATGTGGGCAACATGTCTAGGTGGTGCCCACCCTCCCTAGAGACATGCTGTCCACTCAGGTGGGCATGTGAGGGGTTAATAAGGGCATTTATAATATTGCCGGCTATTGTCGGCATTTTCAATTTTATGAATGAACCCGGCCGCTCAGCGCTGTGCAGTAGATACAGTACGTAATGTGCATACTGTATGAGCCGTGGTCCTGAAAGCATTAACATTAGGTCTATGGCGGTGTGCAGGGATGAACAAAGTATCCGTCAACCGGATTGCACATTCACAGCAATCCGGTTGCCAGATTCTGGCTTAGGGACACAAAATGTGTGAACATAATGTGTGAATGCAATTTCGATTACCGCATCCAGATGTGGATGCGGTAACTGCAATTGCACTTCCAAGTGTGACCCTAGCCTAAAACTTGATCCTTCACAGATCGATCTGATCATCTGTATTATTGAGATTGTTAATGTGCTAAAAAAACCTAAAAAATGTCAATTGTTAGCAAAGGTAATTAAGCAAAGCAGGAATTGAAATTGACTTCTGGCTGGACTATTTAACCCCTTTAAAACCGATTTTACATTTTCGTTTTTCTTTTTTTCCTCCCTTCTTCCAAGAGCCGTAACTATTTTATTTTTCCATCAAAATAGACATATTAAGGCTTGTTTTTTGCAAGATGAGTTTAGATGAAATCATTTATTTACATATTCATTACATTCATTACATATATAGTGTACAGGAAAATGGGAAAAAAATTCCAAGTGCAGTGAAATTCCAAAAAAAGTGCAATGACATGTTTGTTTTTTGGGTTTTTTATTCTTATATGGTAAAATAGACATAATGGAAATGATGCCTCGGGTCGGTACGAGTTCGTAGATACCAAACATGTATACTTTATTGTTATCTAAGGGATGAAAAAAAATAACAAGCTTGAAAAAAAAAGAATTGCACTTTTTGTGCCATGTTCCGCCACCAGTAGCGTCCTCATTTTTCAGGATCTGGGGCTGTGTTATGGCTTATTTTTTGCGACTTGAGCTGACGATTCTAATGATCCCATTTTTGGGTGGATGCACAGTCTTGATCACCCGTTATTGCATTTTATTGCAATAACACAGTGACCAAAATAAAGTAATTTTGGCGTTTGGACCTTTTTTCCATTACGCAGTTTACAGGTCTGATTAACTGATTATATGTCTTGATATATTGGGCATTTTTGTATGCGACAATTCCAAATTTGTGTATTTTTTACATTGTTTTAATACTTTTATCTTGAATGAGGCTAAAAGGGGGTGATTTGAACTATTGTGCTTTTTTCATATATTTAAAAACATGTTTTTTTATTTTTACTTTATTTTACAGTGCCCCAGAGGGCGCCAGGGTGTTGCAGTGTCCAATCGCTTGTGCTATGTCCCGATGAGCTGCAGCAAATCTGGACATAACTAGAGATGAGCGATGTTCGACTCGAATAGTTCGCCAATCTCAAATTCGAGTCGATTTTGGCGCTATTCGAGTCATTCGCCGAATTCGAACAATTTGGTTCCAATTTGGCGAATTTCGAACATGTTCGATTTTGGTTCGAAAATGCAGCAGATGCGGTCAGAAAACCGCATCTGCCGCATTTTGAGCCAAAATAAACATTTTCTAAAAGAAAGAAAGTGTTAAAAATAAAAAAATAATCTATGCTCACCTGTCCGCGGTCCACCGAAGCCTCCGGCAAGGTCCTGTGCTTCCAGGACCTGTGGTGACGTCATGTTCTCGCGGAACTCCGGTCATGTGACCGGAGTTCGGCGAGAACATGACGTCACCACAGGTCCTAGAAGCCGCAGGACCTTGCCGGAGGCTTCGGTGGATCGCGGACAGGTGAGCATTGCTTATTTTTTTATTTTTAACACTTTCTTTCACTTTTTTTCACTTCCACAATGTATGTATATACATTGTGGAAGTGAAAATGCCCCACAGGCCCGGTTTGTTCATTTTCCGGGGTGTTCGACGGTGTTCGTCAAGCATTCAACGAACATTCGTCGAACACCCCGTCGATTCGACGAATCGAATCGAATTCGAACACCGGGGTGGTGGCTCATCTCTAGACATAACACAAATTGTCATATTCTGTGGTTGGCAGCGCTTGCTAACCATCTACAGGAAGTGATGCCGGATAGCATTCGGGGTCACTGCAGGACCCCGGGATATCAGGTGACACATGGAGATCCTGCAATCTTATCACGGGATCTCCGATCTCGGTGGGGAACAGCACTTCTGGAATGTGCTGTCAGTAAATGCAATTCAAAGGGTCAACAGCACTAATCGGATCGTGGATCTGATCGGTACCGTTAGCCCCACGTCTCAGCTGATGAGATCACATTAAAGTGAGATAGCTGACCTATGACGTACTGGTACGTTATAGGTCATGAAGGCATTAATATCATTCATTTTGGAATGTTCAGATGAGGAGGGCACAGCTCATCATAATTTTTTCACCAAGTATTTTGAATTTACGACAAATACATGTGGCGCCCCTGCGGGTATTAGCCACAGTATAAGATCATAATAGTTGCACTCACTTAGAAAGCCAAGCCACTGCACTACCACCTTTGGCCAGTAGGGGGAGCTCCAGAGACACCAGAGACTTCCCTAGAGATAAAACACTGGTTTGAGGTAAATTTTCAGACAGTTGGAGCCAGGAGCTCAGAGTGACAGGAGCTGCATTGAGTTCCTGAGGACTGACTGAAAATTTCCAGGGCCAAGCCATCGGTCTGAGGAGGAGAAAACTGATAAGAGAAACACTTTCAGAATCGGGTAGCATCATTATCTACCCTAGATAAAAAGCGCAAATACGGATACCGGATCCGTGGCTGCATTAGTTATATACAATACAGCAACCGGAAAAACGTGAGGTAACAACAAGCTTCACAGGGCCAGACACAGCAACATACTTAGAGTTCAGCAGTACTCCCGGAGGGGGTAAGCAGAGAGAGACAAAGGACTCAAGTTGCCTGTTGAGTGGGACCCAGAGAGGACAGATTTGGGCCAGCAGCGAGTTCACACACGGCAGCAGGGCCACATAGACAGCGCAAGCAGGAGGTAAAGGACCCGGTGGGGCCTGAGCAACTGAACCCCCTATTGCAGACTCCGGAGACGGGACTTGTTGTATTATAGTTTGGTTGAAAGTAAACCAGTTAAACCTCATCTGTGCCTCAGCCTCTGATTTAACAGCTACCATCTATCCAGGATTGGGACCATCACCGCTGAGAGAATTTGCTGTGAATCAAGTAAGTGTCTGTGTCCTTAACATCTCCTCACCATACTTCCATCTTCATCCATCATTAACTTTAACATCACCTGTCCAGGGGACCCTACAGCCCTACCCGGAAAAGGGCTATACCATCTCAGCTGCCTCTCACCATCATCCCCTGGCCAGTACAAGGCAGCGGTGGCCATATATAGCCACATTATTCTGGGTGGCGTCACGACAATAACATCTACAAACTTTATAAATTATATAAACTTCTAAATCCCCTGTAAATACCCCCTTTTAGGAGTGTGCCAGCCTGGGGCCACGGCCTGGGTCCAGCCACCAGTGACTCCCCCAAGGAAAGGGACCCTGCGCCGGGTATCCCGGTCCCCTAAGCTGGGCGGCACATCTCTCTTTGGCGTCACGAACAGGATTTACCGTGCCTGGTTAAATCGGGTACTGTGTGCCGTGATTAATGCCGAAAATTGTGAGAAAATCCGAGAAAAATTGACTTTTTTATCAAAAAGTGATTTTCCCATTGGAAACCATTGAAATAGACTTTTCCCCATTGACTAACATTGAAACAAAATGGCCGCCAGCCTCTGAGGTAAAATTGCATCATCACTAATTACCTCATAACTGCCACAGCACGAGACTGCTATTTGAACTGTGTCATAGCCCTGAGCTCTGATCTGACTGAAAAATTTCAGATTCCGCCATTACTGAGCTCACGGCGAGCAGAAGCAGCAGGGGGCGTGTCTTTGTGGGCGGTACCAAGCTGAGAGCTCTGACGTCGGTAAAAGGGGAAAACCAATCCTGCTGCACAGCGGAACGATTATACGCCATCCCGACGGAGGCAGAGGACCAGAAGGGTCCGGATTAACTAAGGGGGCGCAACATGTCGCAGCACGGAGACGCCGAAACACCCGGCGACACAAATGCAGCTGAATCACAGAACAGAGCGCTCGGCAGCACAGCGGCGCAAGGTGCAGCGCCCATTATGCCGATGTTGATGCCATATACCCCAGGTGCTCCATGGCTTCCAGTGTATGAAGGTAAGCCTAATACTTTTGATGATTTTAAAGAAAAACTGCTGGCCTATTTAAACATGTTTCCAATGGCAGAAGCTCAGCGTGTCGGTTTGCTGATGGCACAGTTAAGTGGTAATGCCAAGCGAGAAGTCACAGCATGGTCCGCTGATCTAAAAGACACTGCTGAGCATATTCTAGCTGGATTAAAGGCAGTATTTGAAACTACTGCTGGTAGCAAAGCAAAGACCAAATTCTTCAATTGCAAACAAAAGGCCAATGAGAGTGTGAGAGACTTTGCCCTGAATTTACAGGAGGCCCTTAAAGCGCTTACACTGGCTGAACCAATGTTTAACACTGGCGCTGATAAATTGCTAAGAGATCAATTCATTGAGGGACTATTAACCCCTTCTCATCGAGGGCATGCGAGTATGCTGACTTTCAAGGACCCTGAGGTGACATTTGCCCAGTTAAAGGAGAGCGCTATTCGTCTCCAGCAGGCAGAGGCACTTTGGGATCAGGATCCTGAGCAATCCATTACAGAAACCCCTCAACAACAGAGAGTGCCAGTGACATCAGTTAAGCCCCTGGAGGCCAGTGTTAATGATGCTTTCCAGCAAAAGCTTGACTCTCTAACAGACATTGTCACCTCAATGGCTAAAACCATGCAGGAAATGAGAGAATCACAGACTACACCCAAGATGGAGTTGGCGAACCGCAGAGAGGATATTCCCTGGATGAGACCCCAGAGATACCCAGCGTGGAGAGGACGACCCAACGACCGTTACCAGCCGGATGGACAGCCTATTTGCCGTCGTTGCTGGAAGCCAGGCCACATCGCCCGCAATTGTGATTTAAACAAGGATCCCCTGGGAATGCGGGCCGCTTCGCAGGAGTGAACTTTCAAGGCCCAACATCCTGGCACGATAAGTACGTCGGAGGACGTCCCATTATCCCCATCGTGCTGGACGGTATTCCCCTCAATGCCTTGTTGGACACTGGTTCCCAGATTTCATCTATACCACATATCCTTTATAAGAGGTACTGGGCAGATTCAGACATTGATAAAAGACCATCTAATGTTGAGCTAAGTATATATGCTAGTAATGGAAAATTGGTACCGCAAGTAGGATTTAGAGAGATGACCATTAAGATTGGTAGAGCAGAATTAAAAAATCAGGGTATCATAATTGTTGATGTTAACAGACGGGAACCTTTTGTATTGGTAGGTATGAATGTTTTAGAAAATTGTTTTTCCGAGGTTATTACTATTTTACAGCAATTTGCGGAAACTGCCCAATCCTGCCAGCAGAGAATTCTCCGGAGAGAGATAAAAGCATTGGTGCTGAAGCAACAAGTAGAGGTTGCAGGTGGAGAAATCGGCAGTGTGAGGGTAAGTGACCCAACTCCTATAGTAATACCTCCAAAAACTGAAATGCTGGTATGGTGTAGAGCAGCCATTGGTATTAAAGGACGAGATTACCAAGCCTTGGTAGAGCCTGTGTACACTGATAGTAGACCCACAATATTAACGGCTAGAGGAATAGTCGAGGTACACAGGGGAAGAGTGCCCATACGTCTTTTGAATTGTGGAGAGGAAGAGGTCACTTTACCAAGGTACGCTACAATGGCCAAGCTATACACTGTTGACAACAATGCCATCACAGCCATTGGGCCCTTGAATCCGTCATGTCAGGCGGACGACAATGGTTCAAGTGGAGAATTAGACGATTGGTGTCAGCAGTTGCATATAGGTACAGATTCAACACCTACCCACCAAAAACAAGGGGTGTACCGACTAGTAGAAGAATATGAACGGGTCTTCAGTAAACACCCATTAGACTTCGGACAGATTAAAGGGGTAGAACATACAATTCCTACCGGTAACCACCCACCAATAAAAGAGAGATATAGACCCATACCGCCCGCTCATTATCAATGTGCTAAAGACATGCTGAGGGAGATGAAACAGGCCGGGGTAATAAGAGACAGTTGTAGCCCCTGGGCAGCCCCTCTGGTAATAGTTAAAAAGAAAGACGGAACCATGAGAATGTGCGTAGACTACCGGCAGATTAATCACATTACCCATAAAGACGCCTACCCCTTACCTAGAATTGAAGAGTCATTAGCTGCTTTAAGATCTGCTAACTATTTTTCCACCTTAGACTTAACAAGTGGGTATTGGCAAGTCCCTGTGGCTGAGGAAGATAAAGAGAAGACAGCGTTTACCACCCCGATGGGTCTCTGTGAATTTAATTGTATGCCGTTCGGACTCTGCAACGCACCCGGTACCTTTCAGCGATTGATGGAATGCTGTCTCGGACACAAGAACTTTGAAACCGTCCTTCTGTACCTAGATGATGTAATAGTCTACTCAAAGACTTACGAACAACATCTACAAGACCTGGCAGAAGTGTTCGAAGCCTTATCCCGGTATGGTATGAAGATCAAGCCATCAAAATGTCACCTTCTAAAGCCAAAGGTACAATACCTGGGACACGTTGTAAGTTCAGAAGGAGTAGCACCGGATCCCGAGAAAGTAACCGCAATAAGGGATTGGCCAAGACCTACCAGCGTGAAACAGGTGAGGCAATTCCTGGGACTGGTGGGCTACTATCGTAGATTCATCCAAGGGTTCACCAAGCTAGCAGCACCTCTACAAGACATCCTGGTAGGGCAGTCGAAGAAGCCTTCAAACCGCAATCCTCCTTTCCAGTGGAGTGATGAGAGGGAAGATTCCTTTGAAAAGTTAAAGAAGGCATTGACCGGAGAAGAAGTTCTGGCATACCCCGATTACCATCAACCTTTCATCCTTTACACAGATGCCAGTAATGTGGGACTGGGAGCAGTACTATCTCAGAAGCAAGGAGGCAAGGAGAAAGTCATCGCCTTTGCAAGCAGAAAGCTCCGGCCTACTGAAAGAAATCCTGAAAATTACAGCTCCTTCAAGTTAGAACTACTGGCAGTAGTCTGGGCTGTGACTGAGCGTTTCAAACACTACTTGGCAGCTGCAGAATTCACCGTCTATACTGATAACAACCCATTGACCCACCTGGATACAGCCAAGCTAGGTGCGCTGGAACAGCGATGGATAGCCCGGCTGTCTAATTACAACTTCGTGATCAAGTATAGAGCAGGCCGAAAGAATGGAAATGCAGACGCCTTATCCCGGATGCCGCACTTGAGAGACGTGGAAGAAGAACCGGTAGAACTTGAAGAAATTGAACTACCTGCCTTCCATCGTCCCAAGGTAGGACAGTATCAATCCAGTGCCTACCAGAAACATCAACAGGTGAATCTCAACCCATTAGCACACCACAGATGGGCTGACACTCAAGACAGCAATCCAGCTGTGAAGTTGGTGAAAGAACTGCTGACTGAGCAAAGTGCGTATCCCAATGAAAATGCACCGAAAGAGACACATCAACTCTGGAAAGAGAGAGGCAAAATGTTCCTGTACCAAGGAAAGCTGTGCAGAAGATATACCAATCCAAAGACGCATGAGTTAGTATGGCAGATCATTGTGCCTAAACAAGATGTAAAAATGGTCCTAGAAGCTTATCACAATGGTGCTGGTCACTTCGGGTGGAAAAAGCTAGAAGTACTTCTAAGAGAAAGATTCTACTGGGTTGGAATGAGAAGATCAATTGAAGAATGGTGCAGAAACTGTGGTCCGTGCAACCTCAGAAGAAAAGATCTAAAAAACCAAAGAGCACCACTCCAGCCTATAGTTACCAAGCAACCACTTGAGCTCGTAGCAATAGATCACGTGAAATTGACACCAAGCCGGTCCGGCTATGTCTATGCTTTAACCATAGTGGACCATTACTCACGTTTCTTGGTAGTAGTGCCCGTGAAAGATCTCACTGCAAAAACAGCAGCTAAGGCGTTCCAGACATACTTTTGCAGACCCCATGGATATCCGGAACAAATACTCGCAGACCAAGGTACAGCATTTGAATCAGAGATCTTCAGAGAATTTTGCAATATGTATGGCTGCAAGAAGATCCGTACAACAGCCTATCATCCGCAAACAAATGGCTTATGCGAAAGGATGAACCATATTGTAATCGATCTCTTAAAGACTTTACCAGAGACGGAGAGAAATCTATGGCCAGAGAAATTGCCTGACTTGGTAGACCTCTATAACAATGTCCCGGTAAGCTCCACAAACTGTACCCCAGCTTACCTTATGCGTGCAAGACCTGGCAAGCTACCAATAGATCTAGAAATGGGCATTGTAAAACCTGACGCAGAAGTGCAGGATTCCAACTGGGACTCCCTACGCCAACAACAGTATCGCCAAGTGCAAGAATGCGTAGAAAGGAATCTCCAGAAAACTAGAGAAAGACAAGAGCAATACTTCAACCAGAATGCTCTAGCAACCCCATTAAAACCTGGTGATCAAGTGCTCAAGAGAAACCGTCGCACTAATAAACTGGACAATCAGTGGGAATCCGTCCCATATACAGTTTTACCAATGAGAGTGAACAATCCTAAAATGTGTCTTATAAGCAAAGATGGTGGATTAACATCAGTACTAGTGTCAAGAGACAATCTAAAACTATGTCCAGAGACATTGAAAGAAAAAGAAGTCATTCAACTTGAACCAGAAGTTATTCAACCAGTACCGGTTCAACTTGTTAAAGAAAAAGAAGAAGATGGAGTATATTACACCTATTTAGGAGACTTTCCTAAAACCTGGCCAACCTACAATGGTGCAGTAGTAGTTCCCATGATGGCCTTCTATCAAACACCAGAGCCTGTAATACCAGAAGTCCCAAGACAGGAAGAACAAATTCCTAGTAATAATAGTCCTGGACACGGTGGAATTGCCAATCCCACAAATGTGGAATTATCCCTAGCAGAACCAGAAATACTTACTAGGTATACGTCCACTCACACCATCACATTGAGTACACCCAGTACACAAGCGTTACGCAGATCACAGCGTAGTACTCAGGGTCAATTACCAGCAAGATATGCAGACTACCAAATGTAAATAGATATTTAGTTGTTAATTAGTAGTTATTAGATGTAACGTTAAAAAGCTCAGTACCTACAGAGACTATTCTGTATGAACTACTTGCATATTCTTGAACTCTTTTCTTCATTTATCAGCCCGGAGGCGGTAAATTAAAGCTCCGGAAAGACTGTTTTTTGAACATTCTTAAATTATTCATAAACTTTGTTGGAAAAATGGACGCTAATTGCAGTGCCTTTCCTAACAAATAAATAGCCCTCAAGGACAGAGCTGTATTAATGGACGCTATTTGAAGTGACTTTTTACAAGACTCTATTTTTTAAACTTGAGTGGTTTTTGTAACTTTTTATTTTTTTTAAGACTCTGTAGATATTATCTGTTATATCTTATGTTTATTGTCCCACAGTCCCGGAGTACTGTTCTTAACTAAGGGGGAATGTGGCGCCCCTGCGGGTATTAGCCACAGTATAAGATCATAATAGTTGCACTCACTTAGAAAGCCAAGCCACTGCACTACCACCTTTGGCCAGTAGGGGGAGCTCCAGAGACACCAGAGACTTCCCTAGAGATAAAACACTGGTTTGAGGTAAATTTTCAGACAGTTGGAGCCAGGAGCTCAGAGTGACAGGAGCTGCATTGAGTTCCTGAGGACTGACTGAAAATTTCCAGGGCCAAGCCATCGGTCTGAGGGGGAGAAAACTGATAAGAGAAACACTTTCAGAATCGGGTAGCATCATTATCTACCCTAGATAAAAAGCGCAAATACGGATACCGGATCCGTGGCTGCATTAGTTATATACAATACAGCAACCGGAAAAACGTGAGGTAACAACAAGCTTCACAGGGCCAGACACAGCAACATACTTAGAGTTCAGCAGTACTCCCGGAGGGGGTAAGCAGAGAGAGACAAAGGACTCAAGTTGCCTGTTGAGTGGGACCCAGAGAGGACAGATTTGGGCCAGCAGCGAGTTCACACACGGCAGCAGGGCCACATAGACAGCGCAAGCAGGAGGTAAAGGACCCGGTGGGGCCTGAGCAACTGAACCCCCTATTGCAGACTCCGGAGACGGGACTTGTTGTATTATAGTTTGGTTGAAAGTAAACCAGTTAAACCTCATCTGTGCCTCAGCCTCTGATTTAACAGCTACCATCTATCCAGGATTGGGACCATCACCGCTGAGAGAATTTGCTGTGAATCAAGTAAGTGTCTGTGTCCTTAACATCTCCTCACCATACTTCCATCTTCATCCATCATTAACTTTAACATCACCTGTCCAGGGGACCCTACAGCCCTACCCGGAAAAGGGCTATACCATCTCAGCTGCCTCTCACCATCATCCCCTGGCCAGTACAAGGCAGCGGTGGCCATATATAGCCACATTATTCTGGGTGGCGTCACGACAATAACATCTACAAACTTTATAAATTATATAAACTTCTAAATCCCCTGTAAATACCCCCTTTTAGGAGTGTGCCAGCCTGGGGCCACGGCCTGGGTCCAGCCACCAGTGACTCCCCCAAGGAAAGGGACCCTGCGCCGGGTATCCCGGTCCCCTAAGCTGGGCGGCACATACACTTTTTATGTAGATTTTGCTTTGAATGCTATTTTCTTCTGTAGAGAATACACATGCATGGTAGACTTTGAATATTGTTTGATAATCATATTGCTCACTTCCTGAGAATAAAAACTTTTTAAGGAATGCCACCCAAATCACATACTAATTACAGACTGCAAACAACAACAGATGGGGAAACCTTCTTAAGGCAAACATGCATCTGGTCCAGAAGTTCAATACACAGAACTCAAGCTCACTACTGTTTTCCTCTACTATGCGGAAGTCTGGGTTTTGTTCATTTAATTTGAATTTTATGTGTTAGGCTGGGAACTCACCATGAATTAACCTTTTCAATGCTAGAAACTGGTTGTAAAAATCATTCAGCTCTGTATGCACCAGTGGCAGATTATAATAAGATCATTTAAGAAGTTAGGCCAAGTCTAGTAAAGTATTGGGGCCAACTTTCCCCATCTAGTCTTACTAGTACCTTAGCAGTTGGAGAGATATGTCCTGTACATCTCAGTAAGCACACAGTTATGTACTTTGTGTTTTATTAAAATTTGATTTTTTTTTTCCATAATTCTAGTAATACCGTATTATCATAGTTAATCTATGTGTCAAAATCTTTCTATAGAAATGAATGCCGTAACTATTAACCCTTGTCTTTACACCCTGTTTTAAACATATCTTGAAAACAGGGAAACTTATTTTAAGGGATTCTGTAACTAGAGATGAGCGATGTTCGATTCGAATAGTTCGCCAATCTCAAATTCGAGTTGATTTTGGCGCTATTCGAGTCATTCGCCGAATTCGAACAATTTGGTTCAAATTCGTTGAATTTCGAACATTTTCGATTTTGGTTCGAAAATGTGGCAGATGCGGTCAGAAAACCGCATCTGCCGCATTTTCAGCCAAAATAAACAGCTAATAAGTGTTAAAAATAAAAAAATAATCAATGCTCACCTGTCTGCGGTCCACCGAAGCCTCCGGCAAGATCCTGCGGCTTCTAGGACCTGTGGTGACGTCATGTTCTTGCGCGAACTCCGGTCACATGACCGGAGTTCCGCGAGAACATGACGTCACCACAGGTCCTGGAAGCACAGGACCTTGCCGGAAAGCTTTAAATAGATATTTCTATGTTTCGGACCCTTTAATTAAGTAAAAGTTACTTAAAGAAAGGGTCCGAAACATAAAAATATCTATTTTAAGCTTTCCGGCAAGGTCCTGTGCTTATAGGACCTGTGCTGACGTCATGTTCTCGCGGGAACTCCGGTCACGTGACCGGACTTCCCGCAAGAACATGACGTCAGCACAGATCCTATTAGCAATAGGACCTTGCCGGAAAGCTTAAAATAGATATTTTTATGTTTCGGACCCTTTCTTTTACTTAAAGGAGTTCGCGCGAGAACATGACGTCACCACAGGTCCTAGAAGCCGCAGGACCTTGCCGGAGGTTTCGGTGGACCGCGGACAGGTGAGCATTGATTATTTTTTTATTTTTAACACTTTCTTTCACTTTTTTTCACTTCCACAATGTATGTATATACATTGTGGAAGTGAAAATGCCCCACAGGCCCGGTTTGTTCGTTTTCCGGGGTGTTCGACAGTGTTCGTCGAGCATTCGACGAACATTCGTCGAACACCCCGTCGATTCGACGAATCGAATTCGAACACCGGGGTGGTGGCTCATCTCTATCTGTAACATCAACCCCACAAAGCAAATATACAGGCATGCTGGTCAATGTCATGGCCTGCAAATAGTCTGGATCTCAATCCAATTGAAAATCTTTGGTGGAAGTTGAAGAAAATGGTCCATGACAAGGCTCCAACCTGCAAAGCTGATCTGGCAACAGCAATCAGAGAAAGTTGGAGCCAGATTGATGATGAGTACTGTTTGTCACTCATTAAGTCCATCCATGCCTCAGAGACTGCAAGCTGTTATAAAAGCCAGAGGTGGTGCCACAAAATACTAATGATGTATTGGAGTGTTCTTTTTTACTTCAGAATTGAGTGATTCCATCATTTTTCCCCCTGCTTGGTCTACAAAAGTAACCGTTACTGGCTGGCATATTTGTTCTTTCAAGATTTCTTTTAGTGTTTCTTCAAGGCAGAGAGTCGCTATTTGAAATGACTTTAGTTTTGTGCCATGTCTGGGATCTGCTTTTTTTCTACAACATTAAACAACTGAATGAACATCCTCCGAGCCCGGGGATTCCACCATTTTTTGCCAAAGGTTGTTTATGGCCATCCGGTTTTGTGTATTCAGTCCAGGATCCATTTGTGTCCTGTTTTTAACCATCCCCAAACTCAGAGACTGCAAAGTTTTTGGGCTCCAGTGAAAAAGACACAAACGGACAGTCCCAGATCCGAAGATGTCCAGTTTAAATAACATGGAGGTCTGTGGAGCAGATCCGGTAAGAAAACAGACTCAGGAAATTTAGTGAACTCAGCATGGTCAGAAGAAAATTTTAACTCTCTGACGCCTTGCTGCTCCTCACTCCCAGCCCTGTACCATCCTGTTCCAACCTGTGCCTCCCCCCTCCAATCTGCAAGCCAACAAAGAGCAACAGAGACAGCCTCTGAAGTACCTTCGCCCCCTCCTGCTGTTCTGCTGCTTCTAACCCATTCACTTCCAGCATTTAACCCTTTGATTCCCTGCTTTGCTCCCCATCTCTGTATTAACACTCTTGCATTGCTGTGTGTTAACCCTTTGTTGTTCACTTTCTTTCTCTCTCTCTCTCTCTCTCTCTCTCTCTCTCCTGTGCATGCCTTTATGATGTGGCCAGGGATAGGGGTACTCAGACACCGGGACTGATGGCTGCTTAGATGGGGAGATCACGGGTGGTCCGGATCCCGGTTCCGTGCCCTGGTTATCATTTGAGTAGATGGTGGGGGAGAAGGGAGTATTTACAGGGGAACGTGACACCACCTGTGGATTCCGGTAATATAAGTATTGGCGCTGCAAGCCAGCATCTGATGTGATGGTGGGTGCAGCAGAGAGTGGTACACCAGCCCACAGGAGGAGCTTTTACCTCAGGGCAGTGATGTTGGATTAGGATGAGGGGAGTTGTAGTGGTGGTTCTTACCACTCTGATGAGCTGCTGATGCTGGTGTTGGAGCCCTCCGGGCACCAGTGGAAAGAACAACAGAGATCAGTTCAAGCTTGACTCCACTTTACTGGGTACCGGCAGATGATAAACGATACATGGTACAGTTTGGTTTACCGGGTGGATGTTGCCAGCTCAGGGTCCCCCTCATAGACTCTCATGATGTTTTCCTTCTTAGTTTTTCAGGGTTAACTTCACTCTTCCCAGTCTCTACCACCCTCGCAGAGCTCTCCCACCAGTCCTACGGTCTGTAGCTAGTAGGCAAGGTCTCAGCCCTACCGGTCCGGATGGTGGGTCCAAGTAAGCAAAGCCTCCCGCCATCACCGGAATTGTGGCCCTTCTCCTCTAGTGTCCTGAATCGGTTCTTAGTCCTGAGGGGCGAGGTACCTTGTGGCGCTGTCAGCAACCCAGTTACTAGGGGCCTACAGCTCGTCGCCACATTTACATTGCAGCGCATGAAATTCACCTCCTCCCACCTCTCCTACTCAGAAAACAAATCCTGTAAAAAACAGGATCTGAAACCATATTCGACAACCCTTTCCACACATCATGTCAGTTTCTATCTGTCTGGTCCTGCAAAAATACAGGATCCACATGGACAGGCAAACACTGTGGTGTGAAGCCAGCCTTAGTGATGAGAAGTGTTATTTGCCACTATTAAGTACTCAAACAGATATTGTGGTATTCCTGCTACTCGATGCTTGCTGAATATATGAGTGCTTGCCTTGTGAGATTTGAGTGTCCTGCCCAGCAGGTTTATTGCCTTATTTTCAACACAAAACATGCTGGGCTTGCTTGCCAATCAGACTAATGCTGTAGCCATCTTAGAGGTGGCATTACTATCATTGGCTGGCCACCCAGTGTCATACGGTCTGTATAAAACCTGCTGTCGCCACCTTGCATACATTGCATTTGGAAACAGCGTACTGTGAGCGTAGGGACAGAGCAAGCAGTGTATAGGGAGTGTGTTTATGCCACATAAATATAACACAACAGCTATTTTAAGAGTTACATTGAGCCTCTACTAGCCAAATATAATGTAGGGAGAGTTTTTGGAGCATGGACAGAGAAAGCAGAGTAGCGTTCCAATACCTGCTTATCAAACCAACAGTTCTTTGAAGATCTACATCTAGTCTCTGGTTGCTGGGTATAGTGTAGGGAGAGTTTTTGGAGTAGGAAGAGAGAAAGCAGAGTAGCATGCCAGTACCTGCATATTAGAGCAACAGCTCTTTTTAGAGCTAAATTTTGCACCACACATTGTATAGTAAATAAGAGAACAGTGACATTTTTTGGTTTGCTTTGAAAAACACTGAGCATTCTGCCACCCATCATTTACTGTGTCACATTTAGCTTGGCCTGAGCCCCAAAGTTCAAAATATTAACAGCATGCGCAGTGATCTACTTGAAATACTGTCAAATGAAATAGTCCAATTTTTTGGTGTCCTTTAAATACCACTGGGCCTTCTTCCACACATCATTTAGAGACTCACATTTAGCTTGCCACCTGAAATATATATGATATACGTCCAATGCTGTTTGTGTATGTGTAACTGCAAATTGTATGCAGGAGACATTAGCACCTGCTTCCTGGACAACATATTGATGTCACATGTTGACTGTTCTGCAGTCCATGTGAATTGCTCTGCTACAGTTTAATTCAGAATACATTTTCTTTGGTTCTTCCGGGGTTAAAGCTAAAGCTGCTGTTGCTGTCTGTGTGTGGCGCCCCACAGTAGGGGTACTGCACCCATAAATGAGTGTGCAGTATTCCTGTCATTGGGGAGTGTAAAGTCAACCTGAGGCTCTTTTCCTAGCATTCACACACTCTAGAGCAGAGGACTACAGGGTTAAATCATCTGCTATGAGACCCAGTCCCGGTGGGAGGAGTTTCAGGCTAGAGCAGTGTGACAGCTGGAAGAAGCCAGGCAGAACGTCTGTGGACACAGACAGGAGCAGTCTAGTCTGAGGGACGAAGCAGGAAGGAAGCCCAAAAGGGGACCCCCAGGGAGGATGCCTGAAAGGAACAGCGGCCAAGACAGAAGGAGGAGACCCAGTGCCGATCCTTCTACAGTCCGGGAGAATCCTAGTCCACAATGGAGAACTGGCTCTGAGTCACGGTGCAGGAGTCTATCCCTGAGCCACCAACACCAGTAGGTCATGGGTCTAATAGCCCTGACTCCCCGTCCAGCACGTGCAGCCCAACCAGGATCACTAAACAGGGTTGAGGCCCTTAGAAGAGAAGAAGGGCACCTCATAGCAACCGACGGGCCTGGTAGACAAGTAGGCTGTGCAGGGCAGCACAAAGAAATAAGGAGGCACAAGGAAGATAACGGGACAGTGAAAGCAAGGAGAAGGTACCCTCTGGGAGCCTTACAGAGATGTTATTCTCCTCAGTGACTATTACAGCTACCAGCAAAGACTGTGTAACTATGAACCTGCATACTATCATAACCAGCTTCCAGTAAAGTACCCGTATAGAGCTAACAAGCCTCAGTGTTTCTTTCCACATGAACTGTTGAATAGCTGCCACCACCACAAGTGCAGTGGCAGCGCTGCCCCAGGGACTTGCTCCACCTGCAGGGAGCTGAACCATCTAGCTGCATTACCATCATCCCTTGCGGTAGACAGCGGCGCTGGTGGGTATTACCAGAGCTGCAGGTGGCTTCATGAGACATTTATTCCCTCTTCCTAATTTAAAATTGACTACCAGGGCTACGGGCCTGGGCACCAGCCACAGAGACAGCACCCCCAGAACAACGCCCTGGGACCGTGCTCCCATAGACCCCAGGGTGAATCATGTGATGTACAACTCAGCAGGTGGAGGCATAGGTTTGACAGGTCATCACATACCTAGCATTTAAATAGCCTCCTGCCATTATACTGTGTTAAATCAATAAATAATTAGAAAAAAAAATGAGTGGGGCTTCACAGTATTTTGCAGTCCAGCCCAGTGAAAGCAGACAGCTGTGAGCTGCCACCCAGAGCTGCCTAATTTTACATTGGCTTGCAAAAAAATTGCTTAGGTTACTTTCATCCACAAAGCCCTCCATAGTTCTGCACCGTCCTACATCTCCTCCCTCATCTCTATCACTCTACACATGCCCTCTGTTCCTCAAGTGACCTAAGGGCACCGTTACACGACGCAATATTGCATGCAGTTTCACTGGCAATTTGCTGGTTGCAGTGAAATCATGGACACATTGTTACATTTGTGCACTGCAACAAAATAGAACAACGTGTCCATGATTTCACTGCAACCAGCAAATTGCCAGTGAAATTGCATGCAATATTGTGTCGTGTAAATTACCACTCCCGTCTTCAAGACTTCTCACAAGCTGCACCAATTCTCTGGAACAGATCACCAAAAACAATTCAGTTAATTTTCAATACCCATAGATTTAAGCAAGCCTTAAAAACGCATCTCTTTAGATTGGCCTATCACCTCACTTCACTTGTCTAAGGCTAGGTTCACACTTGCAGATGCCTCCGCAGCATTCTGCGGAGGACATCTGCAAGCCTCTGCATGCAGACCGCAGCCCTATCCTTTATAATGGAGCGCACGGTGTCTGCAGATGCTTGCAGACCGCCGTGCGCTCCCATTGCCCGCCATGAGTGATCTGTGTGCATGCGGAGGCATGCGCACAGATCACACACTCTCGTCCGCACCAGGGACGCGACATGTTGCATTCCTGGTGCGGACGAGAGTGTGTGATTTGTGCGCAGGCATTCGCCTGCGTACAAATCACATATGGCAGTGAATGGGTGCGCACGGTCATGCGCAGTCAAGAGCAGCACCGTGCGTCCCCATTCTAAACATAGGGGCTTGCGGAGGCTGCGCACACATGGAGATTCCAGTCTGAAACCAGCCTAACTCTTCCTATCTTCCCTTTTCCAAATCTGGTCTCTTGTGTCATCTGTCTGCACCCCCCATGCATAATATAGAACTTTATCTGTATGTGTACAGATCACAGCTGGTGACTGGTTCATGCAGCGTTACTTGAATCCCCTATTTATTATATTGATGGTGGACCTTATATATTCTGTTTTAGGAGATCACCAAGGTATTAAAGGTACTATGTATGCACTTGGTGAAACAAGGATATTGGTGGCCCTACTTATATCATGGTGTGGAAGCCTTCATTCAGTCCTTTGAGGTGTGCACCAATAGTAAGGCACCGTGGTCTGCCCATGCTGGCTAACTCCTCCCACTTCCTATTTCAGACCTACCCTGGTTGCACATCTCAATGGATTTTATTAAAGGTACTGTTAGACGCTTATGATATCACCAACGATCTCACGGGAGCTCGGTCGTTAGGACATCTTTTTGACATCGTTGGTGAGATGTCACACGTCTAGATATTGTGGGCGGTGCACCAACGATGTGGCGAGCAGCTATCGTTCGCACAACCCAGCAAACGATGCTTGTTCACTGTTGTGAATAGGCGAAGTCATAAACGACATCGTTATCGCAGTGTCACACACAACGATACAGCAGGTCGGCTGATCGAAGATCGTATGATTTGAGAACATGTTCTCAAATCTGCGATCAGCGAACCAACGATTTATCGTAGTCGTATCTCGGTGTTACTTGCAATGACGTCATAACGATGTCATTTGAATTACTCCAAACCCGTGACATTTCAGTGATATCGTTCACGATATTCTACCGTGTAACGGGGCCTTAAGGCTCTTCTATCAATTGGATGGGTGTTATCTGATATTTTATCCTATAGCTCTTGTGTCAATGTTATTTAAAGGGGCATTGATGATAAAGAATTTTTTCACTGACAATCTTTGGGACAAAAAAGTCACAGCATGCTGCAATTTCACCCCGAAATAAGATGTTCGCAAGAGAAAAAAAATCATATGCCACATGCAGGCACCGTAGGACATCCGATTTTTACAGATACATTATTATTCTATAGCTTCAGAAACTAAATGCTCATGTAAATAATTAAAGCTGCTGATTAAAAATTTGATTGTATACAGACATAACATGGAATGGTTTTATTTGTTATGCTGAGGACTAAGGGGGTGCCACCCCGAAACGCGTCCAGCATTCAGTCCTGTCCATTTTTAATCACGTCTTAAATATAGGATGAAATAGCAGTACAGGTCTCTGGCAAATTGGATGGACACCAGCCATCTGGCCAGCTGACCGGAATCCTCGAGATATGTGAGGGAACCACTCCCTTCCCCTTTCCTTATCAAGACATCACACTAACAGCACACGGACATCAAATGAGGAAAATATCCAATGGCTTTTATGGATGAAAATTGGACCAATTTTGAGATTCACTCGTGTGACAAAAGCCTTTTAGTGTGGTTTCCTCCATAGATGTGAAGACCCTATAGCGGCATACTTAAAGAGAAGTTCAGAGCATGTGTAAATAAAAGGAAAGTCAAGAGTTGAAAATAGATTGGAAGATTAGAACTAGAAAGAGACGAAAATCAATAGACTATCTCCTTCAATCGTTCAGCAATGCAGTGTTAGTAACAGTGGTGATCCAAGAGTAGTAGATTGAGAACTGGTTAACCAACCTCAAATAGAAGACCACGAGGAAGGTAGCACCTCAAAGGTTCATAAACCAAACATCTAACTGGACCTGTCACTCCCGGTTTAAATGAGATGCTAATTAGTAAATCCTACCAAGACCTTCAAGCCATGCTAGGATACATTCATGCATTCAATATTTGGTGAATTTTTTTTATCTCAGTGTTGTGGCCAAGCCCGGGAGTAGATCAATTAGAGGTAAAATATCAGCCACTCCCGGTTTTGGCTTCCAAATACTGAGCTAAAAGACTCACCAAATACTCTGTGTGCAGGTGGCCTTAGTGCTTTTAAAGGGAACCAACCAGCAGATTTTAGGGCTATAAAATGAAGCCAGTGCCTTACAGACACTGGGATACTGATTGCAATCATACCTTTACTTCATTGATTCCATGTTTGATTATAAAAGTCATTGCAAATAGAGCAGCAGATGAACCCAGTGCACAGCATGACATCACTATTGGAGGTTGGATTTTCTTATATCCCCTGTGGGCAAGCCTGTCATCTCTAAGCCAAACCCTCTCTCACCTCTCATCTGAAAGAAATGAAACTGAAAGTACAGATGAGAAGGAGGGGGGAGGGTTTGGCTTAGAGCCAAAAGGCATGCCCACAGGGGAGTAATAAGAAAACCCAAACTCACATAGCAACGTAATTCTGTACACATCAATCATTTGCTGCTCTCTTTGCAAGATCTTTTATAACACTTTTCTCTGCAATCAAACATGTAATCATTGAAGTGAAAGTATGATTGCATTCAGCATCCCAGAGGCTGCAAGGCGCTGGCTTCACTTTATAGCCCTAAATCCTGCTGGTTGGTTCCCTTTAACTTCCAAAATATTGTATTCAGCAAAGGATTTGGAAAGCAAGGTGTGTTACAGTCCGCGCTGCCAAGTCCCCACAAATCACCAGGAATCCAATTTGGATAGCAAAAGATCTTCTTTATTTCCTTTCCTACGCGTTTCGATGCCTCTCCTGGCACCTTCCTCTGGGATCTCCCTGAAGTCCCGAAAGAGGGTCAAATGACCCTTAGTCCAAACTGACAACTCTGATGGCTCCAATTAGCATCCTTTCATTTGTAAATGTGGCCTAAAATCCTTCAGGTCATTCGACCCGTCTCTGGGTTCCAAAGGTAGAAATATTAAATGACCCCTCTCTGGGACTTCTAGTGTTAACTTACCTTACGTACACAGCACAGTAGAATGCAGGAGATGCACGGTTACATCGGAGAAAGGCTGAGGTGTTCAAGAAGTGAAAGAAACAACTTTAATATTCTAACTTTTAATGCCGTCATATTTTAGGGCCAACAAGGAATTAAACAGGGCATGCAAACTCAAAAAATCATTAGAAAAGCTGATAGTTCCTTGTAGATCCCCCAGTTCAGGCTTCACAGCCGATCCAATTATGAAGACGTTTGGCTGCTGAGCGTTTATGGTGTCTATCCAGCAAATCCACCACGGCAAGCCAACATGAAATTTTACTCCCCCTGTAGCGCACAATCCCTAAGACCTTTTTTATTAATCTAAACTACATACTTCCCATATTTTTGGTTTCGTAACGTATCTTTTTTTATTCTATTACTTTAGCGAGACCACCGGGTCTTAATCCCCTATTTATGTGTCATAAAAAAATACCCAAACAGTATTTCTCTTTCCATCAAAATATTCTTTGTTTGGCATGAAATCCCTCGGCGGTATGGCTCTTATCTGTCGAGTTAAGCCCGGAGAATTCGTTTACTTTGTATTAAATGAACACAGTTAAGAAGTTTCGGTTTTGACAGCAAAGTACATTAATCACCAGCAGAAGAACAGATCTCGCTTTTTCACAGTTTCGAATTGACTTTCAATAGAGTAACACAGTGAAGCTTTGTCCCGTAAGAGTAGCAGCGTATTTAAATACAGTAAACATAACAAAATGACCTTCTTAAAATTACACCAGATTCCGTACTGTACAGGATGTCTATAATGACTTCAGTGTTGCATGACTTAACTTTACTGCCTTCAAAAAGCTTTTAAATTAGTTTGGACACATGGGTTTTATCCAAAGGAAATCAATGCGTTTTTGTGAGTCGGACTCCATTTTTAAGCAGCCAGCACTTTCAGATGAAATTAAAATATGTATGAAAAACATATTAAAGCCTCCCCTGGGGCCGCACTTATTTGTACATTTACAAGGTGTTAAAGAGATGATTTAAAAACTAAATGTACACAGGATTAATGCAAATGTGCTATGATTTATAGGCCTTCATGACAGTTTTGACAGTCCCGGGCTAATGTCTTATGTTTCATGAAGCTGTAATTATCTTAAGATTCATGAGTGTTTGGGGCATTTTATGTAAAGTTAGGGGAATTTAGTGTCACTATGAAAAGCTCAAGTATACCTTTATGTTTGAGACGAGATGAGGAAAATAAAATGGAATACAGCATTTCAGATCATGAATAAAATAAAATATAACATACTTCGAGTCACGTCTTTTATCCAACGTCATCACCGCGGAGCTTACTGCATGGAGAATTTTATATTCCGAAATCAGTCATCTGATGAGCTAGAAAAAATAGCCAAAAAATATTTATTTAATGCCACTTTCGTGTTAGGCTCAGCACATGCAAAAGAGGAAATGTATGTTTATTATTATTACTATTATTACTAGAAATAGGCCCGATGCTATTGCATTGTGAGTGCGGTGAAATGAAGAGATGCCGTAGAAATAGCCGCTGAATAGTACAGTCCTCTTTCCAGAAAGTACGGTGTTGTTGCAGGATTTATATGGTGTATATGGTGACTCAGTGGTTAGCACTGTATGGTGGCTCAGTGGATAGCACTGTATGGTGGTTCAGTGGTTAGCACTGTATGGTGGCTCAGTGGTTAGCACTGTATATGGTGGCTCAGTGGTTAGCACTGTATATGGTGGCTCAGTGGTTAGCTCTGTATATGGTGGCTCAGTGGTTAGCACTGTATATGGTGGCTCAGTGGTTAGCACTGTATATGGTGGCTCAGTGGTTAGCACTGTATATGGTGGCTCAGTGGTTAGCACAGTATGGTGGCTCAGTGGTTAGCACTGTATATGGTGGCTCAGTGATTAGCACTGGATATGGTGGCTCAGTGGTTAGCACTGTATATGGTGGCTCAGTGGTTAGCACTGTATATGGTGGCTAAGTGGTTAGCACTGTATATGGTGGTTCAGTGGTTAGCACTGTATATGGTGGCTCAGTGGATAGCACTGTATGGTGGCTCAGTGGTTAGCACTGTATATGGTGGCTCAGTGGATAGCACTGTATGGTGGTTCAGTGGTTAGCTCTGTATATGGTGGCTCAGTGGATAGCACTGTATGGTGGCTCAATGGTTAGCACTGTATATGGTGGCTCAGTGGTTAGCACTGTATATGGTGGTTCAGTGGTTAGCACTGTATATGGTGGCTCAGTGGATATCACTGTATGGTGGCTCAGTGGTTAGCACTGTATATGGTGGCTCAGTGGATAGCACTGTATGGTGGTTCAGTGGTTAGCTCTGTATATGGTGGCTCAGTGGATAGCACTGTATGGTGGCTCAATGGTTAGCACTGTATATGGTGGCTCAGTGGTTAGCACTGTAATGTGGCTCAGTGGTTAGCACTGTATGGTGGCTCAGTGGTTAGCACTGTAATGTGGCTCAGTGGTTAGCACTGTATATGGTGGCTCAGTGGTTAGCACTGTATACGCTGGCTCAGTGGTTAGCACTGTATATGGTGGCTCAGTGATTAGCACTGTATATGGTGGTTCAGTGGTTAGCACTGTATATGGAGGCTTAGTGGTTAGCACTGTATATGGTGGCTCAGTGGTTAGCACTGTATACGCTGGCTCAGTGGTTAGCACTGTATACGGTGGCTCAGTGGTTAGCACTGTATATGGTGGCTCAGTGGTTAGCACTGTATACACTGGCTCAGTGGTTAGCACTGTATACGGTGGCTCAGTGGTTAGCACTGTATATGGTGGCTCAGTGGTTAGCACAGTATATGGTGGCTCAGTGGTTAACACTGTAGGGTGGCTCAGTGGTTAGCACTGTATATGGTGGCTCAGTGGTGAGCACTGTATGGTGGCTCAGTGGTTGGCACTGTATATGGTGGCTCAGTGGTTAGCACTGTATATGGTGGCTCAGTGGTTAGCACTGTATATGGTGGCTCAGTGGTTAGCACTGTATGGTCGCTCAGTGGTTAGCACTGTATGGTGGCTCAGTGATTAGCACTGTATGGAGGCTCAGTGGTTAGCACTGTATACGGTGGCTCAGTGGTTAGCACTGTATATGGTGGCTCAGTGGTTAGCACTGTATATGGTGGCTCAGTGGTTAGCACTGTATATGGTGGCTCAGTGATTAGCACTGTATATGGTGGTTCAGTGGTTAGCACTGTATATAGTGGCTCAGTGGTTAGCACTGTATATGGTGGCTCAGTAGTTAGCACTGTAATGTGGCTCAGTGGTTAGCACTGTATATGGTGGCTCAGTGGATAGCACTGTGTATGGTGGCTCAGTGGTTAGCACTGTATATGGAGGCTCAGTGGTTAGCACTGCATATGGAGGCTCAGTGGTTAGCACTGTATATGGTGGCTCAGTGATTAGGACTGTATATGGTGGCTCAGTGATTAGCACTGTATATGGTGGCTCAGTGGTTAGCACTGTATATGGTGGCTCAGTGATTAGCACTGTATATGGTGGCTCAGTGATTAGCACTGTATATGGGGGCTCAGTGGTTAGCTCTGTATATGGTGGCTCAGTGGATAGCACTGTATATGGTGGCTCAGTGGTGGTTAGCACTGTATGGTGGCTCAGTGGTGGTTAGCAATGTATGGTGGCTCAGTGGTTAGCACTGTACGGTGGCTCAGTGGTTAGCACTGTATATGGTGGCTCAGTGGTTAGCACTGTATAAGGTGGCTCAGTGGTTAGCACTGTATAAGGTGGCT
The DNA here is from genome assembly GCA_033576535.1 of Allobates femoralis. Taxonomy (NCBI): domain Eukaryota; kingdom Metazoa; phylum Chordata; class Amphibia; order Anura; family Aromobatidae; genus Allobates; species Allobates femoralis. Next base: position 27,023,049 of record JARQOC010000010.1, on the reverse strand, counting down.
CAGTGGTTAGCACTGTATGGTGGCTCAGTGGTTAGCACTGTATATGGTTGCTCAGTGGTTAGCACTGTATAAGGTGGCTCAGTGGTTAGCACTGTATATGTTGGCTCAGTGGTTAGCACTGTATGTTGGCTCAGTGGTTAGCACTGTATATGGTGGCTCAGTGGTTAGCACTGTATACGGTGGCTCAGTGGTTAGCACTGTATATGGTGGCTCAGTGGTTAGCACTGTATATGGTGGCTCAGTGATTAGCACTGTATATGGTGGTTCAGTGGTTAGCACTGTATATAGTGGCTCAGTGGTTAGCACTGTATATGGTGGCTCAGTGGTTAGCACTGTATATGGTGGCTCAGTGGTTAGCACTGTATACGGTGGCTCAGTGGTTAGCACTGTATATGGTGGCTCAGTGGTTAGCACTGTATATGGTGGCTCAGTGGTTAGCACTGTATATGGTGGCTCAGTGGTTAGCACAGTATATGGTGGCTCAGTGGTTAGCACTGTATATGGTGGCTCAGTGGTTAGCAATGTATACGGTGGCTCAGTGGTTAGCACTGTATATGGTGGCTCAGTGGTTAGCACTGTATATGGTGGCTCAATGGTTCTCTGTGCACAAAGCTCTGCCTAGCCTTTAATAATGACTATTAAAAGGGTTTAAAGCTCAATACTGTGAAATATTAAATAAGTTCTAAGAACCTTACCAATCCCGCACTGATTCTGTTCCGAATCTTCTCTATTCCCTTACCATTCTCTGTACTTCTACCTCTGTTCAGACGGATATGTGTCAATAGCTGCAAGGGTGACCGCCATGTAATTAAAGCTAGTGACTGACTGTGGCACATACTGTGTCCAGATGAAGTAGATCATAAGATTAATGAGCAACTGAGGAAGTGTTGAAGCAAAGTTATGGTATATTTTGCAGTATTCTGATATACCAAGGGTTGTATTTGAAGATGATCAGACTCGTTGAAATTTGGGTTCTGTGGGTTCAGCACAACTTTAGATAAAGTTCTGTTCTGGACTCGAACATGACCCGAATCTCATTGAAAGTCAATGATTGGGCAGTTCGGCTCTCTGCCCGCCTACAACCACCATGAACAGAGTACTTCTAGGGCAGGAATTGTCATTTTTTTAATTGTACACACTCCATTCGACAATGCGGATTCAAACCATGCAAGAGGGCTGAGCACCGAGTGTACCCAAGCACAGTGATGCCCGCTCCAGTGGTTGGCATACGTAAAGCTCCTGAATTCTGAATGTGAGCACTGATTTTTTTGTAATGTATGTGTTCAGCCCCAACACTGAAGTTAAAGTTCAAATCCATTCATCTCCACTTGTAATTACAAAATGTCTTTTTTTCATGACTATAGGAGAAAATAATACAATTTTAATGGTTTATTATTTAAAATAAGGTTTTCTGTGTAATAACCTACAAAGAGCAATTTTGTGGTTTACGAAGGTTAATCTTGGGTTTTCACCCTTTTAGATTAGAGGTTTTCTCTGCATTCATTGTCCTATACGAGTGGTGGAAGCTTGTCCCCGAGTCAGACGTCAGGCTGCCCACAGCAAATAATTACCAATGTAGAACTCTAATTAATTGCAACATTGCCTAATGATGAATTAGCCACTGGAAAATCTTGGATTTAGGGTGAAAGTGTAACAATTCTTTCCCATCAGTCTGTCTGTGTAGCAATATTTCATAATATATTCAGACTGGGTTTGGGACTTCATTAGCAGAGGGTGTAAAAACATGATGATTTATATTACATGCAAACTTCCATTTTAGCCCTTAACACCATTATCTGCTTGTATATTTATCATCTCAGACCTCTTCCTTCTACAAGTTTACCAAATAACCTACAGAAGTGCCCATTTACGACACTCAAATCTAAAAGAGATGTGTTCACACATAAAATGTAAGGCCCTACGCACAGCATTATACTTAGGTTCAAGGGTCGAGGGAATAGCATGAATGCCATGAATCCCAAGTCATATTGAAAGGCTCATTAAAGAGTTAATTTTTACTTTTAGGTTTGCCACTTTCAATAGGTGGCGCTGGTGTTCATCTACTCCAGAGGTCCCCAACTCCAGGCCTCGAGTGCCGCCAACAGTGCAGGATTTCAGGATTTCTTAGTATTGCACAGGTGTTAATCTAATCAAATGCACAGGTAATGATTCCAGCCCCTGTGCAATACTAAGGAATCCTGAAAACATGCACTGTTGGCGGCCCTCGAGGCTTGGAGTTGGGGACCCCTGATCTACTCCATTGACTTCATCTTAGCCCCTCATATAGCCATATCAGATCCCATACACTGCACTGATGAGGGACTATCACTCCAAAGCACAGTATCTGCAGATTGAGTTTCTGATCTGGCATAAATCCTTAAAGTACCTTTACACGTGAACAAGATCGCTGAAACGTCACGGGTTTGGAGTTGTTCAAACGACATCGTTAGGACGTCGTTGCGTGTAACACCGAGATCCGACTACGATAAATCGTTGGATCGCTGATCGCAGATTTGAGAACATGTTCTCAAATCAGACGATCTTCGATCAGCCAACCTGCTGCATCGTTGTGTGTGACACCGCGATAACGATGTCGTTAACAACTTTGTCTATTCACAACAGCGAGCAAGTATCGTTCGCTGGGTTGTGTGAACGATAGCTGCTCGCTACATCGTTGGTGCGTCGTGCACGATAACTACACGTGTGACATCACACCAACCGTCTCAAAAAGATGTCCTAACGGCCGCGCGCCCATGAGATCTTAACAACTTTGTAGTGTGTAACAGTACCTTAAATCATACTGAAAGGCTCGTTAGAGAGTCAACTTTGACTTTTAGGATTGCTACTTTCAATAGGTGGCACTAGAGTTTATTTCCTCCCTGAAGAAATAACTTTCATTTAGGATCAATGTACCATGAATCCTGAATGAACCATCCTTTTCCTGTTCTATAACTTTTACTGCACTGCACTTTTAATGAAATATATTGTATTCCATTATGAATGTACCTCTCCATTTCACTGCCCCCTAATGTTTTATCATCCCTTGTGTTAGCTGGCTGTGAATCACCATGTGTCTATGGCCTGATTGGTGATGGACTAATGAAGTCCAGTTCCCTCCCCCCTGCTCCTCACCTGAATTCACTTTTTGGGAGCATATCTGGGGCCAGTATTAGTCTGCTACAAAGTGGCTGTTTAAAGTGGCAAAATGAAATTGACCAGAAATTGACCAGAAATTGACCAGAATTGACTGGAAGGTAATGACTGAAAACCATGCAAACACTGTGTATAACTCTATTCACTACTAATCTTTACCATGTCTTTTATTTCATTGTTTGTTTTCCTATTTGCTTTCACCACAAACGTTTATCACCCTATGCCCCCTTCTTGACCACTCATTCACATCAGCCCCTCTCTCCTGCCCTAGTCTATGTACTCTATGCTATCTTCAGTTTACTGAAGACTCTCAGCCAATCATATTCCAAACTTTGTCTTAATAAATCATGTCCTAAATCCAAAAACTATTTGCTCTTTCTCTTCTTACTGCTGCTCCTGTCAGGTGATATCTCTCTCTTAACCCTGGTCCACCCTCTGCTAACTTCAACCCCTCTCCAACCTCACACAGAAACCCAGGGGTGAACTATACCTCCCTGAAGTGAAGAGCGGAGGGGTAGGGGTGCTATCAGTCCGGCGGTGGGAGTGGGGGGTTCTATCAGTGCAGGGCGGCGTTGTGTTCACATACCTTGTTGCTGTTGAGGCAGGCAGCGGCGGCAGGCAGGAAGCCGCTATGTGCAGGGTGCGTCCCCCGGCAGCATTGCCACTCCCCTGCTCCTTGCCACCTGAGCAGAAGGCTCAACTTATCTAATGGATGCTGCAGCCCTGCAGAAATCCCACTAACCTTATTACCATTACCTGCACACCTTCATCTCCCTCTTTTAATTGCGCTCTCTGGAATCCAAGGTCTGTATGCAACAAACTTCCCTTTATTTATAAGTACTTACTCACCAACTCTCTTAATCTGCTGGCTCTCACTGAAACCTGGATCCAGGATTCAGACATGGCTTCCCCTGCTGCTATTTCTCACGGTGATCTACACTTCTCCCTTTCACCAAGACATGGGAACAGACATGGTGGTCGAGTTGGCTTACTCCTGTCCCAACAATGTGCTTTCCAGGTCATCCCTCCAGCCCCATCACTCTCATTCCCCTCTACTGAGGTTCACACCATTAGGCTATTCCATCCCCTTCCCCTCAGAATAGCAGTGGTATACCACCTACCAGGGTCACCTACCCAGTTCCTCGACCATTTCTCTGCATGGCTGATACACTTCATGTCCTCATAATTACCAGCTCTCATTCTGGGAGACTTTAACATCCCCATAAACAGTCCCATCTCCCCATCTGCATCCCAGCTCCTATCTCTAACCACATCTCCTTGGCCTCTCGCAGCTCTCAACCTCTCAGACACACAAGGATGCTAACACCCTTGACCGGGTCTTAAGTGACTCTGCTCAACTTCTTCCCTAGATAATTCATCTCTTCCCCTCTCTGACCACAACATTCTCTCCTTCACGCTCACCAACTCTCACCCACCACAGCCCACTCCTACCTATCAAACATGCAGAAATCTACAGTCCATTAACCCTCATGCACTCACAGACTCTCTCATCTCATCTCCTTATTCTCCTGTCCAGATCTAACAGTAAATCACTATAATAGCGCTCTCAGAGGCACCCTGGACTAAGTAGCACCCCTCACCTTCAGAACCTCCAAACATAGAACAAAACAGCCTTGGCTCACATCACAAACTCGATTTCTCCAGCGATGCTCTAGGAGTGCTGAATGCCTATGGAGGAAAACTCTCTCACCAGAAGACTTTATCCATTTTAAATTCATGTTAAAAACCTACAACTCTGCCCTTCACTTTGCCAAACAAACCTACTTCACCACCCTGATTTCGTCACTATCCAACAATCCAATAAAACTCTTTGACACCTTTCACTCTCTCCTCAGTCCTAAAGTGCAGGCCCCCATCACCGACCTCTGTGCTGATGATCTGGCCTCTTACTTTATGGAGAAAATAGACAACATCCGCCAGGAAATCAGCTCCCAGCCTCCAAGCACTGCCACTCCCATTCTTCCTCACATCTCCTCCAGCTCACTCTCCACATTTGACCCAGTTACAGAAGAAGAAGTTGCCAGGATCCTTTCTTCTTCTAGTTCCACTACATGCACCACTGACCCCATTCCCTCACACCTACTCCAGTCTCTATGTCCGGTCGTCACCACTCACCTAACCAAAATCTTCAACCTCTACCTCTCTTCTGGCATCTTCCCCTCCTCCTTCAAAAACTCGATCATTACTCCATTTTAAAGAAAACTTCTCTCGATCCATCCTGCACAAATAACTACAGACCAGTCTCCAATCTCCCCTTCATCTCTAAACTCCTGGAGTGCCTATTCTACTCCTGCCTCACCCGTTACCTCTCCACTCACTCTCTTCTAGATACATTACAGTCTGGCTTCCACCCCCTTCACTCTACAGAAACTGCCCTCATCAAAGTGACCAATAACCTTCTGACCGCAAAATGTAATGGTGACCACTCTCTGCTAATTCTTCTTGATCTCTCTGCAGCTTTTGACACTGTTGACCACCATCTCCTACTCTCTATGTTGCACTCCATTGATATAAAGGACACTGGTCTCTTCCTATCTTTCTGACCGCTCTTTCAGTGTATCATTTGCTGGCTCTACTTCCCCCCCTCTTCCTCTCACTATTGGGGTCCCTCAGGGTTCAGTCCTTGGACCTCTCCTCTTCTCTCTCTACACGGCCCTGATTGGACACACCATCAGCAGATTTGGCTTCCAGTACTATCTTTATACTGACGACACACAATTATACACTTCAGCCCCTGACCTTACCCCTGCAGTTTTAAAGTACACCAATGACGGTCTTGCTGCAGTTTCCAACATCATGCCTGCTCTCTATTTAAAACTCAACCTTTCCAAAACTGAACTTCTTTTGCTCCGGCCCTTCACTAACCTCCCTAAATCTGACATCTCTCTGTGTGTGGTACCACGATAACTCCTAGGCAGCAGGCTTGCTGTCTGGGTGTCACTTTTGACACCGATCTCTCCTTCACCTCCTATATACAATCTCTCATCCACTCTTGTCGCTTAGACCTGAAGAACATCTCTAGAGTCCGCCCCTTTCTCCCCATGGAAACAACTTAAATCCACTCCCGCCTTGATTATTGCAATTCTCTATTAATTGGCCTCCCCCTCTCTAAACTTTCCCCTCCACAGTCTATCTTTAATGCAGCAGCCAGGATCACCTACCTGGCCAATCGTTACTCAGATGCCTCCACTCTGTGCCAGTCATTGCACTATAGGATCAAGTTCAAATTGCTTGTTCTCACACACAAAGCTCTTCACAATGCAGCACCCCCCTACATCTCCTCCCTCATATCTGTCTAACACCCCACCCGTTCTCTACGTTCTACAAATGATCGTCGACTAACATCTGCACTAATCCGATCCTCCCACTCCCGGCTCCAAGACTTCTCCCAAGCTGCACCAATTCTCTGGAATGCTCTACCCCAAGAAATCAGGACCATCCACAACTTGCATGGCTTCAGACGATCCCTAAAAACACATCTTTTCAAGGCGGCCTATCATGCTCCCTAACAAAATTCTTTTGTACTGTACATAGACCATTCACTATGGCTACGCCAGGAAATGCTGCATGCTGCGTTCTTCTGTGCGCTCCTGAAAAGCGGTCACCCAGCAGCTCTGTGTGCGGCCGCTACTAAGGTAAATAAAGGGTTGCAATGGGCAGCATTCTGCTGAAGTGCATAGCGTTAACGCTATGCGCTTCAGCAGAAAATTTCTAAGTGTTTAGCGCAGCACCGTTAAAAGGTGCTCAGAAGGCAGTGTGACCCTAGCCTATCTCTCTCGACATAACTTCTTCAAACTCCACCAAACCCAAAAGATCTACATAGATTGTCTGGTGACCATTCATGTAACTATTTCTATCCCCCATTTCCTCAAGATGCCTGGACCATCAGTGTAATAAGCCCGTGCACTTTGTGTAACCCCTATCTCGTTGTAGATTGTAAGCTCTTTTGAGCAGGGTCACCTTTAAAAAAGCTATATTTATTGTATTTTTTACATTGATTCTATGCTTATTGTATTGTTTCGTATTATTGTACTGTATTCTCTCTCTACTGGAATTACCTAATGTATTATATTGTGCATTTTCTTACTGTATTATGGTTAAACTTTAGAGGATCCCTAACAGCCAAAGGCTAATAAAAAGTTCTCAGCAAGAACACATGAGGTAATAAGCAATAAAGTATAACTCATCTGCTGCCTCACCAGGGATTAGAATCTTTATGTGTGGCGCCCATGCGTTCAGAAGACCACAAAGGGAACTGCAGCCAGGCAGGTAGGGACGACAGTTGAACACCAACACCCTCACAGCCCACACAACCCACGTAGCAGTAGAAAGCAGCACCCAATCCGGAGCCTGGGAACTCTAGGCAGGCAAGGGGTGGTGGGTTTAGAGACAGTGGGTGGGCCAACACGTAAGTCAGGTGACAGAGGGTAGATATAGAGCAGGGGGAGGAGAAAGGAGTCAGTAGGCCGAGGTAGGCTGAGCAGCAAAGAAAGAAGCACATGTCCTAGAAGAGTGGGGTGTAAGGAGCGCAGAATCTGGAGAGCCAGTGCGAGCCACAGAGAGAAAGCCTATCCGGAGCCAGCACCCCAGGAGTGTGAGGGACGAGAGGACCAGTAGCACTGGGTCCTAGAACCATGGCTGAGATGGCAGACTGCAGGCGGAGTAGCCCTCCTATTGAACCCGAAGACACGGTTAGAGAGAGCCTGGTAGAGCCTCATTCAGGAGGACTATTGGAGGCTAGGCTTAGAGTAGAGTGTCGGCTCTAAAGAGGACCGTTGCTTTATCCGGTATCCCCAGACAACCGATGGGGACCTCAGCTACACGTTAGGGTCCCTACCCCAAAGGACAGGCAGTTCAGTGACAACCCGGAGGACCCACAGGGGCCCGAGTCACCGCCATTCTGTCCGGAGATGCACAACAAAGCGAGAGAGAGAGAATCAAAAGCCTAGAAAGGACAGAGAGACAGAGTGAGGGGTAAAAGAAGGAGCTGCAGGGAGTAAAAGAACCCGGAGGGGAGAGTTATGCCCGTGTAAAGACTGAAAGATCTGAGCTGTGAACTGTAACTAGATCTGTGAGCTGTACCCGAAAAGTTTGAGAAGTAAACATGGTGAACCCTGACTCCGACTCCCTCGTATGTTTCTGCCTGCATATGATTCCCTCCACACAGGTCTGAGAAGACCCCCCTCCTGGAGAGCCACAGCTTGTCAGCTCCAACACTGAAGGAGGATTCCTGCAGCATCTGGACAGTAAGTGCATTGCATCCAGCACAAGCCTACACCATACCTTACACAATAGACTCTATCATCACTGCCCCGGGGAACACAGTTCTGCCCACGGAGAACTATCCATCCTAGCTGCCATTACATCATCCCCGGAGGTTCTGCTTCAGCGGTGGCCCCACTACTGGCCACACACTGTGGGTGGCGTCACGACTGACATTATCTCCTGTAAATATTCCCCTTATCACTGTCAGGCCAGGGACATGGTCCAGACCGGGACCACCCGTGGCATTCTCCAGCAGCAGACCCAGTCCGATACCGAGTACCCCCGTCCCAGGGGGCTTGACATATGCCTTTAGGGTTTCCAGGGCCAACTAACTCAGTCCAGTAGCACCCTACTTTAGGCAGTCACCCACTGAAAAGAGATAGCGGCAAGCTGAGGAAGCTAATCAAGCACAGCAAAGTATGTAGCCAGGTGACCGAATTATCCCAACCTGGGTTCCTCAAGCAGTTCTTTGATTTTCTGGCTGTATCCTAAGCTTAAATCCTGTAGAATATGATCCATTTCTGTGATCTTTCAGCTGACATTGTAGCTCCTAGGCTGAGATCATGTAGAATATGAAGAAGCTCTGTTATCCTGCATCTGGAAGCAGAGCCCCTAGGCTAAGGTCCTGTAGAATATCAACATGCTGGTGAGTGAAGCAAGTCCGTTTTATATCCATGGCTTCACCTTAGGATTGTTGGGATAAGGCTGTTCTCTCATTGGTCGGAAGTTTAACCCAACTGCATAATTTTCCACTGAATTATATGGTCAGAGGGGGTGAGGCAATCCATAAATTAAGTCTATGGGGCTCCGATCAATCTGGCAAGAAACCATGAGTTACTCATGAGATAGCAAACAAAAGAACAATACATCTGGCCTAATTAAGAACAGTTAACCCACTACACAAGTGGTCAAATGCTGGGTAGTCACAAACACATGTTAAAATCCACATAAGACATGCTCAAAAGGCACAGGTTACAGGTTTTTCAATGGCTCTGACAGTCATGAATTCACTTGCATTTGAGATGATGTAGCAGCAGCAAAACACATTCTTTCGAAATGTAAAGTGTGCACCTGCCAGTCATCGTATAGTTACAGCCGAAGTCATGTTGGCTTGTAGCTACCTTAAAAAGCCACAATGTTTACAATATGACATTTTTTCTTTGTCAAATATAAAGCAGCCAAACTTTTCTGTAAATGGCTTTTCCAGGTTCAAGTATTTTTAGTACATTGGCAAAAATAGCAAACATGGCTTTACTCAACAACCACGGCTCCAGGGTCGGCTTCGACAGCTATATTAGTCTTCATTTAATAGACTCTTGCTCCAATGTAACAATGAACACAGCGCATGTGATCTATCACTGAGCCCAACAGTCTCATACTGTCTGCATCATCATGAATGCCAAGCTCAATGATTGGTTTTAACAGTCACATGTGCTGTACTCATCACCATAATCACAGGGTGATGATTGATTGCTATGGTAGCTGAAAGTCTATTTTTTATAAGGGCACACATGGAGAATAAGAAGGAGTTGTAAGCTCAGTAAATGTGTGTACCCTCAGTCCACCACCATGGAGAAATTGCCTGGATCGTGGAATTGTGATGCCCAAAATGATCCACTCATCTCTAGTTGGCACAATGAAAACTCAAGAAGATCTTTAACAAGAGAAGCCAATATTAAATGAATGGAAATGATACATGAAAGGACGTTCTGCAATATCCCACAATGCCAGCCTTTTCATCAGGAAAACTACACTGTCACGGGGTGATCATAGCAGCAGGATGGCAGAGAAGGGCTGAGGGAATCGGGAATCTAGTTTGACCCTATAGACTGGGGTTCCTAGCTGACCCTGATCCCAGAAGTACCCCTAAAGGTGGAGATATCTGGGCCACGAATCTTGCCCTGATCGCATCCAGCCCTGGGCTAACACCCCCTCACCTACCAAAAAGAACAGCAACTTCCACAAGGTAGCTCTCACAAAATGTTAGCTTAAGGAAAGCTTCTGCATCACAGCTCTACGTCCACACAGCACAAGGTCAGAGTAGAGACTAAACTCTTTCAACAACACTACCTGAAGAGTAATGGGATAATTTAACGACTAGGGGAGTGGCGACAGCATCGTCTGACACACACGGCAGCTCACAACCTGAAGAACCTCAGTCAGATGATAGCATGGATAGCAGCTACTGACATTAACCCTGAAGGCAACAACAGGAATAAACACATTTAGGCTAGGGTCACATTTGAATTTAAAAATTCAGATCCTAATCCGGTTTTGAGCTGTTAAAAAGCTCAAAAAACGGATCAGGAACCGCAGCCCATAGGAGCCCATTATGAAAACCGGATTGCACTACATGCAATCCAGTTACCGCATCCAGATTTGCAGCCTGCAGTTTTCGGAGTGGTTTGCAATCCACAGCAAGATTGCTATAATGGGCTCCTGTGGGAGCCCATGCGGCTGCCACAAGGCACTTGTGAATGGCTGCGGCAGCCGTATGCTTTGAACATCCCTGCTGCTGCTGCTTAAATGTTAATAATAGATGTGGGCAACTTGTCTCTAGGGGGTGCCCACCCTCCCTAGAGACATGCGGTCCACGCAGGTCGACATGTGAGGGGTTAATATGTGGAATTATAGTATTGGTGGCTATTGTTGGCATTTACAATTTTATGAATCAAACCTGGCGGCTCCTCACTGTGGAGGAGATACAGTACTTAATCTTTGTACTGTATGACCGCTATCCAGGGTCCTGAAAGCTTTAACATTAGGTCTATGGGCAGCACACCGCCATAGACCTAATGTTAAAGCTTTCAGGACCATGGATAGCGGCAGATACAGTACGATGATTACGTACTGTATCTCCTCCACAGCGAGGAGCCGCCGGGTTTCATTCATAAAATTGTAAATGCCGACAATAGCCAGCAAGACTATAATTCCACATATTAACCCCTACATGCCGACCTGTGTGGACCGCATGTCTCTAGGGAGGGTGGGCACCCCCTAGAGACATGTTGCCCACATCTATTATGTAAGATTAACCCTTTTTCATCCCTGCAGCAGCAGGGATGAACAAAGCATACAGTAACCGGATTGCTCCGGATTACACATCCTGAGCAATCCGGTTACCGCATGCGAAGATAAAGACACATTTACAAAAATGTGTCTGAAGGCATTGCGATTACCGCAACCAGATCTGGATGCGGTAACCGTAATTTGCCTTCCTAATGTGACCCTAGCCTTTATCACTGTAGAGTAGTTCAAGAAGACTTCAGCACAGGCTACTCGTGACACATACTTACTGTATCATTCTTTCCTCTTGTGAAAAGAAATAAACTTGGATGTTATTAAAGTTTACCAACAAATATACATTTGTTTTCATCTTCATACCTTTGAGATCATATTTTATTTGTAGCCATTGTAAATACTTTTGTCAGTGTCCATTGAGTGTAACCAAGTTGTGTGAATAACCTCAGGCTTCTAGACTATGACTTCAGTTTCCTGCTGTGTTGCTCTATTTCTACTGGGCTACAATGTAAACATCCAAATGCAGCAGCCAAGCATCTATTGAGTCCATGTGTTGGCAAGGTATACCCACTCCAGTTTGTTCATATCCATTCTGCTGCCACCCAAGTCATTTCCAAAACTGCACAATAAAAACTTAGACTTATTCTAGGTCAACATCAAATGTACCCACTGTGAGGATTCTGGTATTCTTATAACTTTCAGCGCCGCATAGCGTTTCCGCTATGCGGTGCTGGAAACCGCTGCCCTTAGTTACCCGCTGTTTACCTGCACGACCTGTCACACAGGCAGCGGCTCGGAGGGCGTTTTACAGCGCCGCACAGGAAACGTTGCAGACACGGTTTCCTGTGCGGCGCTGTAAATCGCACTCCGAGCCGCTGCCTGTGTGACAGGTCGTGCAGGTAAACAGCGGGTAACTAAGGGCAGCGGTTTCCAGCACCGCATAGCGGAAACGCTATGCGGCGCTGGAAAAAGTTCTAAGATAATACCGGAATCCGGCAGGCTAGGGGCACATCGCAAATGTGACCCTGGCCTTATTTGGCTCAAACAAATTGTAACAAACTGTGAGGATAATCTGAGAAGTATGTGCTTCATACTGAAGTTTATAAGCTATGACATATAAAGTGTTTAATGAAACTCATGAAAGAAGATGATCGTAGAGCGTGCATTAGCCACCTCAGACGATAATCTTAGAAGGGAAGTATTTATTGAGGTTAAGAAACTTGTAATCATAAGGATATCCTAGTATCAAAGTTGTATCATTAATGAGACCACTCAGCAGTGACACACCAGGAAGATATTTGTCTAGGCTTCAAGTTTCAATTTATATTATTTATGACATAGGAAATTATGAAAACTAGCTACTCTGCTATAATTGTAAGTCTCCTAAACCTTTTGTTACATCAAAAGGGGAAGACAACAATCATATTGTTGCAATGTGAATCGTGCATACGTAATGTTTAATGGGTTTGCTGGACTTAGGTTAAAGTAGAGTTAATGCTTGCCTGCATAGTCTTGTACCATGTGTGAGACAGTGCGGGGGATCATTTGCGAGGGGCGCTATGTCTCCCCCAGAATGCATACTGTCACATATTGAACCCGTATAGGGTGTAGGAAAGAGGGACAGTCCACTCCCTCCGCTCCGGGTCTTGCAGGTTTCCCCGGAAGGAGTCACGGGGTTAAAAGCCTGGGTAGGAGACAGGGCGGGGTTCCCTGTGGAAAGTTTTGGCCTGAAGCTGAAGCAGCAGCATCTATCGACCGGAAAGGTCAAGAGCTCCAGGGGCCATGTGCGGTCATAACACGGCCTAGCCCGGGAGGGCTGGGAGCTCGGTGTGACCTCAGCCGGAGAGCTCATAACCCGGAAGGGACCGGCTATGCATTGTACCCAGCTGCGACCCAGTATTCCACCGTGCCACCGCTGTGTTTTCAGCAATAAATCCGGGTACTGTATGTACTACTACCAGGCTCAATGTTTTTCCTGTCTTGCAATCCCGGCACTGCCCCACAGATGCTATGTGAATTGTATTGTGTTTCTGCTTAATCTAGCATTAACAGAGTTATGTATAGCAGTGTTGTAGAAATGTATCATGTAAGATATAATAATGTGTAAGATGTAACAGTTTTAATAATGCAATATATGTGTATTAGGCTAAGGTGTAAAGCATAGCAGAGTTGGTAAGGAATTATAATGTATGCATGGAACCTTGATGAAAGGTTAAGTCTGCCCAACAAGACACTGCTGGGTCTGATACAGTTAGCAGTTGGGGTTAGCCCATTGTTGAAGGAGATGGAGACTGTTTTTCCAGCTAGTTATGGCAGTTAAGTGGAGACCTGATGTAAGTAGAATAGGGGGAACAATGGTGGCGAAGACAGGGCTTATGTAAGAAGAAAATGAATGAAAATCTAAGGGTTACAGAAGTTGACAGGCAAGTGGGTGATACCTGCTAAGACGAGACTTTGAGAAGTGAGTCCAGTGTTGGCCATTCATGGGGGATTGTAGGAAGTAAATGACTCATGAAGAGGGAAACTGCTCTAGGAGTGGCCCTTGCAACGGATAACAGCAAAAGGTTTAGCAATAGGGTATACAGTGTAACACATTGACTCTTGTTGCCCCTCTGTCCCTGGGAAGTTGCAAGCACTTGCACCTTACTCAATTGTCTCTGTTGCTGTGAACGAAATGCTATCTGCAATCCTTAGAAAGCAGCTGGTGCATTGTGCCAGATGTAACGGAGAATGAAAAACATGCTACCCAATACGCACCAGTTTGGCCAACAGTAAAAAGGACACATTTTACTTCACCCCTAGCCTTGTTTTCACCTTCATGACGAGACCATTTTTTGCAATGATAACCAGTGTCACTTGAAGATGTAGTAACTCAGGAACACTTCAACCCAGGGCTTCTGAGGTTTTTTGGTGACATATTGTACTTTAAGTTAGTGGTAAATTTAGGACAATATTTTTGTGTTTTACTATTGATCGCAGCATTTAGGGGTTAAATTGCCTGTAGAAGCGCATGCACCGCTCCTGGCAGTGAGAGCTGGATCTTGGCTTCCAGGTAATCCAGAGATCTAGTGGCAATCGTGCGGGCAAAGCTGCTGTGCCCACAGACTTCCCAGGTCGTAGCTAGGATGTCCTTGGTCCGGAATGCACCAACCGTCAGGAAGTACTGGGTACGTTCAATGTTTGAAGGGTTAAAGTTGACTTCTATGTAATTCAACTAGTTTAATAATGTCTACTAGGTGCCTTTCTAAATTATTCCATCAATTGGTCTATATTCAATTTTTGCGCATGAAAATCAATCATTTTCTGTCTGCAAAATACATACACATACACTTCCTCTCATTGTGAAGTGCTAAACTGTCAAATTATCTTGTTATGATGTTTTGACATGTTGATAATATGTTTCTCTAGGCTAACGCTATTCTAGATAAGTGATCTAGGACAAATAAAATAAAAAATGTTATGGTGTATTTAAAAAAAAAATCATATAATGCTTTTATACATATTTTTATTTTACATTTACATAGTTTCTGATATGTTAAATACTCTTATCATGCATTTAGACCCTGCAGGGGGTTGGTACATTAGTCCTCTCCATTATTTTTAGAGAGGATTACAAGTATACAAGTATTATTTAAATATCCACACCCACCCAAGGTGGTGTTCTGTTCCTCCCCTCTGTGGTCTGTATCAGGGAGGGGGAGGTGTTTTGTCCTGCACTGTGTAAGAGATTTTTATTATATGAACTTTCGTTTTCCTGCATACATGTAATGTGTGTATCTCCTTAGCAAATGATCAAATGCTCTTATAATTAGAAATGAGCCACCACCCCGGTGTTCGAATTCGATTCGATTCGTCGAATCGACGGGGTGTTCGACGAATGTTCGTCGAATGCTCGACGAACACCGTCAAACACCCCGGAAAACGAACAAACGGGCTTGTGGGGCTTTTTCACTTCCACAATGTATATACATACATTGTGGAAGTGAAAAAAAGTGAAAGAAAGTGTTAAAAATAAAAAAATAATCAATGCTCACCTGTCCGCGTCCAGCGACGCCTCCGGCAAGGTCCTGTGGCTTCTAGGACCTGTGGTGACGTCATGTTCTCACGGGAACTCCGGTCACATGACCGGAGTTCCGCGAGAACATGACGTCACCACAGGTCCAGAAGCACAGGACCTTGCCGGAAAGCTTAAAATAGATATTTTTATGTTTCAGACACTTTCTTTTACTTAAAGCTTTCCGGCAAGGTCCTATTGCTAATAGGACCTGTGGTGACGTCATGTTCTCGCGGAACTCTGGTCATGTGACCGGAGTTCCCACGAGAACATGACATCTCCACAGGTCATAGAAGCCACAGGACCTTGCCGGAGGCTTCGGTGGACCGCGTACAGGTGAGCATTGATTATTTTTTTATTTTTAACACTTTCTTTCTTTTAGGGAATGTTTAATTTGGCTGAGAATGCGGCAGATGCGGTTTTCTGACCGCATCTGCCGCATTTTCGAACAAAAATCGAACATGTTCGAAATTTGCGAATTTGAACCAAATTGTTCGAATTCGGCGAATGACTCGAATAGGGCCCAAAATCAACTCGAATTTGAGATTGGCGAACTATTCGAATCGAACATCGCTCATCTCTACTTATAATCACATATAAATATCTCAGACTGCACACACCACACATATGTCTCATGCACATAATGACAAGAAAAGCTCAGAGCTTCAACTAAGAGCAAACATCTCCACCCCTTTCTGCTTTGTGTGCAGATTCTGCAATATGCCACACATCATGCAGATCAGAGAGGAGGGCAGGACAGTGTAATGATTCATGAATATTCATTCCTTGGGGAGTGGGCAGCAGAAAGCTCACTGTGATTGATAGATGGAATCAATCTTTTATTTTAAAGTTTACAGAGGATAGAAGGGAAGCATAAATAATAGAAATACACAAATAAAGAGAGCTTAGAGAAAGGAATTAGAAAATAATTTGTTACATGTGGATTTTTTGACTTGACTGGGTTCACATCTAAGGAGGGTTGCGCTTTGCCTGCATTGCACTTGCATTGTGTTAGCGCATGCAAACACAATTGAAACTTGTGCTAATGCACCCATTATTCCCTATGGGCAAATGCATGCAAAGGCAGTCAAACGCAATGCCAACGCAAGTGCGTGCGGTTGTGTTTGAGGGCATGCGTTTGCTCTAGCGCACAGAAAATGCTGCTGACAAAGTTTTCTGTGCGCTAGATTAAATGCTTGCGCTCAAATGCAAACGCACTTTGCAGTTGCATTTGGCATTGCGTTTGACTGCGTTCGCCCATTGGGAATAATGGGTACATTAATGCTTGTGTTTGAATTGCGTTTACAATTTGTTTCATTGCATTTGCAAGCGCTAATGCAATGCAAACAAAACACAACTCCCCTTAGATGTGAACCGGGCCTAAAAGTTCACAAACGTCCAGTTTTTACTCTTACTTTATTCCTGCTGCACATCAAGAATTATTATTTTTTTTTTTTTTAAACTGCCATAACATTTCCAAGATATGGACTTTTTTTTTAATAAGTTAAACTTCCTTTGGTCTTTATAAGGGGTATGGCTCATATGGTACTGATGCAGAGAAACCTAAAGAAACACTTCAGAGGATCCTGTGACACACACTAAACCCATAAAAATTAGCCCTAAATAAAAAGGCCCATATCTCTGCAATCATACGGCAGACTGAAAAAAACACTGAATATACAGGAGAGCACTGGGCATAAAATAAGAGCGTAAGTTTTTTGTTAAGCATGAAATTGATCTTTTACATGATGCAAATGGTCCCAGTCATGCTCGGACCATGGGATGTCCAGCGCAGTGCATGGCGCAAGATAGAGGTGAGAGTGGGATATGAAGGGAGAGGAAGACCCTGATGATAGGGAGGTGTGGGACACTTACTGGCTCTAACCTGTGTCTAACCTCTGAGCTCCCCTATCCTCCCTAACCGGATCCTTCCATCTGCTTTTGTCATGTGCCTAATCACTAAGTCTTTCCCCTACTTACACTGGCTAGTGCAAAGGCAAGTGAGGGCACTAGACTACACCTCTAATCTAGTCCAACAAAGGACGAAGGTAGACAGACAGGAAAATGGACAGTAAAGGATACAAAACAAACGTAGCTGATGAAGCCAAATACCAGGACTACAGACGACATGACTCCCACAACCGAACGCCAGCAGCAGGAAAAGAAGCAATTGCTAGAGACTTATTTTCTCCACAGTGGTCAGAATAGAATGATACATACCTATTTCACTAAATGTTGCATAATGTAGCCATTAACTTATTTTATTAAAAATTATTTAAGTAGTTTGAATGAGAAATGTTAGGTTAAAAGTAATCTGTCAGTAGGAACAACCATCCTAAACTGTTTATATGGACATGTAGATCATAGAAAGATGAATAAAATGATACCCTGATATCTGCGATCTGATGTCTTACTCAGGAGAAATCCACATTTTGCTCAATATGTGAATGAGTAGTTAAGATTAGTGATGGGCAAGCAGTAAAATGCTCGGGTGCTTGATGCTTGGGTCGAGCATATCGAGATGCTCGGGTGCTAGACCCGAGCACCAAGCCAAATGTTTATCTATGGGGAAACCCAAGCATTTTGCCCACGGCACCCCCAATGCGCTTCAGAAAGCATAAAACGTTCACTTTAACAGCATATGTGCGGCAGCTTCTGGCCGCCTAAAGTGCTTAAATGAAATCCAAATGATCAAAAAAATAAATAAAAATCATACTCTCCGGTCCGCAGACTCCCGGGACACGTCCGATCGCTGCCAGGACCTGCATCAGCTGATCAGAAACTGCCGCTGTAGAAAGCTGGCTTTTACCCACCCGGACAGTTTAAATGATTAGCTGACAGCATCAGCTAACCGTTTAAAATGATCGGCTGTAAAAAGACAGCTTTTTCCCACCCGGACAGTTTAAATGATCAGCCGGTCACCACCAGGAGATCAGCAGCTACTGCCGCTTAACTCCCGGCGTCGGCAGCTGCTGATCTCCCGGTGGTGTCAGTGCGGGAGATTTAAACACAGCTTATCTGACAGCTATTAAATTTCCCATACGTACACAGCCGGGATATCAATGGCGCCCGCCGCCGTGAGATGAGCTGCGCCCGCCACCGGGAGATCTACGGCACCCTCAAATAGTTATATCATGCTGCACACATTAATCACCTACTGCATAACACTAAATCGTGCTGCAGTCCGCGGCACATCATTTCTAGTCTGGTGCATTGTGGGGGATATTGGGTGTACAGGCTGGCTACAGAATGCACACTGCGCGTTCTCCGGAGCCAGCTTCCATGCCAACATCCCCCATAATGCACCATACCCAGAAGAACGGGGCAGGAATTTGAAATCAGGGTGCATTCCTGAGTGAATGATCATGGCCAACGGGGCTTGATTGCAACAGTGAGGTGGGGGGGAGAGCGGACCCCGGGAGACTGCCCACCTGTCGGCCAGTCATCTAAGAACAACCATACATCTGTGGACATGTAAGTTTATAAATCACTTTTATCCACACTTATAATTCACTATTAGATTAGACGGGGATGGTTAGCAATGTAGCGGAAGCTGCAGGGACAGGTAGTGATAGGTTAGGGAAGCTAAACTAGATGACAGGTTCCCTTTAAAATGCTTTGGTTTTATATTTCCTATAAAATAGCTTCAATAAAACTTTAATGATACAGTCATGTGTGTATTACATGCATTTTTATAAACACACATGAATTTATCATCTGCTAATTTTTACACTCCCAGTTGCCGGACTGTCAGAAACTTCTTACAAAGTAGTCCAGCTGGCCAAGAGGAGGCTTTATAGATTAGGGAGCCTGAAGATGAGTGAATGAAGAACTATGAGATTTAAAGGGAACCTGACCCCTCCAAATCAGTCCCTAGCCTCTAAAAACCTGTCCCTGCACCTTCCTATAAGGTTTCAAGCTATCCCTCTCTTTCCCTATAGCTATTCTGTGAAGTGTAATTATCAACTTGATTACCTGAGAAATCTTCGGCTTTTGAATCCCCGAGGAATCACAGTGGGTGTTCCCTCTGGCTCCTTATCGCCGCCTCCACTGTTGTTTTTCACGTCCTAATGGGCGTGAAAATGAATGTTGATGATCCTGTGTCGGATCACTGGGCGGGCTTAGCTGGAATGACGCAAATCGCTTCATCTCCGGCGCGGTGACGTCGATACACCTCACGCTGCGCATTGCGCATGTGCAAGTTATAAATAACACCTCGCGCATGCGCAATGCGCAGTGATGTCCATACATACACCCAAAGGGTTTATCGATGTCACAGCGCCAGAAATGACGTAATTTGCTCATTCCGGCTAAGCCCGCCCAGTGATCCGACACAGGATGATCAACATTCATTTTCATGCCCATTGGGGCGTGAAAAACAACAGTGGAGGCGGCGATAAGGAGCCAGAGGGAACACTCACTGTGACTCCTCAGGGATTCAGAAGTCGCCGATTTCTCAGGTAATAAAGGTGATAATTACACTTTACAGAATACCTATAGGTAAAGAGAGGGATAGCTTGAAACCTTATAGGAAGGTGCAGAGACAGGTTTTTAGAGGCTGGGGACCGATTTGGAGGGGTCAGGTTCCCTTTAACCAGAAAACGTTGGCAATTTTTTTGCAAAATCTCAAACAGATTTTCATCCATGTGCCATCCATGTACCCATTTTTACATCAGTGTAACACCTGTTTTACTACAAGTACATTAAAAAAATTGCATTCCCTGACACTCACCTAAGCTTTAACCCTTCACTTTTTAGTATCTCTAGATGGATCCTTCTCCCCATGCATGATCACATGCCTGGCTGTCATTAACCTAATGCAGCCTAGTGAGTAGGGCAGCAAGACACTAGTCTTACTACTATACTAAGGCAACACGAGGAAAGAGGCAAACAAGCAGGTATAAAATAACAAAAGCAATTCCATGACGGTGAAAGGAACAACTTCTTCTGGGAGGTCAGCATAGAAGAAGTATAACTGGCACATGGGAAAGCCAGAAGTGAGTTTAAATAACAGAAGGGAGATGCAATAAAATGCATCAGCTGAGATTCGAGCAAAATGAATCTCAGTAGGTTCAAAAAGTAATTCTTGACCCCTATAGAACCAAAATAGGATTCTACTCTGATCAAACTATGATCAGAGTGTGATACACATAATAAATCAGATTTTCTCAGATGAGAGAAAACCAGTCATGTGACCCTAGCCACACTGCACTGATGAGGGGCAACACCCCGAAATGCAGCATCTGCAGTTGCAGTTTGGGGTTCTGATCTGGCACAAATCCTAAGTAATATTAAAAGGCTTGTTAAAGAGTTGATTATGACTAAGGATTGCTACCCTTATTGGGTGGCATTAAAGTTTTTCACTTCCTCACTGAAGTGACAATTTGCATATTTTCCAGAGGAGCACTGCGGCTATAAGTCTCCTTATCAGCTTATCTCTCTCCTTATGGCGGTACCTTATGGCGGCAGGCAGATTCCTCTCCATAAGGTAGAAACCTAGTTCCCCAGACCTCGTCTCAGCCTCTCATACAGCCAGGTCAGAACTCGCACACACTGCACTGATGAGGGGCAATCACCCCGAAACACAGCATCTGCAGTTTGGGGTACTGATCTGGCACAAATCCTAAGTCATATTAAAAGGCTTGTTAAAGAGTCAATTATGACTTTAAGAATTGCTACCCTCATTGGGTGGCATTAGAGTTTTCCACTTCCTCACTGAAGTGACAATTTGTAAATGTCCCATCATTTTTTAGGTAGGCTAGTTCATGGTAACTTGAAAAAGGGCTTTATATTTTCTGCTGTTATCAATACTTTGCAATACACAACAAGATATCGCGAAACGTATAGCGCACATTTAAAACGAATGTCCACATGTCCATAAACCACTCACCACGTATATCTCTATCGATAGCCTTTATCCCAAGCATATGTCTTAATAACAGTTAAAGCAACACGTATAGTGTAATGATAGAACAATTGTAAGGCAAGGTCAAGGATCAAATAGAGTCTGAGATTTTACAGCAGGTAGAGAGGAAGTCTGACTGGGTGGGCCACATGGTTCCTATCTGCCAACAAATCATCTGCATCCAATTCCCAATATATTTCAATTCTTTGTTAAAAAATCAACTTTTCCTAAGAAACAATGAGTTAAACTACCGCAATGCTGCCCTACTTCTCCTGTATGCCATGACGCATCTCCGGCTATTTGCAACCAGACTGACTGCCGAGACTAATACGTCTGTTAACTCAGGTACTCCTATGCAATGCAAAATATATTCCTAAATGTAATTTTAATTCATTGGTAAAAATAATCTCAAATAAAATTAGCTTCTTGTGTTCATTAGTTATTAAAAACAGCAAGAGCCTCTGGCAATGCAGTAAAAACATTCATTGCATCAGTAATTGCTTCAAAAACCCGAGACTTGCAACACAAACCGACTCCCTCCCGCAAACATCTGTTATTCTTCCCATCTCCTCGTGCTTCATTCTTCACGGCTCATACCCCCTTATCCCATATTGCAGTTATTAACCTGTTATATTTTCGCAGTCAGTGGAATATATCATTTTCTAATTGTTGAGTTTGTAATGGGTATTTAACTCACCTTCAATTTGTAGTGGCTGTTAGTTTTGCAAATTGGGTTAAATCAGCCCACACACTTAATGTGTCCCTCCAACGGGGAAGATTAACCCACTCCTTGGCACCGGGAGACCACCTGCACGGGTCACTCAGCGAGATTTAGCATTTAAACTGCGAATAGTTTCGGATTAAATTAGGTGTAAAAAAAGTCATTTCCTTTAAGTGATAAATGAAAACACCTGCTTATGAGCTCAAGTGTCTTGGAAGTAGGAAATTGTCTTCATTTAAAATGTTTACTGGCCACGTCGTAGGCTTAATTATATCCCAATAGCCTTTTACACTGCTTTGATGAGATATAATATGTATGGCATGAATTACGTAGGAGAATTAGTCTATGTTATCCAGGTGATATTGCACTTACGGAGGCATCAATGATAATTTACCAAGGCTGTGTTTTTTTCTTAGGACCATACAAACTGTAGAGATACCAGATTAAAATACTGGAAACCTTTCATCTAGATCTAAATTATAATTTTAATACTTGCTATTTCTAATTTTTTTATAGTATTGTTTAACTGCTTCACCACGAAGCCGGTTTTCATGCTCTGGAACACCTCAACAAATCCCGCGAAATATGTGTGTATAGTCTTAGCAAGCTGGTGTCACACTGTCATGTTATGGCATTCGTCAGAATCCAGCTGAAACTGGAGGCACCCGCAACCATTTTTGGCCCCTGTTGACTTTCATTGGGGACGCAGGTGCTTGCAAGTGCATCCAGTTCTTTAGTTTCCCCAGATTCGGGTGTCACGTTTTTGCACTGCAGCCAAAACAGTGTTTTTTGCGAATTTGGTCTCCGTGACAAAAACTGTGGATTCTTGGATCCGGAGCACTATGGGTTAAATTAAAATGTGGCTCTATTTAACCCTGATCTGGCAGACCCAAGATTCCCGCTGGATCTGGACACCCGATCAAGGTTTTTGAACTGTGCTTGCCCAGAACTCAGTTCTAAAGGGGCGTCAGTATCGCGTGCAATATCGCTGCTGCACGTGACATTTGACGGAAATGACAGGGCGCATCAACCAGCAATAAATCGCTGGTTGATGGTCGCCAGGTTTTCGGACCGGACCGAAAACCTGGCATGGTTCGCCCGGTGGACACGTAGCATCGCTGCGTGTGACACCGGGAGACGCGCGATCAGCCAGCTCCCAGCACCTCTCAGGAAGAGCTGGGAGCTGGTATCCATGGTAAACTGCGAGTAACTAGCTCGCGCTGCCTAGATACCCTATGTATACCTTGGTTACCAGCCTTCTCCACTCACCGGCTGGTATCCAAGGTACACCGCGGGTAACTAGGTCACCCGCTGTGGAAATCGTGGAAATTATATTTAAATCATTTCCATGATGTCACTGGTCCAACGATTGCTGGTGAGTCTGCCTGTTTGACAGCTCACCAGCGATCAGTCGTCAATGTCGCCAGCGATCAGATCGCTGATGACATTGACGTGTGTGACGTGGCCTTAAATGACATGCCACCTAGGGGGTGTCTGATTTACCTCTGGATCGTGTGAAAGAGATACACATCCGGATGCAACTGTATGATCCCGCATGGGTATTATCACTGATCCATGAGACTGATCAGTGATAATTCCGATGCATTCAGTTGTCAACTGTGGGAGATTCCGGGGGAATCCTGGGTGATGCAGGTTTTACTTGCATCACTGAATTAAAAAAATGGTAGTGTAAAACCACCCTTACCCCGTCTGAAGGCTTGTCTGGATTCTCTTTGAATCCTTTCACTCTCTCCTCAGTAATAAAGTGCAGGCCTCTATCATTAACATCTGTGCAGATGCTCTTGCCTCCTACTTTACAGAATATATAGAAAAGGTCTGTCAAGAAATCAGCTCCCAGCTACCAAGAGCCATGATGAAGGGTTAAAGACTCTGAATGTTGCTTTGCCATTTGTCACCTTACGTGAAACAACTAAATTGAAGTATACATTGGATGTGATAAAGAACCTATAAAATTACATGAGCAGATTTGTGCAGATTAGTATCTCTGGGAGATGCAAAATTTGTGTAGTGTCCTGCACTATAAAGTTTAGGTGCCTAAGGCCCCTTTCAAATAGGCGTTTTATGAAATCGTGGTCGGCCGCGTTTTTTTCGCGACCGCATCTGCCGCATCTGCCGCAACCGGAAAAACCGCACTTGCCACACCTGACCGCAAGCCCCATAGACAAAGCATGGGTCTTGCCGCAGGTTAAGCGCAAGTGTGGCCGTCAGGTGGAAGATGCGGCAGATGCAGCAATTCTTGCCGCATTTTCATAAAAACGCCTATGTGAAAGGGGCCTAATACACTTCTATTTTCTTTAGAACTCTTGAAACTGACTCTGACTGGAGCTGCTCCTCAATAGAGATGAGCCACCACCCTAGTGATCTAGTTCGATTCGATGAATTGGGGGTGTGTGTTCGACGAACATTTGACGAACAAAACATAATGAGCTGTGCGGGACATTTTCACTTCCGCAATGTATATACATACATTGCGGAAGTGAAATTAAGTAAAAGAAAGGGTTAAAGATAAAAAAATCTCTATGCTCACCTGTCCGGCGAGCTCCTGATGCTTATAGGACCTGTGGTGACCTCACAAATCGGGTCACATGACTGCAGTTACCACGGTAACTGCGGTCATGTGACTCGATTTGTGACGTCACCACAGTCCTATAAGCATCAGGACATTGCCGGAGGCAGTGGTGGATCGCCGTGACAGGTGAACATACAGTTTGTTTTTTTTAACCCGGCACAACTCATTATTTAGGCAGAAAATGCGGCAGATGCATTTTTTTGTCTGGATCTGCCGCATTTTCGAACCAAAAATCGAATATAACCTAGATCTGCCGAATTTGAAGCAAATTGTTTGAATTCGTCGAATGACTCGAACACCGTCAAAACAGTCAATTTGAGATTGGCGAACAATTCGAGTCGAGCACCGCTCATCTCTACTCCTCAACCACACCCCTCCCATATGGGATGTTATGTCAGTTACCAGCATGCAAATTTCAGCTCTATGCAACACTTGTGGGATAGTGGAAGGAAGAAAGCCGCTCACCTCTAACTCATACACCCTTTGGATGCCGGGCTCCTGAAGGCGGCTTGTTTCCACCATCGACACTCCAGACAGAATATTTCAGGGCTACTTGTCCATAGAAGTTTTCCTTAACCTTTATACATGTTAAAAAGCATCCTAGCCGGACGCGTTTCGGACATAGTCCTTACTCATCAGTCATGATCCTTTTATTCATCTAGTTATTCACAAGACATAATCAAGTGGGGAGAGGGAGTGGGGAGCACGGACCCTTGGCACTGCTCCGCGAAACGGCAGCCTTCGTCCATGCTCCCCACTCCTTCTCACTGCTTGATTATGTCTTGTGAATAACTGGACAAATAAAAGGATCTCAGAAGTTCGGTGAGTGCCGCCTGGCTTTTTCTTTCTAGAATAGCAGTATATATACTGTATATTTGGTGACAGGACAATTGTGTACAAGATAATTGTGTACGGACAATTGTGTACAGACAATTGTGTACAGGGCAATTGTGTCCAAGGACAATTGTGTACAAGGACAATTGTGTACAGGGCAATTGTGTACAAGGCAATTGTGTACAAGGCAATTGTGTACGGACAATTGTGTACAAGGCAATTGTGTACGGACAATTGTGTACAAGGCAATTGTGTACGGACAATTGTGTACAAGGCAATTGTGTACGGACAATTGTGTACAAGGCAATTGTGTACGGACAATTGTGTACGGACAATTGTGTACAAGTGTGTACAAGGCAATTGTGTACGGACAATTGTGTACAAGGCAATTGTGTACGGACAATTGTGTACGGACAATTGTGTACAGACAATTGTGTACAAGTGTGTACAAGGCAATTGTGTACGGACAATTGTGTACAAGGCAATTGTGTACGGACAATTGTGTACGGACAATTGTGTACAGACAATTGTGTACAAGTGTGTACAAGGCAATTGTGTACGGACAATTGTGTACAAGGCAATTGTGTACGGACAATTGTGTACAAGGCAATTGTGTACGGACAATTGTGTACAAGGCAATTGTGTACGGACAATTGTGTACGGACAATTGTGTACAGACAATTGTGTACAAGTGTGTCCAAGGCAATTGTGTACGGACAATTGTGTACAAGGCAATTGTGTACGGACAATTGTGTACGGACAATTGTGTACAGACAATTGTGTACAAGTGTGTACAAGGCAATTGTGTACGGACAATTGTGTACAAGGCAATTGTGTACGGACAATTGTGTACGGACAATTGTGTACAAGGCAATTGTGTACGGACAATTGTGTACAAGGCAATTGTGTACGGACAATTGTGTACAAGGCAATTGTGTACGGACAATTGTGTACAAGGCAATTATTTGTGTACAGGCCACTTGTACAGGCCACTTTCACAATGACGCTTACTTTCAGTTTCATTACTCACCCCTTGCAACTTTCACCATGACTTTTACTATGAGCAAGTCTGAAAAAGACAAAGATGTCCTTAGGCTTGGGGGACACGAGTATATCCTGCACAGGACACGTGATGACAGCATCAAAGAATGGCGGTGCAGGCAAGTCAACAAATTCAAGTGTCCCGCACGCATGCACACATCTGGAGCCGCGATTGTTAAACAGCCGACTGAGCACAGTCACTCTGCAGATCCAGTTCAAGCTGAAGCCAGAGCTACAATGGCTGCTCTGAGGCAAGAAGCAATCAGCTCTCAAGCATCTACTAGAAGCATTGTTGGACAGGTTCTTCGAGACAGGTCTGATGACGTGTTGTCTCGAATGCCCAAGCGAAGTGACGTTGAGCGAAATACACGTCGGGTCAGGCAGCGAGCAAACACCATGCTGACTCCTCCTCAAAGCATCAATTTTGCTATCCCCCAGGAATACAGCGACATCATTTTATATGACTCTGCAAGAGATGACCCCCACAGGATTCTTGCCATTGGTAGCAATGAACTGTTGCCTTATTTCGAAAGAGGAGAGACATGGTTTGGCGATGGAACGTTCAAGGTGGTGCCAACCATGTTCTTTCAGCTGTATTCTCTCCATGCAAAAGTCGGCAACTCCTATCCTCCCCTGATCTACTGCCTGCTGCCAAACAAGACTGGTCCAACCTATCGTCGAATGATCACGGCGCTCAAAGGGTTGATGCCAGGTGCAAATCCCCAGAAAATTCTTCTTGACTTTGAGATGGCAGCAATGTCAGCTTTCCAAGATGAGTTTCCAGCTGCAGCGATTTCTGGCTGCTTCTTTCATCTGAGCCAGTCCATTATTCGAAAGGTCAATGAGCTGGGCCTAAAGGCTGAATTTGAGGCTGAGGATGGAGAGTTCAATCTCAAGGTAAAATCTTTGGCCTCCTTGGCGTTTGTCCCACCAGCCGAAGTAAGTGCAAGGTATGACGAACTAGCCCAAATCTTCCCTGATGATGATGCTACCAATCAGCTCCTCTCCTACTTTGAGCATACCTACGTTAGGGGGCCAGGAGTAGGTGGACGCTTTCGAAACGCAAGGTTTACTCCAGAGGTCTGGAATCATTATGCTGACGCTTTGGCCTCTGCCCCCAAGACCACGAATTGCTGCGAGGGGTTTCATAACGCCTTACAAGCACTCTTTCTTTGTGCTCATCCTACCGTGTGGAAACTGTTCAACGGACTCATTAGTGACATGGCAATTCATAGACTTACAGCCCAGAATGCTGAGGTACTGAATGTTGAGCATCCACGAAGCAAGTATGTCCAGCTAGCTGAACGACTGCGTGTGAAAGTGGCTGATTATCACAATCAAGGAGACAAGCTGCGGTATCTACGAGCGATCAGCAACATGCAGGCACGATAGACAAGACCAGCAATATTTGTAGAATAAGAATAGAAGAAGCTTTGAAACTGTTATTCAATAAGCAATCTTACGTTAAAATCAATGATGAATAAAGTATTTCCTTTTTTTGGACGTTTAATTTTTTGTTTTCCCTATACTTGTCTGTAAATAATCGTCCGTACACAATTGTCCGTACACAATTGCGTTGTACACAATTGTCCGTACACAATTGCCTTGTACACAATTGTCCGTACACAATTGCCTTGTACACAATTGCCTTGTACACAATTGTCCGTACACAATTGCCTTGTACACAATTGTCCGTACACAATTGCCTTGTACACAATTGCCTTGTACACAATTGTCCGTACACAATTGCCTTGTACACAATTGTCCGTACACAATTGCCTTGTACACAATTGCCTTGTACACAATTGTCCGTACACAATTGCCTTGTACACAATTGTCCGTACACAATTGCCTTGTACACAATTGTCCGTACACAATTGCCTTGTACACAATTGTCCGTACACAATTGCCTTGTACACAATTGTCCGTACACAATTGCCTTGTACACAATTGCCTTGTACACAATTGCCCTGTACACAATTGTCCTTGTACACAATTGTCCTTGGACACAATTGGCCTGTACACAATTGTCTGTACACAATTGTCCGTACACAATTATCTTGTACACAATTGTCATGGAACCTGTATATTTGTGTGTTTATTGTTTTTCTTTAAAAACAATACATGTTTATATCTTTCACAATTGCATCACTTTAATTCTTCTGATCAACAGGGCCTCAATGGTCAGACCACCAGCAATCAAACATGACCTCTACTAAGAAAAGGTCATCAATATTTTCCTTTTTAATGATCCCCCGACCATAACAT
Organism: Allobates femoralis; assembly: GCA_033576535.1. NCBI lineage: Eukaryota > Metazoa > Chordata > Amphibia > Anura > Aromobatidae > Allobates > Allobates femoralis. The sequence continues at coordinate 26,994,176 of JARQOC010000010.1, read as the reverse complement.
AATCTCCAATACTCTGCATTTGCATATAGCACACGCTGCTGCGTAACCTGCATAATGCTTTCCTACAGAATACATATTCACCGATTTAACCTCTTGTCTAATTATGTACTTGCATATGTTACAGCCTAATTTAATCTTCATTACACATTGCCATATTGCAATTATACATGCGATCGGGGTGTTAACACATACTTAAACCTGTTATTTCTTTTGTCACCGACATTCAAAGAAGCACCTGTACCAGAAACAGCTGTCAGTTCCCAACAAGATCATACGGCTGTTAAACTAAATTGAAACGAGAGAGACGTTGCAAAATGAATGTGGTAATGATCAGAGGCTAATGCTACAGTTCATTATGTTTTGTCATCTCTCTATAGAACTGTACTGCGCGATAAAAATTATATTCATAATGGTTACTAATGAGATTAATGGCGCTCCGCATAAAGAAGAGCCACACATTCTGGCAGCCTATTGAAATGAGTATGTGTCTGTAATTGGAAGGAATAAATCAAATATGGTTCAAGTTCATTTGTATTAATTTGTCTGCTGTTCTTTGTAATCGTAACAATGAATGAATCATATCCAGCTTTCGGGCTGCGTGAGCTGCAACGTCTGACACAGACAAGGCTCGCGGTTTATTATGGATCTCAGACAACTCAACTGTGTCAAGTGAATTTCCAAATATTACACGGTGGCAAATTCTGACAGTATATTGCAGCTCGGATAATTAGACTGATACAGTGTCGAGGTTGTTTCTGCAATACAGCTAATAAAATATACTGTACTGATTTGAGACTCCAGTTTGCAGTTCACAATCAGATTTCTCACCTCAATAGTCGTGACAAGTGCCCCCGCCCGCTCTTCCCTGGCCCCCACCTGCCCGCACCTGGCCGGTGTTGCCCGGCCCCCTCCTGGACTCTGGCACCGCTGCTCACTGGCACCGTTGCTCACTGGCACAGATGCACACTGGCACAGCTGCACACTGGCACAGCTGCACACCGGTGCTGCTGTAGGTATCTACTATATAGTTGTCTACTTCTGTCTGTTTGTCTGTAACGCAAATCCTGCGTTGCTGATTGGTCGTGGGTGGCTGGCCTGACCAATCATCAACAGGGACAGTTCGCCCGCAAATTGGTGCGTGATTTTAACCACGCCTCGCTGATTGGATGCGCCCCGCCGGTTGCCAGCAATCAGCGATAATGGCGCAGGATTTAAACCCAGCTTTGCTTTGCATTATTCTTAAATGCAATATATATACACACATACACAGTTGAGTAACGGAAGTCCATTGGATGCCAGTGCAAACTTTGGACCTAGACTGCCCTGTACATGTTGGTAATATTAATGAGGCATTGCAACATTCTAAATCCTTTAGATAGATACTTTTTGCCCCCAATTATGTAACAATGTCCCCCCACCTGTACTAATTTCTCCCATCTCCCATCCTTGGCCCTTTCCAGGTATATATCTCTCAAACCATGGGCCTGTTCACCACCTTGGGTCCCTTCCTAGTATATATTAAACTAAATCAAAACTTGGTGCTCAAAGTCTCAATAAAGCAAAAGGATATTTAATAACGTGCTTGCAATCTAAAAAATAACAGACATTTTGTTCCACCTAAGACCTTCATCAGTGGAGATTATAGAGAGAAAACTGTGGCAGAGAAGTTCAGCTGTATGGCATCCACCCTTTACATAGAGACATGCTGTGTCCCACCATCTGGAGCACCTTGCTGGTAAAAATTCCACCATCCTGGTATATATGTTCATCATACTGGGCTTCTTCCTGGTATATATGTCAATTATCCTTGAGTATATGTCCCCCATCTTTCCAGGTCACCTTCCAGCTCTAAATCTCAACCCTCTTGCTATATATGTCCCCCATCCTGGGCCTCTTCCTGGTGTATATGCTCCTATCCTGGTATATATGTCCACCATACTGGTTTATATGTCTCTCATCCGGGACACAATCCTGTTATATATGTTCCCTATCCTTGGCCTGTACCTGGTATATATGTCCCCTATTCAAACACTATATTCTAATGTATAAAACAAAATTTAAAAAAATCTTACCTTCCCCTGCTCCTGCAAATTGCGGTGTCCTCCTCTGTACCCAGCGCAGAAGCTGATGGTGTGTATTACAGTGCAGGGATCTGATGGGTCTCTGTGCCGTGATTCATTTCAACAGAATGTGCATCTTTGGATGAACATCCAGCTAAAATAAGTACTGACACCGGCGTGCACCCACTACAACACTGGGCCAGTCATGGTCACACCCCTGTTATCAGTATACCCCTGTGTATGCATAAAACTGGTCATTTCCACTTAAAGAAGAAAGTTTAAAGAGTAGGCAGTAGTGATGGGCGAGTCCTAAATTACTCGGAATCGCTTGACTCTAGCGAGTCCGAGCCCGAGACTCGCTACTCGTTGCGAGTCTAGCGAGTCCAATGTTAATGAATGGGGAAGCGAGTAATAGCGAGTAATGTGCGATTTACAAATCGCAGATGTGTCTCGGAAAGCGCTTGCATTGCCCTTTTGGAAACCCCACTCGCAACAGTTTTTTGCTGCTGTGTCCGAGGCCAAACTCGCATGTGTTTGTCTTATTTGGCGCCGATGAGGCGAGGCAAGCGATTTGCTCCAGCACACACCATGCTTTTAGCAAACAGGAAATAAGCCGACTCTCCTCTGTCCTCCTGGTAGCTCTCAGAAGAGCTGTTTGGGTTAAATATAAGGAAAAATACAATAGAAAAAGAGGCGGAACTCACCGAAACAGACAAGACGGTCCTTTATTCCGAGAACTCAGAGACAGACAGGGTGCAGGGAGGGGGCATAAAGGGCCAACGGACTACGACGCCGTTTCGCGACACGTGTCGCTTCTACGGGTCCAGACCCATAGAAACGACACGTGTCGCGAAACGGCGTCATAGTCCGTTGGCCCTTTGTGCCCCCTCCCTGCACCCTGTCTGTCCCTGAGTTCTCAGAATAAAGGACCGTCTTGTCTGTTTCGGTGAGTGCCGCCTCTTTCTCTATTGTATTTTTCTGGTGCTTTGGCTGTGCACCACCGGAGGGGAACGTGCCATGACTGGAAGATAATCCGGACCTGATACTTGGTACCGCTAAGTGCCCTGCCTGTCTTGCTTTCTATTAAATATAAGGAATCTTGAAGTTTCCCTACACTGACTGACACTCCCTATGATCTGCTCCAGCATCTCCCTCACCCTGCACTAGCTCAGATCGTCACAGGAATGTGGAGGAAATGGCGGTGGCAAGGCTTATATACAGCCTCGCCTCTCATACATGACATAGGCATCACGATGGACAGAAGCCAATCATAGTCCTGCCACAACCAACATGGCTGTGGCATTACTGAATATGATTGGCTAACATGCTTGTCCATCTTCACAAGTTTTCTGACCTAACACGCTAGGCTGTCTCGGAAGCTTTGTCGGAACATAACAGATTCTGTATTCGCGAGTCCCGAATACAATATTCAGGACTCGGATTCGTAGACTCGCTCAGACTCGCTCAGACTCACTGCTGACAGCGGGTATCCGTGAAGCGCTGTGATTGTTTAAACGATTTTGGGAGATTAAAGCTACATAGCGATGTGATATAGCGAGTCTAGCGAGTGAGAAAAAGTAAACTCTGACAAAACTAGGATTGCCATTGACTTGCATTGGACTCGTTACTGTGCGAGTATTCGCTGGAAAACTCGACGAGTACCGGGTCCTGCGAGTCCCTTACTACTCGCCGAGTAACGAGTCCTAGTGAGTAGATTCACCCATCCCTAGTAGGCAGTAGTGATGAATGAAACTCTTGAAACTTCAATATTGCTGGATTCCAAAAGAACTGGGATGAGAAGGAATAAAAATAATAAAAGTTAATGTTTGTCATCATTTTTTGGCTTTCATCTTGTAGACACCTCTCCACAATTGGTTGTTTTAGTTTGGTCTTCACCACAGGTCTCCAATCATCTTTACAAGTCTGGCATCACAGGGTCTCCAGTGCTCACTAAACCTCGCCATGTCAAGACATCACAACTAACTTACGTTAATACTTCTCAAGGTCTAGTGAATGCTGCAGGTACCAAAGACTGGACAGGACAAATGATGTAAAAAATAAGGACCCCTTCACATCTATGCACCCGTGGGTTTGTCTGCATTAGCCTGTCCTTTGCTAGTGCAAATGCAAGCACAGGTGCATTTACAGGCAAGCGCAGGCAAGCACATTAGTACATAGATGCACTGCTCTTGCGCTCGCTTGCGCTCGGTGTTCCCGTTACCTGCTATGGTCAAGCACAGCTGAGCGCAGGAACCAAAAACCCGGAAGCGCGAGTGGGAATGAGATGACGTCACTGCGCATGCACTTCTACAGATGCACCTCAAAACATCGCATTACACGTTTCCTGGTGCATCTGGAGAAGCGCATGTGCAGTGATGTCAGATTATTCTCACTCACACTTCCGGGTCTGGGCTTTTGATTTCTCCTGCACTCCGGCCATAGCAGGTAATGGCTGCAGTGAACGCAGGCGAGTGCAAGAGCAATGAATCTATGCGCTTATGTACATGCCTCTAAACAGTGGCGTAACTTCAGGCCCAGGGGCCCCGATGTGAAAGCTCCAACGGGGCCCGCAATTATTGCAAATCTTTAACAGTATTAGTCTTTTTCTATAGGCCAAAGAGACTTTTGGGGCCCCCTAGGCTGCAGGGCCCGGGTGCGATCGCAACCCCTGCACCTGTGGTAGTTACGCCCCTGCCTGTAAATGCACCTGCACTTGCATTTGCGCAAAGCAGGCAGGGCAGGCAAGTGCATAGGCAGCATAGATCAGAAAGGGGCCTAACAGCTTGTGAAAGAAGATGACTGGAATGACCAAGTTGGGACTTGCATGTAAAAGGTGAGGACCAAGGAGAAATGTTCTTTTTTTTACCCTATTATGCTGTGTTCTGGAGAGACCCAGAAGTATATAATAAAACACATAGTAAAGTAAATCTTTAATGCAAATTTGATTCCCTGACCAAGTTTAAGAAACCCTTTAATTAATATTCTGGTAGATTTGTTTACCAATAATTAGTGCTATAGCCTTCCAGAATTGGGGTCTTAGGTGTGAATCTTACCAAAAGCAATACCGTATCTGTATGGAGACTAGGTTTTGGTATGTGCATGTTTGCTCCATTTCTGCATCTCTTCGCAGGAAACACACTGCTGCGAAAATGCATGTTGTCTTTGCATTTTGTATTCATTTTACCATGAATTTTTGCTGCAGATATTTGCCATTTATTAGTATGAGTGAAATCTGCAGCTAAAATACTCAAAGAATTGCAGATTTCAATCTACACCAAATCTGCAAGGAGAAAATACTCAACGTGTGCAAGACACTTCAGGACTCTCACAGGAGAGAGACAGTGAGCGCTCCTTGTGTAAATCTGCTATCCGGCAACGAGCAGGCCAAATGATGGAAGTCTCACCTATAGGTGTTGTGCAAACTCAGGCACAACGTTGGGATTTGCGAAATCACAGATGGCAGCACTCGTCGTCAAAACCATCAGGGGATAAGAGACATAAGAAAAGGACAACTTGAGGAGGAGCTATATGGATCAAGGAAGCTAAATTAAAATAATACATTTATTTAAAATACATGCAGCATGTCTCTTAACCCTAGAACGCATACCCATAGAAATCTACACATTCACGCACCTGGGGCCTTTTGGCCTGTTTTCAATTATCATGGAATAACTAAAAAAAAATACTTTTCAAAGTTTATTGCAAAGTAAGGATGCATTCCCACTAGCGCTGGGGTCCGCCAGGAGGGGATCCGTAATGGATCTGACCTCCTGGTGACCCCAGCTAAGGCTGGCGGAATGACTGTGCCATTGTAATTTTAGATGTATGTAAACTAAAAAGAAAAAAAGAAAAAGATTAAAATCAGGCTTGTGCACTGTAAACAGTATGTGATAAGACTCTTTGTTAGGGTCCCAGCACACCAAGCGATATAAAGCAGGTAAAGGGCAGCCCCCCCTCTTACCTCCAACAGATCACTTTCTTGTAGTGCAGTAGAAGCCTCTGGTTTTGGAGCTCAGAAAGTTTCTATTTCCAGACAAAAGAAAGCTGACTTCTTCCTCCAAAGCTCCAGCAATTAGGACAAAAAGACCTGTGATGAGCTCAGAGACACATGACTTTGTGAGGGAGCCTCCCTTCCAAGATCACATGACCATGTTGTCATGCAGAATCCACCACACTCTTCCCAGAGTCATAAAAGTTCTTCCCCAGCAACAATACAGACAAAAAGACTGAATATCACATGTAAACCTAGTACGGGCCTAAAAGGCCCCAGGTGCATGAATATGGGGTAGTCCCAAAAAAAGGTTGTTATACTGAAATGTCTGTAACATAAAAATATATGAATAACTGGAAATTACTAACAACTATATACCTGAGGATTACCTAGATTTTCAAAATTCAAACTAAAGTACTTTTACAGAAAATAGAAAACAAGTTACCTGGCGGGCCTGCGAGGCCCCAGGTATGCGTTCTAGGGTTAAATAAATTTAGTATTTTAATTCAGCTTCCTTGGTCTAGATAGCACCGTCTCAATTGTCGTTTTCATATGGTAAGAAGACTTCAGCACTCTCATTCACTTTGTTGGCATCAAGAAGATTCCCTCAAGGTTTTCTGCCAAATCTGCGCTCAAAAAAAGTTTTAAAAAACACAATAAAAATGCAAGGTTTGCAGAGAGCCTTAAAAGGATGGCTTCCTAAGGGACTTCATGTACACTAGGGATGGGTGAATCTACTCGTTAGGACTCGTTACTCTGCAAGTAGTGGTGGACTCGTAGGACTCGGTACTATGCGAGTTTCCAAGCGATTACTCGCACAGTAACAATCCAATGAAAATCAATGGCAATCCGGTAGTTTAACATTAAAACCAGATTGTCCCTGTCCTCAGTCTGGTTCTATAGACAATCATGGTAAATATGACTGGTTTACTCCGAACCAGGGAAATCCAGTTTATAAACGTTTCTTGTATTGTACCCAAAACCGTATTGTTCCGATCCGGGTCAATCTGGTCACATTTAACATTGCTGTATATGGAACCAGACTGAACCGGATTAACCGGATTGGTACAATACGGTTTCACATTAAATCTTTATGCTTTTTAGCGACAGCTTCTAAACTATGATTAAATGAATTGCAGGTTGTTCCTCTTATCTCTTTATGGGGTCCAGCAGCAGAGGAATTACTCGCAATTACTCGCTTCCCCATTCATTTACATTGGACTCGCTAGACTCACAACGAGTAGCAAATCCCTGACCCGGACTCGTTAGAGTCTAGTGATTCCGAGTAATTTAGGATTCGCCCATCCCTAATGTACACTAATGGAGTTATTAAAGTTATTATTTGGGTTTTTGAGGAGTAGAAAAAAAAAGTATGTAAAAACAGCTTAGCTGCATTTGTTTCTGAATTCCCCATGCGGTGCACTTATATATACCTGCCCGGGTGTGAGTTGGAAAAGGTCCATAAAATGTATTAATTACTCTGCATTTTAACAGTGCATATATTACAGTTATAACTTCTGGTGACATATCTTATGTAACGCAGTATAACACAAAGTGCAAATTTTGGTATGAAGCTCCAGGGTTAGTTGGATTACCCCCATTGTGCATCCTCTTCATGGATATGACTTTCTTTTACCTCTTTATGTGATTTTTCCTTCCCAATGACTGTGATTTTACTCTATACATCCATCTACAAGATCACTGGGTACTATCACTGCATTATTACCTCAAACTATAGCATTTTCATTTTACTTTATGGTGCAGTTTTGAGCTTAAAATAAATACAAGCTTTATTTATTGTAAGTTAAAGGGAACCTGTCAGCTCGTTTATGCCCCCCCCCCACACAGCTATCAATGTGTGTCCTTGCAGCTTCATAATACTGTTCTAATCGTCCCTGTCTGAGCTCATAGTGTAATGTTAACGTTGAAAAAAAAACCATTCATACTGGCAGATTAATAGTTAACTCCCCGTTAACTTCTCTGTATAAAGGACCTATGTGATGTAACAATCATGTGACCATAGTGGGTGGAGTTAAGCAAGCTAAATCATTATGGGCTATGGAGACTTAGCGTCGCCTATTGTAGTCACATGATTGTGACATCACACAGGCCTTACAGCATCTTATTAAATTTGGCTGAAATGTTAACTATTAACCTGCCAGAGTGACTTCGTCCTCCAAGGTGTAATTACTGCCTCAGAAAATGTAAGTGTATAAATGTTTTTTGGTCACTTTTATCATTACTCTATGAGTTCAGACAGGGATGGTTAGAATAGGACTATGAAGCTGCAGGGACAGATAGTGATAGCTGGGGGGACATAAGCGAGCTGACAGGTTCTCTTTAAAAAGGTATCTATAGTAGGTGAAGTTTTGGAGTAGAAGACATTTCAGACTTGCTATGTGGTCCCAGGTTAAAGCTACATTCTCACATCTGTGGCTATTTATACATATGTAACACAAAAAAAAGGGGGATTTGCAAGGAGGACAATGGAAGCATGGGCAAAAAGTGTAGTACATTAATGATGAAAAGACTCCAATGATTAAAAACCACTCACCTCTTGAAATATTGCATGTAAATCCACTGTAGGTGGACAAGGAGGGGGGATTCTCTTTTCAGTTTGCTGCACAACCTTGACAAAGCATAGGAAGTGTTTCCATAGTCGTTATAGTAGAAGTTAAAGTGCCCGGTATACTGCGCTCCTGAGAGTCGAGGATCAGCCCACAACTCAACTTCAATAATTTCTTTATTTGGACTCAGAACAAACGATCAAACAACACGTTTCAACTTTCAGTCTTCCTCAGGTATGATGAATAACTCAAAAATACAATTCTTATGAAAAGAGAACATCCTGTTAAGTCACTCCCCAAGGCGGGACCATACCTGGACATCCCCCGTGAATCAACGCCCGGAACAGAGTACCCAACGGCCCTGGGGCAGGTTACATACGCAGATCATGATCTGCGGCCATTTTCTGAAAGTCTGGACACTAGAGCATGAATTGCAGCTCAGCAGTGCATGCTGGGGCATGGATAATGGCGGCACCCACCTGACACTGCAGGGATCCCCCCACAGCTCTGAGCTTTGCTCGAACCCTCCATAGACCTATGAAACCGCCTCACACACCCCTGCTACACCCCTTTGATAAGATTTATTTTATTTTTGTTTTACAATCAGAATGTAAGACGCACCCCCATTTTCCCCTCAATTCGGGGGTGAAGGAGAGGGAAGTGCATCTTATAATCCAAAAAATATGGTAATTCATGCTTATGTCTGAATATTCAGAAGTAGCAGATAAGTGCATCATTTGAGGGATGGTCAGATTTTGGACGATCAAACATATGAACCCAATAAAACATTGAGACTAAACCTTTAGAGTACGAGTTGTGTCATTCTAGCCGGTTTCAGGCCACCCACTCAATTCTATACCCAAAGGGCATTTAACATCTTTTATCCATTTTCCTGAATTGTTATTCTGCTTTACAGATGATTTGTTTTTGTAGTAAATATACAAATCAACTAATAATAAAGTCTGGGAACAAAAATACATTTTGTAGATAATTGCCCAGTGTTGCTACAATGCGTCATACGTTTATGAACAAGTTTTGGAAAAACTCCATGGTGTACCTCGTTTAGGACGTGGATGAAAACGGTGGAGTCAGCGATGACCTGTGGGGTAACAGAGCTTTCCTTTCTTCTTTTAGGACCAGAGACGACCGTCTCAAGTTAATTGTTAGATTAAATATTTGATTTTTCCTTCTGTGTTAATGGCACAGAAAAGCTTTATTCTGCATTCGAATGCAAAACAAAAGAAAATGGAGTTGATTGTAAACAAGCTAAATCGGAGAACAGCTGAGTTCATAACTTAAAAACAGAAGTTTAACTCATTTTTCCCATTACTGTAAACATATTAAATGCTATTTATTGTGATTAAATGTGTGTGGCCCACTACAGTCTAAATAGGAACATTCTCATGGTCGAAATATCTAAACATCCCATAAGTTTAACATCATTATTAGAGATGGAAAATCTAAATATTAATTTTAATCCAAAGGTTAAAAAAAATTCAATCTTTCCAAACTAAACTTATTGTAATAACATCCTTTGCTGCGACTTCGCCTGCGTTCAGCCTACAGGTGGTATAAAGAAGTTGTTTATGTGATATTTTGACATGTGTAGTAAACAATAGAATTAAGAAAAATGTTTTTCTTAAGCAAACAGTTTAATAGCGTCATGTCACCGACAGACGTAGAAATGGAAAACAACAATTTATTAAAAAAGTTAATGAGCCTTGACGTGTAATTTTCTGACTATGGAAGCAATTATATTTCAGTGTTCCTAATTTTGGAGAATCACCTGTAATATAAAAAGTTGCATTGAGTTTATGTAGTAGAGTAAGTAATAGCCTAAAGAGTACTTGTCATATGAAGAAAGGCACCTCATGGCTTCTATGCCACTTTAAAATATTGTTCCAGAGAATCATCTGCTAGGACCAAAATGTAAAAGGGTTTCTGGGTAAAAAGAGGCTTGAAACTGTAAGGGTACCGTCACACCTGGCGACGGCCCCGGAGATGTTGGCGGCGATGGGCGGGAGAACGCACGTTTTTGGCACCCCGCCAGCGTCGCCGCCCCCCCCCCCCCGTTTACACGAGAGGCGACATCGCCACCGGCGTGTCTCCAAACCCCGGCGGCGAGGCAGTACAATGGGAGCCTATGGTTCTCATCGCCTGTCAGCTCGCCGGCGGCCATTTACAAGTGGCTATGTGGACACATCGCTCCAGATTGGCCGCCTGGTTTCAGAACCAGGCGACCAGTAAAAGGCGTCGCCATCGCCTCGTTACATTAGGCGACGCAGGGGCGACGTCGCCGCCGATAGGCCACGCCCCTACATCACCTATGTAATCGGCGGTGATGTCGCCACGTGTGACGTGGCCTTAAGCATACCGTCACACCTGGAGATATTGGCAGCAATTTTATAGGCGACGCTGGGGCATGACCTATCGCCGCCGACATCGTCGTTGTGTCGCCTAATATACAAAGGCGATGGCGACGCCTCTGAGTGGTCACCTGGTTTCTCAGCAGTGCTCTGAAACCAGGCGAGCACTTTGGGGCGATGTGTACAGATCGCCCCACGTAACAGGGGGATGGCGATCTCGCAGGCGATGGGAGCCTGTGTTTTTAGACACCCCAGTGGCAATGGCGCCTGTAAAGGGGATGTCACACGCGTCAATATCGCTGTCAATGTCACTCATACGTCACAGATTTTCATTCGCTCAAGCGACGTAAAAGTGAAGCAGGAGCGACATTGAAGCATGTGACCAAGCGATGCAACCAGTGATATGTCGCTGATCGCAGGTTTCACTGCCAGATGTAAAACCTGTCGCTCATTAGACCTTGTGCATCGCTGCGTGTGACACTAAACTCAGCAACGTATTTTCTATTTTGACACCGTACAAGCGACTAAATAAAATCGCTCGCTGGATCGTCCGCAAGATGGCGACATCACCGCATCGCTGGGTCATATTGACGCGTGTGACATCTTACTTGCGATAATTCCACATCGCTCAGGCGATTAATAATTTGTGACGCATGAGCGATATAGCGGGCGACATGGACACGTGTGACAGGACCTTAAGATCGCCGATGCATCGCCGGAGGTGTCGCCGCATATAAACATGCGATGGCGACGCTGGCGGGGCGCCAAAAACGTATGCACTCCCGCCCGTCGCCGCCGACATTTCCGGCGACGTCACCTAGTGTGACCGTACCCTAAAAGATAAAGTATTACACCCTACCGGCACCTACCTAGGTCCAGCGTAGGCCACTATGTGGCGAAGAGATGTCATCCTTATAGTACCGTTACATGGGATGACATTGACATGATATCAGTAGCTTAACGATCTCATGGTCGTTAGGACATCGTTTTGACATCATTGGTGAGCTGTCACGCGTGTAGATATCGTGCACATCTCACCAACGATCCAGCGAGCAGCTATCGTTTGCACAACCCAGCGAACGATACTTGTTCACTTTTGTGAAAAGGCGAAGTCATAAACGACATCGTTATCGCGGTGTCAAACAGAACGATGCAGCAGGTTGGCTGAACGATGATTGTCTGATTTGAGAACATGTTCTCAAATCTGCGATCGGCAATCCAACGATTTATCGTAATCAAATCTCGGTGTCACACGCAACAACATCCTAATGATGTCGTTTGAACGACTCCAAACCCGTGACGTTTGAGCGATATTGTTAAGGATATCATGCCGTGTAAGGGGGCCTTTAGTAGTGATGAGTGAACTTTTTAGTTTTTGGATTCTGTTGCCAAACAAACCCATGGATGTTTGGGTTTGGTGAGTCTGTTTGAGAATTTGGATTCGCATCTTGACATTTTCCCTATAAAATTTCCCCCTCTTGGGTCTTTATTCACTATTTGGATGGTGCAGAATTTCAGGTTTTTTACTTTTGAATTGTGGAAATCTTGAAAATGTTTGGATAATGGATGTCCAGGGAATCTTTTTTTTATATTGCGGACATGTTCAGATATCCTTACCTCTAGAGATCGGAGAGTTCTCCCTATATGGATGTTCTCACAGGGGCAGGTAATCATATAAATTACTTGCTTGGTTTGGCATTTGAGTTTTTGCTTTTTTTGAATTTTCTATTGCTGTCAGAGTTGGATATTTCGGTTATCAATTTTGTCGATGTGTCCGTGGCTCTACAATTTGAGCAGTGCTTACAAGGACAGAAGCCTATTAGCGGCTGATTTGTTATTCCAATGGCTTGTTGGTAAAGGTGTGTCTAAAGCTTGGGGCAATTTGAGAACTTACCTTTTTGAAGATGAATCTCAGGTTAGGGGGTAATAGTTCTCCAACCCATTTATCAAGTTTTAGGATGTTCCAATGTTTTCTAATTATTTTCATGAATTCTGATTAATGTGGAATTGCATCACTAGTGGTAATATAGAGATTTGCTCCTCTATGGTTGGGCATTCTGACTCCTTGCTTTTATGGATCAGTAGCTTCTGGCATTCAATCTTCACCTGTTCAATGAGGGTTTTTATGCTGTCTTTGTTGTAGCCTTTGGCTATTAACTGGCTTTGTAATGTATTGGCTTCCTCTTTGTAGTCCTCTATCTTTGTGCAATTTCTGCAGAGCCTTATAAGTTGTCGTTTTGGAATATTGTTGATCCAGCTGGGGAGGGGGCAGCTCTGTGTGTGCAGGTAACTATTGGAATCCGTGGGTTTTCTATATGTTCTTGTACATATCTTCTCATTTTCTATATACCGGTAGATTTCTAGATCCAGGAAGTGTATCTTTGTTTTACTTGTCTCTCCTGAGAATTCTAGGCCATAGTTGTTGCTTATCATTTCAAGGAATTCATCTATTCATATTGTATTCTATTTTCATTCTGATATTTGATTTTTAATCTTTTTATTCTAATACTGTTTTTAATAGCACTAATCTACAGATGTATATATAAATATACACTTTAGATATACAATAAAAATGATCTATATAGCTATGTCAATGTAATAAACATCCAATAGAAAAAGGGTTAAACTTAGATTTTTGTGTGCCCCCATTTTTTGGTTGATCAGAGCCAAAACCAACTACTTATTACCTCCTGTGGGACACCATATCCCAGATAAACCAAGGAAGGCCATAAGCTATAGAGTTAGCGCATAACCAACAACATACATTACTCCCAGCACTTTCTACAGCCCCCCATGCTGTCACATACCCCCATTACTTTCTATAGACCCCCCCATGCAGGCACATGCCCCACGGCACTTTATATAGCCACCCATGCTGGCACATGCCCCTCAGCACTTTATATACCCACCCATGCTTGCACATGCCCCCCAGCACTTTCTTTAGCACCCCCCATGATGGCACATTGCCCCAAGCACTTTCTTTAGCCGCCCATGCTGGCACATGCCCCCCAGCACTTTCTTTAGCCCCCCCACGCTGGCAGCACTGCGCTTAGTTACCTGATTTGTACTCGGTTTACCAGTGTTCTCGCTGGTCCTGATCGCGTGTTCCGATGGTGAGTCTGCCTGTGTGACAGCTCACCAGCAATCAGATAACGATGTCCCAGAGATCCACATCGTTGGTCGGATCGCTGGGACATCGTTAGGTGTAATGCGGCCTTTTCCACCTACTCCTTTCTTCCCTTCCTTCCTGCCTTTCTTTCTTCCTCACTTCCTTTCTTTTTCTTTCTTCCTCACTTCCTTTCTTTCTTTTTCTTTCTTTGTCTTTCTTTTTTTTTTCTCTTTCTTTCTTTTTTTCTTTCTTTCTTTTTCTCTTTCTTTTTCTTTCTTTCTCTTTTTTTCCTTTCTTTGTTCCTTCCTCTTTCTCTCTCTCTTTCTCTCTCTCTTTCTCTCTCCCTTTCTTTCTCTCTCTTGTATTGTAAAAGTTCCAGCATTTTAATATACCACAATAAAGCAATTTATTCAATTACATATCAAAAGGTTAAATCAAAGCTGATTAATTGCCTACAATTATCTGTGTTGTGTTGTCATTTTTAAAATATTTAGATACAGAATATTTTTTTCTTTGAGTAATTAGACAGTAATCTGAGGGGATTAAGGTTAAGAGGCCAAATATAGTTTGGTAATGAATTAACTGGAAATGAGTCAGGTCTCCAGAATAAACAAAGAAATGTTACTGAATATGAAGAAATCAACATAAGGCAAGATGTAGTTGTGAGTAATAAATTGCTGCAAGCCACATATTTGCTTTATTAAATGCACGCGGATCGTCTTACTGCACAGTTTACATTTATGATGAAATACAATAGGTCCGGGATTTATTTTATGACTGTAGGATTCTACCTATACAGCTAATCTTAATGTACACCAGTTATGCTTCCATCGTCTAGACATAATTACATGTTATTGTTTGGAATTTACTGTGTCTTCGTCACATTATGTTAATGCTACACTGATCACCATTCTAATCGTGCACATTTTATCATATATAGAAGACAATGGAAAAATAGATTCTACCGATCGTTTATCAGTTTCAATGACTTGTGCTTAAAAGAAAGCATCACTACATTCGAAGAATGGAAAAAGGAATAGACATACATATGAAATGATATAATTACCGTATATACTCGTGTATAAGCCGACCCGTGTATAAGCCGACCCCCCTACTTTTGCCCCCAAAACCTGGGAAAACCGTTTGACTCGTGTATAAGCCGAGGGTGGACCCCAGCACAGGTATACAGCCCCCAGCAGTGTGGTATACAGCAGCCCCAGAGGTATATACAGCAGCCCCAGTGGTAGTATACAGCAGCAGCCCCAGTGGTATATACAGCAGCAGCTCCAGTAGTTAGTATACAGCATCCCCAGAGGTATATACAGCAGCCCCAGTGGTAGTATACAGCATCCCCAGAGGTAGTATACAGCAGCCCCAGAGGTAGTATACAGCAGCCCCAAAGGTATATACAGCAGCCCCAGTGAGTATACAGCAGCCCCAGAGGTAGTATACAGCAGCCCCAAAGGTAGTATACAGCACCCCCAGAGGTAGTATACAGCCCCAGTGGTAGTATCCAGCAGCCCCAGAGGTATATACAGCCCCAGTGGTAGTATCCAGCAGCCCCAGAGGTATATACAGCCCCAGTGGTAGTATACAGCAGCCCCAGAGGTATATACAGCCCCAGTGGTAGTATCCAGCAGCCCCAGAGGTATATACAGCCCCAGTGGTAGTATCCAGCAGCCCCAGAGGTATATACAGCCCCAGTGGTAGTATACAGCAGCCCCAGAGGTATATACAGCCCCAGTGGTAGTATACAGCAGCCCAGAGGTATGTACAGCCCCAATGGTAGTATACAGCAGCCCCAGAGGTATATACAGCCCCAGTGGTAGTATACAGGCCCCCCAGTGGTGGTATACTGACCCCCACCAGTAACACACAGCCCCCTCTCCTTAGTATGTCCCCCCCCAGGCAGCGGCACCTGTTAAAATAACAAACTTTAATACATCACCTTCCGGCGCAGCTCCTCCGCTCCTTCGCTCCCGGCTTCTTCTTCCGTCTTGTGCCAGCTTCTGTGACCGCGCGCAGGAAATGACATCATCTCCTGCGCCCGGTCACATGACACCGGAAGCAAGAAGAAGCCGGGACCGGAGGAGCTGCGCCGGAAGGTGATGTATTAAAGTTTGTTATTTGAACAGGTGCCGCAGCCTGGGGGGGGACATACTAAGGAGGGGTGGGACATACTAAGGAGGGGGGACATACTAAGGAGGGGGGGCTGTGTGTTATTGGTGGGGGCCTGTGCAGTGCAATATGCACGGCATCCCCCCGCCGCTGATGGACGGGGGGATGCCGTGCATATTCATTGCACTAATGAGGCGGCCCCATGTGACCGCCTGCGGTCACCGCGGCCCCCTCCTGCCTCCTCCAGCCACCGGTCCCCCCCCCCCCACAGCATTCCGAGTGACTTGTGTATAAACCAAGGGGGGGACTTTTCGGCCCAATTTTTGGGCTGAAAAACCCGGCTTATACACGAGTATATACGGTATATGACCTTCTGGGGAAAAAAAACAACAATATGGTAAAATGATGTGACTCTCCAATAGTTTCTAATGCTACAATTTAAGAATGTTCTTTACATAAATTGTTTACATGTTTATATAATACTAGATGGTGGCCCAATTATAACGCATCGGGTACTCTAGAATACACTGTGTGCAGAATTATTAGGCAAATGAGTATTGTGATCACATGATACTTTTTATACATGTTGTCCTACTCCAAGCTGTATAGGCTGAGAGCCAACTATCAATTAAGTAAATCAGGTGATGCGCATCTCTGTAATGAGGAGGGGTGTGGTGTAATGACATCAACACCCTATATAAGGTGTGCTTAAACATTAGGCAACTTCCTTTCCTTTGGCAAAATGGGTCAGAAGAGAGATGTGACGGGCTCTGAAAAGTCCACAATTGTGAGATGTCTTGCAGAGGGATGCAGCAGTCTTGAAATTGCCAAACTTTTGAAGCGTGATCACCGAACAATCAAGCGTTTCTTGGCAAATAGAGAACAGGGTCGCAAGAAGCGTGAGGACAAAAAAGGTGCAAACTAACAGCCCATGAATTGAGGAAAATCAAGCGTGAAGCTGCTAAGATGCCATTTGCCACCATTTTTGCAATATTTCAGAGCTGCAACTTTACTGGAGTATCAAAAAGCACAAGATGTGCCATACTCAGGGACATGGCCAAGGTAAGGAAGGCTGAAAAACCACCACCTCTGAACAAGAAACATAAGATAAAACGTTAAGACTGGGCCAAGAAATATCTTAAGACTGATTTTTCAAAGGTTTTATGGACTGATGAAATGAGAGTGACTCTTGATGGGCCAGATGGATATGCCAGAGGCTGGATCAGTAAAGGGCAGAGAGCTCCACTCCGACACCAGCAAGGTGGAGGTGGGGTACTGGTATGGGCTGGTATCATCAAAGATGAACTTGTGGGACCTTTTGGGTTGAGGATGGAGTGAAGCTCAACTCCCAGATGTCACGCTGGGAGGGGTCAGGGTAGCCAGGAGCTGGACGAAGGGTATAAGGGGAGCCTACTCTGGCCCTGATAATGAAGTCCCTGGCTTGCCCTGGTCTCGAAGGTACCTCTAAAGGTGAAGAGGTTCGAGCTACTAACCCAAGTCCCTAAAGCTCCTGAGAAGCCCTAGGCATAAGCCCCTACCTCCACCCATGGACCACGGAGCCCAACATCTTCCAAGGGAAAAAAAACGCAGCAGCTTCAGATCAGCATCTGCTCACACCAGGTCACAGTCCAGAAGTGAACTGAATCAGCAACAACCGGTGGATGTGATCTGACCCATTTATGGCCAAAGGGCGGGGAGCAGCCAGCCCAGGCATGCCCCTCAGCTCACTTGATTGAGGCGGTCAACAGGGTTGGGGGTACTCGGATACCAGGCCAGGGTTTGATGGATTTAACTGGGGAATCATGGGTGGTCGGGTTCCCGATTCTGTGCCCTGACTGTCATTTGTTAGATAGGGGATACTTACAGAGATAAAGAGTACGTGATGCCACCTGTGGATCCTGGTAATTTGGATACCGGCTCTGCAGACCGGCCGCTGAGGTGATAATGGGTGCAGCTCAGGGTGGTCCAGCTCCCCACAGGTGGAGCTTTTACCTCAGGGCAGTGGTGATGGAGAATGAGGGGAGTAGATGTTCTTAACCCTCCGGTGAGACGCTGAGGAAGCTGAAGCCCTCCGGGCGCCGGTGGGAACAAAGACAGAGACCGATTCAACTTCAACTCCTCTTTACGGGTACCGGCAGATGTTATTTGAAAACACGGTACGGTTCAAACGGGTAGTAGTTGACTGTTCAAGGTACCCCTATGGAGTCTCCAGATGTTCCTTCTTTTAGTCTTTCGGGGTCTATTTCTGTCCTTTTCTCTATTTAACCACCCTTGCAGAGCTCTCCCACCAGTCCCCTGATCTCATACGGTGGAGCACGGGTTTTCCTTTACCGGTACGGACGGGAGTAAACCAAGCAAAACCTCCCGCCATCAGAATCCAGGCCGATACTCCTGTAATCTTGGACCTATTTTGGGCCTGAGGGGCAAGGTACCTTCTTGTGGTGCCTACGACTACCCGTTTTCAGAGGGCCCGCGGCTCGTCGGTTTGCGGTCAGGGATAAACCGCTGACCGCCTCCATGTTGCTGGTGTTCCCCAGACTAAACCAGCCGGTTACAACCGGTACTGGTTCGTCTCCTACTGTCCTGGGACACCCTCCTGGAGATGGGTGATCCCTCCGGTCGCAGAGATGTCAGGCGCGTCCTGACTGACTGCCTTCCCAGCACTAATAACTCTCTCTGGCGCCTAGCCATAGGGACGCCACACAAGCATGAGTCATATTCATCACACAAACCTGCACTCAGCTCCCGCTCATGAGCTTCCTCTCTCCACACTGAGAGCAGGGAAAAAAATGCTTCATTAAAATCACAGCAGCAGCACTTCCACACTACAAGGCGTTCAAAACGTAACACCAGACCTACTGCCAGTTTCTGTAAGACAACTTCTTTAAGCAGTGGTACAGGAAGAAGTCGGTATTGTTCAAGAAAAACATGATTTTCATGCAAGACAATGTTCCATCACATGCATCCAACTACTCCACAGCGTGGCTGGCCAGTAGAGGTCTAAAAGAAGAAAAAATAATGACATGGCCGCCTTGTTCACCTGATCTGAACCCCATAGAGAACCTGTGGCCACTCCTAAATTGTGAGATCTACAGGGAGGGAAAACAGTACACCTCTGGGAACAGTGTCTGGGAGGCTGTGGTGGCTGCTGCAAGCAATGTTGATCGTAAACAGATCAAGCAACTGACAGAATCTATGGTTGGAGGCTGCTGAGTGTCATCATAAAGAAAGGGGGCTATATTGGTCACTAATTTTTTGGGATTTTGTTTTTGCATGTCAGAAATGTTTATTTCTAAATTTTGTGCAGTTATATTGATTTACCTGGTGAAAATAAACAAGTGAGATGGGAATATATTTGGTTTGTTATTAAGTTGCCTAATAATTGTGCACAGTAAGGGTACCTTTACACTTCGCAGCATTTCATGCAATTTCACTTGCAACTTACTGGTTGCAGTGAAATCATGGACACATTGTTACATTTGTACACGGCAACAAATTTATTGATTTTAATCATTTTTTCGTTTTTAACTTGTTATGTCTTTTTTTTGGTCCTCTTATGGCCTGGATGCAATAATTTTGAGCTAACAGCTTCCCATAAAATCACATATGCACCCTATTTCTCCCAAGAAAAATTGGCCCAATCTAAATAGGCTGTGGGATCATTCCCTTGACTACCAGATGGAACCTGAGGAATTTCTTTTCTTTTCCCAAGTTCAATGCTGATGATTGATAGTGTATAATACATTCTTTATTTTTATTTCTGTTTGTCAGTTTTTTGATGGAATATGACAATACACATTGCATCTGATAAAATTACATGTTTTACATGTTTTTAGCAATGACCTCTATCTCTGGGCCGGGAGGTGGTTTGATCTCATGATGTCACTGATGACAAATACATGTTTTTTTTCTTTTGGGGGAGGGATTTTATATCAGTAACTGCATATAAAAGGGTCTGCTGTTATGCCATGTAACATGCCCTGATGAAGGTGCTGGGACAGCACCGAAACGCGTTGGTGTGATGAAATAAAGAACTTTTGATGGTAATAACCTCTTGTGGAATCCTTGGATAAAGAGCAGCAGCGCGGACCGTGGACACCATTCCAGTTTTATCTCCTGATTTCCCGCGGTTTTGTGGCGTTGGTGGAGGTTCTGCAGCAGCTGCCTTATGCTTTTAAACTGGTTGTGGGTCTCACAACCATAAAAGGTGAGTGGATACACTTATAATCCACATAAGAACTATAGTGTCTGTTTGATAGGGCACAATCTGCGCCTCTTGTATCTCCCTTTTTTTCTAGTTGACATTGACATCCTTTGGCATCCATTTGCACAGATCTGTGCTTGTTCATGAAATTCAAGGATCCATACGGATTTGAAAATGCCTTAGGCTAGGGTCATACTTGCGTCATGCATCCGCTAAACGAATGCGTTTGTTACATGTGCAAATGTGTAAAAATGCCTGTGTTACCGCATTCATAGACTCAAATGCAACAATGCGTCTTTGCATGCTAAAAACATGGTCAGCAACTTTTTTGGTGCTTTTTTTAACATGGGAGTCTATGGGAAATGCATGCGTTAATGCATGTGTTAATGCTTGCGCTAAAAATTAAAAAAAATGCTTAAAAATGTCAAGGCAAATACTGGATCCATTAATGCATCCTGTAAACGGATGCAACCTCCCAAGTGTGACCCTAGCCTTAGGAGATATCCTGATTGGGGTTCAGTTTGTTGTGGTGGGTTGGCCCAAAGAAGAGCGGGAGAGCAAAATGGCCGTCGCCTGTCTTACCTTGCACCTTTGCATACTATATACCCCCCAACTGCCTGGACTCCCTTTTATGGAGTAATCCTTTTTGTACACGGACGTGAGTTAAAGAACACTTTTACATAACTGAAGACAAGTGCCACTGACTCTTTTCCTACTGGGTTTTTGCTATGTTTTCCTCAAAATCAGTGTGCACTAAATACCCCATATTAATAATGTACTATTATTTTTTACTTGTTTTTTATAGCAGGGTATGCACTAATTTTGCTTGTCTTACCATTTGCCTGTTAAAAGTCCACAGTGCTAACATGCTTCTATGCAGGTCACGCAGGAGGTCAGACTGCCCAATCTTTATAGTCTCCAACAGAGTATGGAGACAACACAAACATTAGACGGTCAATCAATTCTTCCAATATCAGTGGGTTCAGCTGATTTTCTTCAAACATGTATGGCATCCCTTATGGTGGGTTTACACGTCGCGATATCGGTCCGATATTGGATCCAAAATCGCGGGAGCGCGCCTTTTCTGGCCAGATTTCCAATATCGCATCGGAGATTTACACAGCGCGATATCGGCATACAACGTCTCTACGATGTCTACGCCCCCCTTGTACGGCCGACCCAGGAACGACCAGTTAACATGGGAGAGAATAGGGGACGTTGTACTCCACATCGTAGTTGGGCGTTTACACAGCACGATCCGGCTCCAACCTCCTTCCAATATCGGGCCGTTGAATAGCAGGCTCATTCGATCCCCGATATCGTTTTGGCATCATTCGTGCATCATATTGGACGTTTAAACTATACAACGCACAAACGATATTGGGGCCAACGCACGAACCACATCACTTTTGGTCGGAGTTGGACGCCGATATCGGGACGTGTAAACCCACCATTAAGCTTTTTTGACTGAATATTGACCATCGTAAAGCTAGGTCCGCACTTGTGTTTGCAATCCTGCTACTGGATCCTTTTTTTCCATCCTAAAAACCTGATTCGTTAACGCACCCGAAGACTCCAATGTTAAAAATGGATTGCAAAAGTGCAATCCGTTTACTGCATTGGGTTTTTGCCCAATCCGTTAAAAATGAGGTCTGCAACATTTTTGGGGCATTTTTCAAAAACGGATTTGTTTTTTTTAACATGGAACCTTATTGGTAATGGATCAGTTAACGCATGGTACATATAGGTACCATCCGTTAACGGATGCAGTAAAAATGCCTCCAAACAGACAAAGGGGAAAAACTGGATCCAGTAATGCATCCAGTTACTGGATGCATGCTCCCAAGTATGGCCCTAGCCTAAGAAACTGTTTAATAATAAAAATCACTGCAATCCAGAAAAGAGTAGATACTTGAGCTATCAAAGTAGTTGTCAGTGGCCTGATTAGTCATGAGGGGAAATTGTCAGAGAGTCAGATATGAAGTGTAATTCCTTTATGGCTCATCTCATAGGATCACTGAAAGGCTTTTCAGGGCTAGGGTTAACCATAATAGTAATCTTCCTTCTGTCATTGTCATTTTTTGTCCTTTTCATCTTGGTAATGCCAATGACATAGAACTGATATGACACGTGCTTTGTCCTGAAGGTTTAAAGGGGTTGTCCACTACTTGAACAACCCATTCTCATTCCTCATTTTTGCACCCATAAAAATAAAAAAGCCTATAATTTTCTTCCGTGCATTAAAGTCAGACTTGCTTTCCTGTGGTCTTCAGATGTAGGAGCAATTAATAGGACGTGAAGAGAAACATATTAAAATCAGAGTTCACAGTGGTTGATACCTTTTAATGGCTAACTAAAAAGATGGTAATAAATAGCAAGCTTTCGAGACAACTTAGGTCCCTTCTTCAGGCTAGTATTAGACAAAATCTGATGTGCCACATATTTATACACATCTCAATTCTTTTCCCTTTGAACGGTTAAGTAAATAATAGGAAGTGAATGTCAACCACAATGTTGTAAACGTGAAATAAATGCGCATAGGGTCTTATCCTTTTTACAAAGGGTTATAGCAGTATATATCAGGAACTGCTCACCTGGTTTGGTTGTGTCACCCACAACCGGTAAAAATCTGCCCAGTTAACTTTTTGTTTCCTGGTGATTCTTGGTGGCAGCGCGGACATTTTGTCCCATTACAGCAACCACAATGCTGACGTCCTATTATGTACTTAAAGGGAACCTGACCCCGAAAAATTAGTCAACAGCCTCTTTAAACATGTCCCTGCACCACCTTATCTCCTAGCTAGCCATACCTTTGTGTCTAAATATGTAATTGGCAAAGTTTATAAAATGGCTTTATATACTTCCACATCTGCGGCTTCTCTGCATTTGAGAAGCCGCAAAAGGCATTCTCTCTGCCTCTCCCCACCGCCTTCCCGATAATTATTCACGCCCCAGTGGGCGTGCTTGAGAGCTGAGAGTCTTCTCTTCTAACAGGGGTGGTATTGCCGGTATGATGAAAATCGGATCGTATCCGGCCTTAACTAAGTCAGTACACCCATTTGGGTGTACTGACGACTTTGCGCTGGGATTGCGCATGCGTGAGGTGTGTTCACGGCAGCTTATCAGAGATGTGTGTACTGACTTAGTTGAATACACCTCACACATGCGCAATCGCAGCGCGAAGTCGTCAGTACACCAAAATGTACTGACTTAGCTAAAGCCGGATATGACGTGATTTTCTTCATACCGGCAATACCGCCCCTGTTAGGGGAAGACGAGACTCTCAGCTCTCAAGCACGCCGATAGGGGCGTGAATAATTATCGGGAAGGCAGCGGGGAGAGGCAGAGAGGAACGCCTTTTGCGGCTTCTCAAATGCAGAGAAGCTGCAGATGTGGAGGTATAATAAACCAATTTATAAACTTTGCCAATTACATATTTAGACACAAAGGGATGGCTAGGTAGGACATAAGGTGGTGCAGGGACATGTTTAAAGAGGCTGGTGACTAATTTTTTGGGGTCAGGTTCCCTTTAACCGTCCAAAGGGGGGAAAGGAGAGATAGGTGTTTTGATTGGTCATGGACCTCTTGTGTCATAACGATGTCACAAGAGAATGTGAGATCCAACATTTCTGGTATTGCACCGGTATGGTAGGCGAGTAGAGGTTTTTTTATTTTTATGAAGGTGCAGATAGGGAATAAAAAGGGGTTGTCCCATTAGCGACAACCCTTTTAAGTTCAAATAACACTGTTTCTTCCACATTTGTCATTTTTAGCACATTTTGCATTTCACTTGGACCACCATCATGACTTATGGGCATATTCTCGTCCTTGCCTCAATAATTGGAGTGGAACTCTTTCATCGGGTGACACATGATGTCTCCAACAACAGATTTACTAAGTCTTATAGTTTATAAAGAAAATTACTACATCATTTAATTTCAATCCTAACAAATGCTTTGCAAATCACAGGGCTACATGCCACAGGAAAAACACAAGTATAATCTAAATATGTACCGGACTGATCCACTTTATTTAAAATTTCGTTTACTCGTCAGATTAAAGACTTAAAAGAGATCCGACTAAATGGAGCACACTTCCCTCAAAAATCTTATGAATTAACTTCAATGTTTGTTCAAAAATAACTAGGAATAATTTGATTTGTAATGTATTTCATCTGGTTTTAAACTGTCCTATATTAGGGGGAAAAAATGGCTTTCAGACACATTAAACTGGCCTTCCGACACAATAATTATCATGCAAGTGACTGATTTACTTTAAAATAAACATGAAGGGCCGCTGAACCAGGAATTTCCTGCCCCACGTAATGTGCATAAAAGAAATGAGCATCAGTAATCATTGTCAACAGCTTCTTGTAACTAAGAATTGAATCATTTGTCTGTCTCAATGTGCAAATTATTATCATTTTCTGGCCCAAAGAACAAGACAGGAATAATATATGTAGTAAAATAACTGTGCATGACGGTCGAAAATATTTTATTTATGGCAGAATATATTTTGCTACCATGTAGAACAGAATTATATTGTATGTGTATGAAATGTTTCATGTAGGAATAAGGTTTTAAGTTACCATAAAATTCAGTGTAATAGATCATATATTTGTCTATAAAAGCTCGTCATTTTTTTCTTCTGCTTGAACTGTGTAACGCCGGCTTCACACTGCAGCGTGATCCGGTCCGGGGCTGTACGGGATGACCTGACAGCCGCGGACCGGATCAGCACACAGGACTGGGGGGCTAACATGCCCTCCGGTCCGGTGTGCAGTGCACGCAGTTCCCGCTGCTGATAAGTCAGGACCGTGGGCGTCGCGGTCCTGACCTGTCAGTGGCTGCAGCTGCGTGCGCTGCACACCGACCGGAGGGCATATTAGCCCCCCCAGTCCTGTGTGCTGATCCGGTCCGCGGCTGTCTGGGTCATCCCGGACAGCCCCGGACTGGATCACGCTGCAGTGTGAAGCCGGCCTAAGGCACTCTTATAATAAGAGCAGCAAAACCTGAGTTCACATTATGTAGTAGTGGTTGATTTACACTACTACAATTTGTAATCCTATGACGAAGCCATGTGTTATGGTATACTTTGTAAGGGGGATTTGCTTGAATGCAGGTCAGCGTGAATCTAATATACTGGAGGCGTAAAATGCAGCTGAGCTGTACCAGCCAAATGGCACAAGAATAGTTAGGACCAGAATAGCTGGATGTGCGGAAAGGCATATGCCTCAGCGAAGCTGGAAGTGTTAAGGTACCGTCACACGCAGCCATATCGCCGGCGAGATGGCTGGCAATTCCCAAACTTGGCGATGGGGAAATCACATCTCATGTGCATAGTGGAGTGTGACTGGGCGATTCTACGGTGAGAAATCGCTGGTGGAGCATCGCCTGATTGCCCTGCACTGCAGTGAAATCGGGCAATATCCACCAGGCAATATCAGCACATCGTGGTGTGTGACAGGGCGATAGCGACATACACAGCGATCCTGAAATCAATCCCGTACGTGTGCTTGGATGGTGTTCTTTTGCGGTGATTGGTGGGTCATACTGCGTTCAGATTGGCTGGCCATGTGTCCGAGGCGCCTTATTTGATGACTCAAGCATTCAGGTAATGCTGACCAATGGGAACGCAGTTCCGTCCACCAATCGCAGTGATAGGGGCTTGATGAAACACACTCTAGCACGCCCCTATCAAAACACTATGCCCACATCGCTGCTACGATTGTGGCGTGTGACGCGGCGATGTGTGAAGGGAAGATCGCCTCCAGTGTTCTGCAGGCAATTTCCGGGACGCAGGATCACCAAAGATCGCATGCGAGATCGCTACGTGTGACAGCTCCCCAGGGAGGTGAAAAAAGGGCCCAAAACGTGCGCGCTCACGTCAAATCGCCGGCGATATGGAAGCCATATGGCGGCATGTGACGGTACCTTTAGATGCTGCAGTGCTTTACATGTGAACAGCAACTAAGAAGTGTAGAGATAAATAGACAGACAAGGCAACCTGATGTGGCATGGCTGATTGTCTTGATTGCATTATAAATCTGAGAGTTAGGCTAGGGTCACACTTGGGAGCTTGCATCTGTTTGCGGGATGCATTAAAGGATCCTTTTTTGTCCTTGCCATTTTCATGGCATGTATGCATACTTGTTGGCTTGTTAACTGATGCGTTAATGTATCAGTATCAGTTAATGCATCTGTTTACACATGGTACATACATGCACGGTGCGTTAACGGATGCATTGCCCATAGACTCTCATGTTAAAAAAACGCATGCGTTTTTGCAAAAACACCAAAAAACACTGCAGACCACGTTTTTTGGTGCACTTGCAAAAACGCATAGCGTCAAATGCATGCACTTTTGCAATGCGTTTTTTTGCATTGGAGTCTATTGGTGCATTAACGCATGTGTTTTTGCAGATTTGCATATAAAAATAGTGCATGCATTTAGCAAATGCATGACGCAAGTCTGACCCTAGCCTTAAGCAAGTGTACAAGTACCTTGATGCAGTAATGTTGCTTGTGTAGACAGCATGCTAATTCTACAGAAACGAATAGCAAGTAGATACCTTAGTGTAGTAAAGCTGGATGTTTGGGTAGCATTTATGGATAGCCAAGCTAAGTAGACAATCCAGCCCTCTGCTGTAGTCTAGTTGGTTGTGTGGACAGCACTTAAGGCCCAGTTACACACACAGATAATTGTGCAGAGATTGTTCGCAGATCTCTGGGTTGCAGTGAAATCATGGACACATTGTTACATTTGTACACAGCCACAAAATGGAACAATGTGTCCATGATTTCACTGCAGCCAGAGATCTGCCAACAATCTCTGCACAATTATCTGTGTGTGTAACTGGGCCTTCAGAAACAGTAAAGCTGACTAGGAAAACATCCATCATGTTGTAGCTGAACTAGATCTGTATATAGCACTCAAAACACAGTAGAGTTGCATAGACAGTCAACTAGTTTTAGCAAAACTGAATGTGTGGATAGCTTTCAGTAAGACTAGGAAACCAAATTATAAACCTGCAAAGGAAGCAAGCGCAATAGGGTCTTATCATTTTAAGCAAAGAGTGGCTATGAAGCCGCTATCAGACACTTCTCACCTTTTTTGGTTGTGTGACCCACAACCAGTATGAAAGCAAATAGTAGCTGCTGCGGAACACACTTCCACGTGCAACGTGGTGGGGTAATCCAGGCATTCAAAGGGACGGTGTGGTCGGTCCGCGCTGCTGCAAAGGATGCAAACTCCAAGCTTGTGTTATTCGAAGTTTATTGGATCCATCCAATGCGTTTCAGAGCCTGCTATGCTCCTTCATCCCATGCATCTCCCTGATAAAGTAGCATAGCGGGCTCTGAAACGCGTTGGATGGATCCGATACACTTCGAATAACACAAACTTGGAGTTTGTGTCCTTTGTAGCAGCGCAGACTGATCAAACCGTCCCTTTGAATCAATAAGACTAGGGTCACACCAGCGTTATAGCCTGTATTTAGCGGGGTTCCATTAAAAAGATTTTGTCAGCATTAATTCAGTATTACCGGAAAGGTTTGACTGCGTTAACGCTACTAATTCATTTCTATGGCTGACGGAACCCTGAGCGCAGGTCAAATGCCGGCATCTAAGTGCTGGTGTTTGAAATCTCACGCTATTTCCAAGCGCATCACATGACCTGCGCTTCCACGTCATGTGATGCACTTGGAAATAGCGCGAGATTTCAAACTTCAAAATGTGTTGATCTCCAAGGCTGTGGAGTCTAAAGAATGGGTAGGGAGACAAACAAGAGAAGAGGGTGCAGATCTAAGTGCAGCGTGTTTAAATTTGTTCTTTTGTGATTATTAATCTTATCGCTCACCTTGCAAATGTCTTGTCTCTTGCTTATCAGACCTATTTCGATCTAGGAGATGTTGTCCTTCCATTATGGTATGCAGCCCCGTCCTGGATCATTTGGATCACAATTCCAATGTGACCGTACCAGAAATAGAAAAATGATGGGAGTGATGGTGTACCACGGTCCGCGCTGCTCAGGGTTCAGAATAACTCACCAGAGAGCCAATCAAATTTCCATCCTCTTTATTCCTCCTACGCGTTTCAGCGCCACACCCGGATCCTTCCTCAGGGATATATCCCTGAGGAAAGCGCCGGTGTGGCGCTGAAACGCGTAGGAGGAATAAAGAGGATGGAAATTTGATTGGCTCTCTGGTGAGTTATTCTGAACCCTGAGCAGCGCGGA